>JAPPVO010000017.1:81037480-81117437 GCA_030407325.1 Camellia japonica
CATGCCTTGACAAGACAAGCCTCTGGCAAACCGTTCAGGAATGGCAGATGGCAAACACGGTGTCCTAGGCGCACCAATGTACATGCAATGCAAAGAGACACATAAATGAAATCAAAACAGGATATCACGAGTTCGAGTCAAGCTCTCTAAATTCCCCAGCAGAGTCGCCAGAAATTGTAACATGTCTGTGAGGGGACTCACGGGTTACAGTTCGGACTCAATTTTTGTTTGTTGCGGTTCTTAATTTTGAACCAAAGAGTCCAAATCTGGCAAATCGTTTTGAGAAAACAAATTTTTGAAAAGAAGTGCCAAACATGGACTGCTTTGCCAGATACAGAGTCGCCACCTAAATATTTTTTAATGGGGAAATTTAGGAAACCCTGACTCGGTGCCAAAGGCCACGTGTCCGTCATCACCAAAGTTGTCTTGGCTCGGGAGCTTGGGTACGATCGGGGAAGGTCAGCTATGAGCACCCCCTTTCGCCCGGTCCGAAGACCGGCCTCTACTAACCATGATATCTAATTTTGAAAACATTATATGTTCTTATTCCGGTTATTAGCCTAATTTTTCTATGTTATGCGCACAGCAAACAAGTATAGACTAGATTGCCTAATTTGGAAACAAGCATTGCATATCCGTTTGTTTTGAAAATGCTTTGGAATTCGCTACTCGCAAGTAGGCTAAAACACGGATTTCAACGAGTTTTTCCAACTCAAACAATCCAACCTTCACCCACAGGCAATCAGGCAGTTTATCTCATATAAGCATTTAGCCGCATGGTAAGCATACTGTCATGTTAACATTCGCACGCATGCGAGATGCTTAAAGCGTAAATACTTACATTGTACTCCAAGCCAAAACAATAAACTAGTTAGCAAACATGCATGTCCTAGTTCATGTTAAGTGGCTAATGCAACACATACAGGATGTGATTAGGATGGGCTCGGAAAACCCTAAAATGGCATGTGAAATGCTACAACTATCACGTATTCAATTTGGAATTGAAAGTACAATGCAGTTTGTATGATGCACCGAGCCTAGTGCATGCTAGACAAATGCATGGATGCACGCATGCATAGCATAAGGTGTGCTAATGTAAATATGCCCTAATCTACCATCATAAGCAGGTAAATAAAAGGGAAGAAAGAAGTGGAGGTTGGAAGCACATACACACCACTCACACACACTTATTACAAATTGCCCTCAATGAGGACCAAAAATATACAGTCCCAAATAGTACAGTCAAATACAGAATAAATTATTACAAAAATTCTAATTATCAAATTAAATCAAATGTAAAAAGAAGGGGGCCTCAGCCCTGCCTCGGGATGCGCGAATGATGCATGCTCGATTCGTCTCGCCCGGAAAGCCCGTACCATACCACTGCCGCCTCTGTTTTCACTGTCCTGCCTTTCCAAAGACTGCCCAAGTCCCATAATACCTTTTATGCACACTGCTTCACACCATCGGCTAGATGAAATGGCCACCGGCCATGTAAAATATCTGTCGGCTGCTTATGAGGTTGTCGGCCACAAATACATTGCCGGTTGGCACTCTTTACTGCCGGTCGGCAAACAACTCCTGCAGAATCTGGTTTTTGACAGCAACAAGGCCAGACAGTGTATGGCATGGAATTTTGGGCATATGTAAGCATGGCCATGTTTCCTATCATGTATGGGACTCAAGGAAGCATGGCCCTTGGTCCTTGGGCCGCCAATTATGCATTTTGATGCATGATGGCCTAAGGGACCAAGATTGCAATTCAATGCAAAGATGCATGCAACACACAAATGAAGACCAAGCTCCTATCATGTCCAAGTCAAGGGCCTTAGTGACATGAGAATTGAGATGTGTTTTGTCACTTAAAGTACAAACAACTCTCATCTCTCACACTTGGTTTGACACCCCAAACCAAGTAATGCAATGCATGTTATGCAAACATGGCTTAACAATGCAACATGATACTAAAATGCAAGGCATGCCAAATGCTATGCAACATCATGTTGAGTATACGAAATGCTAGAGCATACGAGATGCAAATACAATGCAAACAAGGACAAATCATGTAATAGAACTATCATGCTACCACACTTAATGAAGCAAGTATGCAAAGAACATGAGACAAACATGCAAAAGTGGGCTTAAACCATAAAGGGGCAGACCTCAATCCACCCCAAAACAGTGGCCAAAAGTGCCTAAAACCGTGGACAAAATGTTCAACAAGGATACAAATTAATGGGCCTAAAGCTAAGGCACAAAAGAGGGTACTCTACTACCATTAGCAAGACCATCCATGGCATGAATCAAGCAACCAAAAACAGATGTTTAGCATGTAAAACAACCCCCAAAGCCCCTGATATGGCAGCCCAAATGCCTTAAATATGTAAGCATGCACAATGTCCATTTCAAAGCACAAAAGACCAATGTTTCAAAGCATGAAAGGCATGACAAATGGAGACATATAAGCATGGCATGGGGACTGAAATAGCATGTTGAATGACTCCAAATCACCTAAATAGCCTAACCAATGCATGTTCATGGATCATATACTCAAGGCTTACAAGCCATAATGCAAAGCAACCATACCAAGCATACCAAACATGGCAAAATCAGTGACTAACAGACCTAAAACATGACAAATCATGACCAAAAACTTCAATAAGCCAAGCTAAAACATGAGGATATACAAGGCTAAACCCATGGCACATTTCTAGGCAAAGTGGAGCATTACAAAGCAAGTATAAGATGCATGCTAAGGGCTACAAATCCAACCAAAACAGAGATATAACATGTCATATGAATACCAAATAAGCTCTGAAATGAGGCCAAACAAACCAAGTAGGCATGCTCCCTTATGAGCCAAAAACAAAGGCAAAAGAGGGACAAAGGGGAGAGGGGTGTCCCTCCCCTATACAAGACTTCAAACCACCTTCCTCACCACTAAAAACCCACTGGTTTTCAGTAGTGAGAAGATCAACACAACAACATAAGCAAGACTTAAGGAAAAGGGACCAAAAGGGGCCAAACAAGGCCTAAAAGGGAGATTTCGACCCCCAACCACAAAACACCCTTAATGAAAGTTCTTAAGCATAAAAATATAAGACTTTTTCATGTTAAACACAAAGCCTAAATCAGCAAGCAAGATAGGTAAAAACTTGTTGCAAAAATGGGGAATCTAAAGTAAAGTGCTCACCCTTGAAGAAACCTTGAAGAGCAAATGGTCCAGCCACCCTCTATTGATCAAAATCAGTCCAAATGCTCAAGAAACAATCCTCCAAGCCTCCCAATCTCGAGCTAAGGTGTGATAGTGTGTGTGTGAGTGCAAAAGTAAGGTAAAACTACACTTTTAAGCCTAAAAAACACACACACAAGAGGAGAGAGAGGGAAAATCTAGAGAGAGGAGATATATGACAGATATATAGATACAAAGCTCTAGTTTTTGTTCAAGAATGGCCAACCCCTTAGCAAGGGAGAGGAATGGTGCTTATATAGGCAAAAAAAAGCATTCTAAGCTTCTCCAAGAAGCTATAACAAAAGGGGCAAAGGGTGTAAAGGGCTCTTGGCTTCTTGGAGAAGCTAAGACAGCTGGCCAAGCTTCTGAGAAGCTTGGCCAAAGGGTGCAAGCTTCTAGAAGGAATTAGGGGGGCAAGTGCTCAAACCAGCCACAAGCCGCACGGGGAGGAGTGATGGTGCATTCTAGCTGGCATGCACCATGCCTCAAGGGTGCAAAGGAGTCACACCGGCCAGCAAAAGAGGTCACCGGCACAATAAAGTGCCGGTCGGCTAAACATAGTGCCAACCGGCCATTATTTTTAAGAAACCATGGTCGGTGGTAAACATATGCAGCCGATGATGGCATGGGAGGGCCGGTGGTGTGTGGGGATGGCCAACAAGCCATTCCCTGCCCTTTAAGGCAAAAACACAGGTGTTTGGTGCCAAAACCAAACACGAAGCAGTCGAGTCAGGAGGTCCTGAGACGAGGCGCGCTGCCAAGGCCTCCGGGAACTCGAGACGAACACAAACACAGATAATCACCGAGTGTTCAAACAGTGACGTCCAAGTCTTGAGGACGGTCAAAATGGGGTGTCTACACATGCACATCCTCACTTCACATTTGAGTCCTAAATGGACTTCTCAAGTTAAAACATAACACATCCCCTCAAGTCAACGCACATTCCAACACTTCACACCACGCACATAAGGACCGATAAGGTCAAAACAACTCTAATGGAGCACACCAATCACTCCACACAATCTTACAACTTCACTCGAAGTTCCATTATCCAAACCAAACAACAAACACCACACCAAAGTAACCCAACACTATTGAACATTAAACTACTTAATCCATACATTAACCACACTATTGCCTCACTGAGACACTCTCCTAGGACTGTCCCATGACCAATCCCCTTCTACACCTCACCTAACAACAATACACAAACCATATACTGTTACACACCACACAAGCAAGACTCCATTACTTACTGCACAACATCCCCTTCTACACCTCACCTAACAACAATACACACCCTTAATCCCAAATGGGTTATCTCAACACTAAATCCCTCATTCTGCCAATGTACTTACAACCTCGACCGAGTTCACAACAATGAAATTCACATATTTATTCTCTCATACCAAGCCAACTCATAAGCGCCTACCACACTACAAAGCCACCAACACTATGTAACAACCCAAACCGAACAACAAGAAAACACAACACCTCCATCCATCAGTGACCAATAAGGTCAACTCTTTAATCCACATTATATCCCGTCACCCATTATACGAGTACAACCAAAACACTAAGTCCCCTGGTTAATGTACCAGTTGCTAATACTTACCGAACAATTACCCCGAACCAAACCCTGACACATACACATAACACTTACAAGGTTGTCAAAGTAATAATATCCTAACTCCACAGAAGAACAAAAGAAGTTCTTAACCTCCTCTACCCGAGTCATAGAACACTACATGCACAACTACTCTCTCAACCAACCTAGAACACTACGTGAGCCAAAACATGGCCCATCTCCGAAGACAATCACCTCCTCATCGTCATTCCAAGCCTTAACCAACAAACACAAAACCACTGTGACCCTACACATAGGTCACGCAGCAACCATGGGTTACATACCCGACCAACCCTTTCGAAAACATCTCTTAACTTAACCAGAATTGAGGTACACATCTCTCGTACCCAAATACAATAAATAAATTTGCAGTACCACTACCCGAAATACAATACAAGGTGTGACAACCCTACTCTATGTTATGCTAATTAATCTTAATTATGCTTATAATTCTATGCTTGATATAATTTTGAGTGCTAATTATATGATTATATGTGTTTTTGAATTTTTATCTATTCACCGTAGAAAAATCTGTTTCATTTTCTTTCATAAAATTTAAATTGAAAGCCGTAGAGGCAACAGAAACCCAAATTAACTGTACCATTGTGATTAGCATAATTTTTAGAGCCTATAGTGAAATTTGATTACAATATAATTCAGATCAAAATAATTAGATTAAACTAATCAAATTAAGCCTAATCAATTAGTACTAAGCCTTAATTAGCAATTTTGATTAGGCCAACATATAAATATGTTCTAATGTACTTAAGCTCATGAAGTGAGTTCAAAAATTCAGAAATATACACTCTAAGGAGAGTAAACTCTACACTAAGAGAGAGAGAGAGGGAAGAGAATTGTGAAGGAACTGAAGGAGATTAGAAGGATTGAACTAGAATACACTTGAATTCAAGCCTTAGGTATGGTTTTTAACCTTAATCCTTGTAAATGAAACATGTAGAAGTTGAATAAGTTGAATTCATCTAGTTCTTGAGCTCATTTGTATACAATTGCACAGTAGAAGCATTAATTAGAAGAATTGAGTTGAATTATGCACATTCATTCATGAATCACCAATTTGAGTTTGAATTTCATGGAATTTTCCACATACATGAAGTTACATTTGACATTTTTGAAGATGTTTCATGGTTTTGCCACTTTTCATCTCATGCATGAGGGTTTTGAAAAGATTTACAAAGAAAAGAGTGCAATTCACATCATGCACGGTTTCAACCTCATGATTTGAGCTTGATTTTGGAATTTGGCCCATGATTTCGAGTAATTGATTTCAAATTAGAAGTGTTCCCATGTCATATAATGTTTTCCCATGTTTTTGTACCAAAAATATGAGTTTTGAGCCTTTGGAATCAAGTTTTGAACTTCAAACACAGTTATGAAAATTCCAAAATTCGACATGTCCGCTTGAGCGAGGAAAGTGTTGCTCGAGCGTAAAAATCAAGCTCCCGGAAGTTTTACAGAGATTTGCACGGTAGCTCGAGCGGAAAACCTTGCGCTCGAGTGAACCTTATTTTACATGGCTCGTCGCTCGAGTGATAGAAGTCTCGCTCGAGCGTAAAAGCCATGCAACCAGTACTTTTATAGAGTTTTGCAGACTACTCGAGCGACCAAAGCTGCACTCGAGTGGAGTGCCCTATTTTAGCAACTTTCGAAAAACTGTTTTACGTTCTGAATTCTGTTCTCTTTCATTTTTGAGTATTCTTAGGTACGCATTGAGCATCCTAAATGAGTTAAAGGGCACGAAAGAAGCCTAAGAAAGTGAAATAAACCAAAGAACGAATTGAATTGTATTACGACCCAATGTGTTATGGATTATGTAGGGTCAAGTATGAGGACGAATCAGGTACCAGAACACGTTGAGTAATATTTTAGCAAAGATATTTTTGTATATACATTATTTCTAGATGATGCCTATGTGGTAAGGTTCTAAACTTTTGAAGTGATATGATGAATGAGTATTCTAATCACTTAATTCGAAATGAAATATGTGAAGTGATTGACGTATGAGTATGAAATAGGCCTAAGGCCGTTCAGTATATTTAGTAAGGATGTGGATTGGGCCTAAGGCCGTTTGTACGAGTGTTAAATGGGCCTAAGGCCATTTTGTATAATTGTTAAATGGGCCTAAGGCCACTTTGTATAATTGTTAAGTGGGCCGGAGGCTGTTCGGAATAAGGAATTGAATGGACTTCAGGTCGTTTTGGATGCAAAGATGAATATGTATATGACCATGGAGCTAAATATGTGCACACAAACGTGTATATGAGTTGGACCTAAGGTCATTTTGCATATGATGGACCCGAGGTCGTTTTGTCTGTAAGTTGGACCTAAGATCGTTTTTCATATGATGGACCCAAGGTTGTTTTGTGTTTAGGAAATCATAGAAAGGACTTGAGGTCGTTTTTCTTTATTATTGATTTCCAAGTGTGATAGTAAATTATGATTATGAGAATCTTGTTCATGAACTCCTTTGCTTTAGTATTATTCACTGGGCGTTAGCTCACTCCTTATTTATATGTATGTAGGTGAGCAACAAGATGTCCAGCCCCAGCCCCAGCCCCAGCCCCAGCCCCAACCCCAGTCCCAGTGAGCTATGAGAAACCGAGTTTTGACGTCGCCTCACGCAAGAGGCCTTGTTTTTATTTTTATTTTTCTTTTCCTTTTGTTCTTTTACGGTCTTATGTGGTCGAGTTGTGTATAACCTTGGTTTTTGTTAACATTGACTTTTGAATGATCCTGGACTTATGTAGTACATAACATGAATGTGTGTATAGTGTGAGTTATTACAATTATGAGAAAATTTTTGGTTAAGCCATGTTGCACTACTCATTAGACAATCTTTGTAAATTTTTGCTTCCGCTATTTGGCCCTAGTAATTAAACCTCTTTTGATTTCTGACTGAGGCCGTAGGTAATCTCATGATTACTGGCTGGTTGTGACCCTTATCCATAGGGGCGGGTTCGGGCCATGATAGAGTGGTATCAGAGCACGAGTAATAACTCACACACCTGTCCAAATGAGCAATAGAGTGTCTAGAAAAGACCTAAGTTGCATTCATATGATAAGTTATGCGTAAAATGCATTGAGAAATTGCTAAGCGGTTTGAAGTATGCAACTATATGATATATATTTGTTGCCTAATTGTATAAATGTGTTCTTCTGTAGATGAATATTGTGTATATCTTCTATATGAATTATAATGCAAGTCTCATTAGATAATGGTGAGAATAAGAGTCGATGAGCTAAAAGAATCTTCCACTGCTCGGCTAGACCGAATGGAGAGAATGATGCAGGATATAGCAGAAACACTAAGGAAACAACAACACTGGCAACAGTAGTGGCAACAATGTCAACCCCCACCTCTGGTACAACCTATACCGGATTTACAAAATGATGACCGAACAATAGCCCTCACTAAAGAATTCAAGAAAATGAAGCCACCATTGTTCCACGGGGGTGTAGACCCATTAAAGGCCGAAGCTTGGAATTGAAAAGTTGTTTGAAGTGTTTCCATGCCTTGAGACACAGAAAGTACAATTGTCAACCTTTATGTTGGAAGATGAAGCAAGGAGATTGTGGATGTTAATTTGGGATAACAACAAGGGTTTAGACTGGACACAGTTTCTTGCACTCTTCTATGATAAATATTTCTCGCAATGTGTTCGTGACAGGAAGGTGTCCAAATTTGAGGAGTTGAAGCAAGGCAGTATGACTGTAGCTGAATATGAAGCCAAGTTCACTGAATTGGCTAGATTTGCTCCGCACATGGTCGATACCGAGTATAAAAGGGCAAGGAAGTTTGAGAGTGGTCTCCGCAATAACATTTTGGAAAGGGTGAACCTGTTAAAACTGCCCACTTATGTTGACGTGCTAGGTCGAGCCTTGATGTCAAAAACTAACATGGCCAATCAAAGTAAACTACCAATTGACTGGAAGGCTAAGAGGCAAGGATTTTTCTCCAAGAAGAGGTTGTCAAAGAAACAAAATACGGAGTCTTCAAGCTCTTTGGGCTCCACTAGAAATACGGCACCAACATGTACTCAATGTGGTAAGAAGCATCACAGGGTTTCTTACTGTATTTTTGGGGCTTGCTATAAATGTGGTGAAGGCATATGGCAAGGGATTGCACCCAAACTGAGCAACAAAGAAGTGGGAAACAGACTTCACCAGGGAACACCACAAGGCCTACTACTACCAGAGATACAATAAGGCAAGGAAGAGTATTGGCACTTGTCCTAAGTGACACACGAAATACTGAAGCAGTTGTCTCAGGTACTATCTTTATATGCAATCAAGATGCTTTTGTATTAATTGATTCTGGCTCAACGCATTCCTTTGTGTCTACCACCCAAACTGAGCAACAAAGAAGTGGGAAACAGACTTCACCAGGGAACACCACAAGGCCTACTACTACCAGAGATACAATAAGGCAATGGAGAGTCTTTGCACTTGTCCTAAGTGACACACGAAATACTGAAGCAGTTGTCTCAGGTACTATCTTTATATGCAATCAAGATGCTTTTGTGTTAATTGATTCCGGCTCAACGCATTCCTTTGTGTCTACTATATTTTCATGTAGATTGACTAGACCCTTAGAGCCATTGCCATATTTGTTTTGTGTATCTACTCCATCTGGGGAATCTGTATTGTGTGCGTCTGTGTATCGTATTTGTGATATGTGAATTGGTGATGCTATCTTGTATGTGGACTTACTACCCCTAGACATTCGGCACTTCGATATAATTCTAGGTATGGATTGGTTGTCGAAATATTGTGCTACTATCAACTGTGTAACAAAACGGGTTGTGTTCAAACCACCAGGGCATGATGAATTTGAATTTGTGGGTCATGAGTAGTGCCTCCACCCTATTTAATTTCGGTAATGAAATCATCTAGACTGCTTAGGAAAGGGTGTCAAGGTTATTTATGTAGTATCTTAACTGAACAATCTCTAAATGTTGAAATGGATAATATTTCTGTTCTCCGAGAATTTCCAGATGTATTTCCTGATGAACTACCAGGGGGATTGGTGGACAGAGAGATAGAGTTTACCACTGATGTTGTCCCAGGCACCTAACCTATCTCAAAAACTCTCTATAGAATGTCCACTGCTGGAATAAAAGAACTGAAAGAACAACTGCAAGACTTACTAGACAAGAGGTTTATTCGACCAAGCATTTCACCATAGGGCGCTCTTGTGTTGTTTGTAAAGAAGAAAAATGGAACCTTACGTTTGTACATTGACTACCAAAAACTAAACAAGGTAACGGTAAAAAAAAAATATGCATTGCCCCGAATTGCCGATTTATTTGATCAGTTACAGGGTTCACAAGTCTTCTTGAAAATTGATTTGAGATCCTAATACCACCAGTTGAAGGTGAAGGCAGAAGATGTTGAGAAAACCGCATTTAGAGTGAGGTATGGTCACTACGAATTTCCTGTTATACCGTTTGGAGTGACTAATGCACCTGCAACATTTATGGACCTTATGAACCAGATTTTCAAAACTTATCTTGATGAAGTTGTTGTGGTTTTTATCGATGCTATCTTGATATATTCAAAGAGTAGATTTGAATACGAACAACATTTGAGAACTGTCTTGCAAACACTTAGAGAAAAGAACTTATTTGCTAAACTTACAAAATGTGAATTTTGGTTAGATGATGTTGTTTTCTTAGGGCATGTCATCAACATAGATGGGATTTCGGTAGACCCACAAAAGATAGAGGCAATTGTAAACTGGCCTACACCAACAAATGTAACAGAGGTCCGCAGTTTCATGGGCTTAGTTGGGTACTACAGAAGGTTTGTAAAAGATTTTTCAAAAATAGTTGTACCTCTTACCCAATTTACACGCAAGGGACAACCATTTGAATGGAATGACAAAAGAGAATCTGCCTTTCAAGAACTAAAAATGAGATTAACCACTTCACCAGTGTTGACATTGCCCATAGGTACGGAAAACTTTGTGATTTACAGTGTTGCGTCTTATAAGGGTCTGGGTTGTGTGTTAATTCAGGAAGGATGGGTAATTGCTTATGCTTCCTGACAATTGAGACCACATGAGAAGAATTACCCGACACATGACCTGGAATTGGTCGCAGTTGTATTTGCTTTGAAAATTTGGCAGCATTACTTGTATGGGGCAAAATGCAAAGTTTACAAGGATCACAAAAGTTTGAAGTATTTCTTTACTTGAAAGGAGTTGAATATGAGCTAGAGGAGATGGCTTGAGCTAATAAAAGACTATGACCTTCAGATTCAGTATCACCCAGGGAAAGTCAATACTGTTGCTGATGATTTGAACAGAAAATCAACGGGGAGCTTAACTTGCTTACTTACTGAACAAAAGGAAATCCTACAAGATTTTGAGAAATTCGAGATTGAGGTAATATTACATGAGCAAAGCAGGTTGATAGCCGCCATTTCAGCTGAACCAGCAATCATCCTTGAGATCAAGTCGAAACAAGATGAGGATGAATTCCTCAAGAAGATAGTTGATGAATTTGAGGCAGATCCGAAACCGAGATATAGTTTTGTAAATGAAGTGTTAAAATTCCAAAACAGATTGTGTGTTCTGAATATCCCTGAGTTAAAGAGGAGAATTCTCGATGAAGCCCATAAATCAATGTTTTCTATGCATCCGGGTAACAACAAGATGTATCAAGACTTAAAACAGAGTTATTGGTGGCCAAATATGAAACATGAGATTGCGGAATATGTGTCTAAATGTCTTCAGTGTCAGCAAGTTAAAGATGAACACCAGAAATTGGTATGTCTACTTCAACCTCTCCCTATTCCGGAATGGAACTGGGATCACATAACCATGGATTTTGTTGTTGGCCTACCTCGGACACCTAAAGGTATGGATTCTATTTGCGTTATAATTGATAGACTAACTAAATCTGCACACATTCTACTTGTGAAAACTACGTATGATGCATACCAATTAGCCACTATTTATGTTGATGAAATTGTTTGTTTACATGGAGTTCCGGTGTCTATTATGTCAGATAGAGACCCAAAATTTGTCTCTAGATTTTGAAAAAGTCTACAAGCAGCAATGGGGACAGAGTTGAGGCTTAGTACAACATTCCATCCATAAACTGATGGACAATCAAAACGGACTATACAAACTCTAGAAGTTATGCTCAGAATATGTGCTTTGGATTTTCAAGGAAGTTGGGAGACTTACCTACCTGCTAGCTAAATTTGTGTATAATAACAGTTTCCACTCCAGCATTGGCATGGCACCATATGAAGCTTTGTATGGCCAAAAATGTAGATCTCCGATATGCTGGACTAAAGTTGGAGATAGGGTCTTGCTTGGACCTGAGCTTGTGTAGACAACTACTAATAAAATCAAAGTCATCCAACATAGGCTTAAGATAGCACAGAGCCGACAAAAGAGTTATGCAGACGTTAGGAGAAAGCCTCTTGAATATGAGGTCAGTGATCATGTGTTCATCCGCGTAAATCCGATGAAAGGCCAATTAAGGTTCGGCATGAAGGGTAAATTATCGGCCCGTTACATGGGACCGTTTCAAATTCTTGAAAGGCTTGGTCCGATTGCTTACAGAGTTGTTTTACCACCAGAAATGGAACAAATGCACAATGTATTTAAAGTATCAATGTTGAGGGGCTATCTTCAAGATCCGTTCCATGTGATTGACTATCACCGAATAGCATTTGACAAAAATATAGAGCACATGGAATGACCAGAACGGAACATTGACTGACAAGTAAAGCAACTGAGAAACAAATCCATTCCAATGGTGAAAGTGGAATGGAAAGAACATTATGGTACAAATACCACGTGGGAGAAAGAAGAAGAAATGCGATAACACTACCCACTGTAGACACCCCATTTTTGATAGACCTTAAGACTCAGACGTCACCAATTGAGCGCTCGGTGATAGTGCATATTGTGCTCGTTCTGGAGTTTCAGAGTCTCGGCTGCGAGCCTTGCCTCCAGACTTCGGAGCTCTTTTGTGCTTTGCCTCAGTTTGCGAACCAGGTCATGTTTTCTTTGTTTTCTCTTCCTGAAGGGAGGGAGAGGTCTCGTAGACCATCTCTCAGTGGCTGTAGGCTACGTTTCGTGGTCGTAGGCCATTTTTTCCGTTTGGAGGCCAGTTTCCGGGTTTCGGAGCCGACAGCCGTGTGCCTCGGTTCGGGACCGCTTAGCTACCTCCGTTTGCTCCGGTTTTTGGCACACACCTTGTTTCCTCTCCTTAGAGGGACACTGTGGCCCGGGAGACCACCTTCGTGGTCATACGCCACCTCCGGTGCTTAACAGCCTGTTTTTGGGGCCTCGGGCCGCGCATTTTAGCCCCTTGAACCCTCGTTTTGCATCGGTTTGGGTTCATTTTTGGTATGGACCTTTCTTTCATTGCTAGGAAGGTGGTAGGATGGTGGGAGACTAGCAATTCTTTTGAAAACCATTTTCTCTCTCCTCCAGTCGGTTTTTCTGATAGAAAGCTGATTTTTCTCACTTTTGAGCCACAATTTATGGTTTTTCATACCACCATTGTGTTGTGCACACCTGGGAGCCCACCAATATAGGTAGGCCGACCAGTATTTCTTCTTGACCCTTTTGAACCTTGCTAAAAAGCTGGTTTTTCCCTCTCCTGGGTCACTTTTTCTAGTTTTTCACCCTACAGCTGTATTCTACTCATCTAGGAGGCCACCTTTCTGGTATGGCCGACCAGAAATTCACCTTAACCCTTTTGAACCCTGGTCGGCCGACCAGGGCATGTGGTCGGCCGACCACTTGAACTGGTCGGCCAGCTTCCTCCTTTTTGGCCTTCTCAAGTGCTTAACAACTGTGTCAGCTGTGAAGCATTTGACCCACTGTCCGAGTTTTTGACCATCTTTTTGATCCTTTTTAGTTGGTTTTGACCCCCTTGCTTAGCTTCTTGGAGAAGCTTGACCCTTTTGGTTAAGCTTCTTTGAGAAGCTTTGAACCCCTCTTAAGGCTTCTCCAAGAAGCCTTGGCTCTTCTCCTCTATAAAACCAACTCTCCATCTCCATTTACAAGGGTTAGAAAAAACCAGCTGAGGCATATACATACAACTCTCCATATCTCTCTCATCCAAGCTCAAAACACCCTTGTTCTTAGTCATTTACACTACACCTCATAGCCTACCACCTCCACCATCCATTACAGCACTTTGGGATTGATCTACAGGGGTTGAAGGTTCACCAACTTGGTCCAGAAGTTGCTGCATTGCTGTGCTACAAGGGTAAGTATCCATTTCCCCTTTTCTTGCATTATTTTGCTCCATATCTTAGCCCTATTTTCAAGCATTTTTGGGCTTTGTTATAAACTGTAAAGTGTCTTATTTTGAGCTCCTCTTGAAGTTTTATTAAGGACACTTTTCTGTTTGAGGTCACCTACCTCCTTGTATGCTTCATCTCTCTTTTAGGGCTTATTTTGCATGATATCTTAGCCTTACTTGCAAGCATTTTAGAGATTTACCATGAACTAAAAAAAGTCTTATTTTGAGCCTCTGTTGAAGCTTGATTAAGGGAATTTTTCTGTTTGGGGTCATCTTCCCCTTTGCATGCTTCATTTCCTCATGATTAGGGCTATGCATTAGAGCATTTGCATTGGCCTTGGTTTGGCCTCTTAGCCACTAAAATCCAGTGGATTTTCAGTGGCTTAGATGTGTTTTTCAAAGCTAAAATCAGAGGGGGGTGACCCCCTCTCTCCTTGTCTTGTTTGTTGGCCTTTTTGGCCTTCCAAAGGACCCCCATTTTGCATATTGTGAAGTCACTTTTCAGGCCCTATTTGGTGAGTTTTAAGGTCTTCCTTGACTCTATCCAAAGCCCATTTTGCCATATTTTATGTCTATCATGTATCTGTGGAGCAATCCTCCTTAAGGCCTTTCAAGGGGACCTTTCATTGCATACTTCCTTGAGCCATTTCAGGCCCTTTTTGGTGAGTTTTAGGGCTGTCATAATTGAGTTCCAGAGCTGGTTTCGCTATTCTAAGTGTCCTTGATGCATGTGTTGAGTAACCCCTTGCATGGCCCTCCAAAGGAGCTCATCATTTTTGCATGCATTGGATGCATTTCAGTGGTTATTTGGGTATATTTTAGCATATCATGTTCCTAGTTTTGGCTGGTTTGTTGACCTCTCTTATGCTTCATGTACATGCCATGTAAACCATGCTTACTAGCCTAGGTTGCATGTTGTTTTAGCTCCTCATGTTAGCACTTTTTGGCCATGCTTTGAACTAATATTGTGCATATTTTGAGACTGCCTTGGCTCTGTTTTTATACTTCATGATCAAATGATGCTCACTTTGCATGATTATAGTTCAATGCATTTGCCTAGTTTTGAGTTTCGGGGCCTCTTTCATGCATTGGGTGCCATATTTCCATGATTCAGGGCCATTGCTGTCACGCCCCACACTTGCCCCTAAAAGTTGGGCATGACCTACACAGACACGGACGCATAACCTGGTATACATTTCATATGGGGCCTGAACGGAAGCATTTACCAAATAAAAACATAAATAAAAGAACTGCATCCATTGAGCGACCACTATCATGCGAGGATCACAGACAGAACATAAAGCAATAAACATACAGTGACGTGCATCAGAGAGTTAGCTATGTACATATATATATATATATATATATATACAGACCCAGCCCTTAGAATTGAGCGTAAAACAACATGGACAGGCAAGGAATTATATATACATCAATTTTAAGCAGACAATCAAAGTGTAAAATCAAAAGCTTAGCAAGAAGAGCCGCCTTCACTTAAGTGCTTGGACACTCTGAGGTTGACAAAAGAGGCACGGATGCCAAGGGTTAAAACTGACCTCCAGGTGGAGTGCCTACAGAAACAGACATAACACAAGTGAGTCAAGCTCAGTGAATAGTAGTACATAAATAAAGCATTGCTTAACTTAAACAGATTACATATCAATACATTAGTCTGATTCTGTATTACGTACATAACGGCCTTAGGCCTAATCTTGTAACATAACTTGGTGGCTATAAGCCCTTGAAAATGGTGGCACGAAGCCCTTGTAACATGTGGCATAAAGCTCTTATAACATGTTGGCACTATGGCCCTTGAAACTTGTTGGCATTGTAGCCCTTGGAAGTGGCAAGAAGCCCTTGAAAATGGCATATAGCCCTTGTAAACATTGGCGTTATGGCCCTTGAAAGTTTCTTTTCTTTACATACTTTTAACATACCTTAACGGTAACATAAATACATAACATGCTTGAAACATTAACATAGTTGCCTTACATACCTCAAAACATCACATAAGTGCATAACATTTATAGAACTTGTAACATATACTTGAAACATACCTGAACATACCTGAACGTGTAACATACTGGAAACATGCCTGAAACATACTTGAATATCATTCATTAATTCAAATGGAACATATCATAACTAGAGCATTGCTTGTTGTATCATGTCATTATCGTACGCTTAACAATGAGAGACTAATTCACATTCTCATGAGTTGACATAACACATGTTCATTGGATTACAGAGGACTTTATTGGTTTTACAATTTCACAGTTCGGCCCTTGGCCTGAGGGGTTCACACATGCACAATAGCCTTTGGATTCACAAGTCATACCTTACATATCTTCACAAATTATATCGTTCATAATTTCACAAATTGTATCTTTCATAACTTCACAAATTATATCTTTCAGAAAACGGCCATAGGCCTCATAACTTTCACATCGGCTTTAAGCCCAGTTCACATAGGTATGGACTCAAGAGGTGGCTCGTACGGATTCTAGAGGTGACTCGCAATGCAGCACTTAGTTCCGTAACACTTTGTTCCATACTAGAAATCTATAGTTCTTGAAGACTGAACAATTCATATTATGTCATGGCATAAACGAAGTGGATAAACAAAATAGAATAATGCTAGGTTCGTACAAATACCGTTCACAATGGTGCACACAAATTTCCCTTTATGATTCATTACATGGTGCCATAGTGTCATACGTATAACAAAGCATTAATAATAATTATTTACACAACACATGTGTCGTTACAGTACTATTCATGAGGATAAAACAATTCACACCGTAACGTGAGTCATATAACAATGTTATTGGTATTCAATTCTTTGACATATAAGGCAACCCATGGTTCTATTCGATTTTCATTTCGTTAATCCATTCTAGGCAGATGTCTATGTCATAAAACATGTGTCGAACTAAATATTAATGACAACCATTAACCTTAACCGGAATGTAGAGTAGTTTCAGAGTCATACCGAGGTACACATAATCTTTCAATGTTCTCACCGATCCCTAACAACATAAATGCTTACAAAGAACAGTGCATTAACAATAATAATTATTAACGGTAAGTAAACGTACGATTACAGTACTACTACTCACTGTGATCGGTTCCCGGTGGTAATGGTACAATGTCCTCGTCCCGACCTACAATTATAGTGCACAACACATAATATGAGGTTATACTCGATCCTTTACTTATTCTCTTTGATCGTTCAATCAATTAGTCATGGTGGTACAAGCTCATTATTCTTTAATAAGTTGTAATCCATGTCTTAGAAAACAGGAGAAATCGATGGGAAATGGTTTAGGTGAAGAAATGGTACAAAACTAGTTGACAGAAAGTGAACAGTCGTCACTAATTTGGTATAACTTTTTCTGTATTTAGAATTTGGAGTGAGACTAGCGCCATTAGAAACTAGACTTCCGGGGCTTGATTTTAGGCTCAAGAATCACTCAAAACGGAGTCCGGATGCAAAAGATATGCCTATTCAAAGTTGGCTGGACAGAGCTGTCCCCCGCACGTGCGGGTGAACAGTGCCGCACGTGCGGCCCTGGACAGCAGCAGTCCGAAAATGGCAGAATTTTTGGGACTTCTCATTTTCAAAAATCAAACCTTAATTACATGTAATTCAAAGTCCAAAACCCTTTAATACATAACAAATTTCATATATTTAATCTCCATCAAACATCATAACTTAAAATATGATTCAATTCCCAAACACAAGGACATAAGAGCATAAGATAGTCATAGTTGGGTTTCAAAGTTCATATCTTCCATATCAACCCTTGATTTCATGTAATTGATGCTTTAAACATAGGGATTCAAGATAGATGGTCAAACCTTAACTCAATCTTTGTCTTTCTTTTTGTTCTCTTCAATTTCCCTAAGCTTCCATGGTTGATCTTCTTCTTTTCCTTCAATTCTCTTCAATCCTCTTACAAGCCTCCATGGATGTTGAGAAAGTTTGACTCTCTTCCCTCTCTCCCTTTCACGGTTTCCTCACTCTCTCTTTAGATATTTTGTTTTTGACTCCCAAAGAGATGAGTTTCCAACTCATATGGCTCATCTCTATATATCAATATACAACACACACAAGCTTAACACAAGGGAGAGCCAAACGTGGCCTTACGAATCGCACGAAATTAAATTTCAATTAACCTTTTCAGATGACTCTAAAAATTATGCTGATCATAAATATGTCCCCTGTTCCGGTTTCTGAAGTCTCCAAGGCCTTTAATTTGCAGTATAAAGTTAATCACCTAAACGTCTATTAACGAATCAGACAAATTAGATTTCAAATTAATTTTCCCAAATAATTCCAAAAATTCCCATTAACATATCCGCGTACTCAATTTTGATTTTTGAACCCATAAAGGTCGGTAATTGCCATTTTAAGTCCGCAACTCAACTGATAATGCTCAATTCTAATAGATATAATTAAATTAAACCACATCATTTCATAGGGAAATAAAGATGATTTCTTATACGCATTTTGGTCATTACATCCTCCCCACCTTAAGAAGTTTGGTCCTCCAAACTTGATTCTCCTTGTCACAAGTCTAGTTCCGTCTTGGACATATAACATTTCTCAATCATTTAGCCATTCCCAATCTTAGACAGTCAATTTCAATGGAGGTTGCTCCCAAAATCACAAGTAATTCTGGTAGCCAATTGATAATATACCCAATAACACCAAAGCATCATCTCATTATTCACAATCCTCGTACATTTCAATTTATTGATCCAAAGGTCATACCCTTCCAAATACTATAACAACTTAAGGACATTCAGAAATGGGTTTACTCAAGTATTCCCTTATATGTGACTCATCAGCTATCACACATAGTTCAAACTCTTTAGGTTCACAAACAACCTCAATTATCATAATTCCTCAAAGGTTAAGGAAACATTTACTATATACTCATGGTTCAAAGGCATATGCTTCTTACAACAATTAAATCCAGAATAACACATAAGTTCTAAATCAACGACTTCGTGGCTCTTTGCTCACTATCAAAATTAGACTTATCAATTCAAATCAGATTTCTAACAGACTCCAAATAATAACTCAAATCCCATATCAAGGAATGACATGTTTAGAGTAGATTATTAGTAAAATCAAATACGGATGAAACCTTAATGGTCACAATCAATTATCAAATGGAAAACTCATGCATGCATAGCAAAATATCTTTTCAAAAAACACTTGTCACATCCTGAACATTTGGAGTTTCGTAGCATATCTAGTCAATTTGGAGCAATTAGTCAGAAAGCTTATCATATCATAAACATGTCGGAAGTTCATAGCATTTTTATCATTTCAGAAAATACTTATCATGTAAAGCATTCCGTAACCCAAAATATGGATTTCATTAAATATCAGATAGCATAGCCATTTTCAAAATTATTACTCACTTAGGCCCATGGTCAACTCACACAAGGTCACACTTTATTCATCTACGTCGGAAGTACCAAAGTTAATTGATGGTATGACATCTATCAATAACACGAATCACATAAGTTTCATTCGATAATCATTCGTTTGCAGATCACATTAAAGGAACAAGCCTTGAATTAATTTTCATACAAATATTTCACAGTGTCATGCAGAACAGTTTACATTAGAGCCTTTAAATACGAAATAGGGATTAGTTTGACAATTTGCAATGTCTACATAGAATTATATCACAGAAATGATTTCTCAATCGTAAATTATCACTACACAGGAGCTGGATTCGAATTCTTGCAGTAACTTATCAGAATATCAATCATTTAGATGTGATATCAAATTCGTTAATGATTCTCTATTGTTTTGCGAGTGTCATATGGGCAGACACGTATCATAAGCGGGGTTCCGCATGTCATTCGACTATTCCTTATAAGAAGTCTCAATTACAGATTACAGGTTACACATAAACAGAACAGATCACAAATTACGGATTTCAGATTGCAGATTGCAGATTACAGAGGTGAGAGTACAGAATACAGAATACAGATTCTCGCAATCACATCCCAAGTACACATAAGCAATACTCATTAGACACCATCAATAATTCCCTATCAGAAGTCGTGGTAATTTCCTTAGTTCACAAAATCATATTACTTACATACTGTCTCAAGGTCAATAACCAATTCCCCAGCATAGCTTATCTATTTAAACCGTCAGCAAGAAGCGAATTCACAATTTTAAAAGGGATTACTATATGCAGAATTTCTTCTTATGGCCGGTCATACTTAACACAACCCCAATTATTACATAAAACACATCTTATCAAGATATTCCAATACAGTAGCTTCTCAGAATCACCGATCTAAACATTGTTATAGCAAGGGAGACATAACAGGCCATAAAGGTAACACACATATAACATTTCCTTTAATCTTAGATATATCCGATACTTAAAATTTAATCAATTTACTCAAATAGATGTGAAACAGCACAATTATATCGCCATCATTTCCCACAGATAATGATCAACCGATAACACACATTTTATCTAATCATTTATATATAAACTGACTTACCGATCAGTTCAAATTCTTACCCCACCTCCGCATTGCAACATTGTTGACTTAATCCCATCTGCATGTCTTGCTTTATTCACCAATCTATATAAGATAAACAGAGGCAACAAAAGAATACACAACAGACATAGCTCATAATCATCAGAGTTAGCAACAAACAGTTAACGTTGCCATCAAATCTTTTCATGTATTTGCAGAATATTATGCATGATGCCTAAGTCTTTCTAGACATCCTAAAGCTCAATGGATTCGTGTGTGAGATGGCAACTCGTGCTCTGATACCACTTGTCACGCCCCACACTTGCCCCTAAAAGTTTGGGCATGACCTACACAGACACGGACGCATAACCTGGTATACATTTCATATGGGGCCTGAACGGAAGCATTTACCAATATAAATTAACATAAATAAAAGAACTGCATCCATTGAGCGACCACTATCATGCCAGGATCACAGACAGAACATAAAGCAAATAAACATACAGTGACGTGCATCAGAGAGTTAGCTATGTACATATATATATATATATATATATACAGACCCAGCCCTTAGAATTGAGCGTAAAACAACATGGACAGGCAAGGAATTATATATACATCAATTTTAAGCAGACAATCAAAGTGTAAAATCAAAAGCTTAGCAAGAAGAGCCGTCTTCACTTAAGTGCTTGGACACTCTGAGGTTGACAAAAGAGGCACGGATGCCAAGGGTTAAAACTGACCTCCAGGTGGAGTGCCTACAGAAACAGACATAACACAAGTGAGTCAAGCTCAGTGAATAGTAGTACATAAATAAAGCATTGCTTAACTTAAACAGATTACATATCAATACATTAGTCTGATTCTGTATTACGTACATAACGGCCTTAGGCCTAATCTTGTAACATAACTTGGTGGCTATAAGCCCTTGAAAATGGTGGCACGAAGCCCTTGTAACATGTGGCATAAAGCTCTTATAACATGTTGGCACTATGGCCCTTGAAACTTGTTGGCATTGCAGCCCTTGGAAGTGGCAAGAAGCCCTTGAAAATGGCATATAGCCCTTGTAAACATGTTGGCGTTATGGCCCTTGAAAGTTTCTTTTCTTTACATACTTTTAACATACCTTAACGGTAACATAAATACATAACATGCTTGAAACATTAACATAGTTGCCTTACATACCTCAAAACATCCACATAAGTGCATAACATTTATAGAACTTGTAACATATACTTGAAACATACCTGAACATACCTGAACGTGTAACATACTGGAAACATGCCTGAAACATACTTGAATATCATTCATTAATTCAAATGGAACATATCATAACTAGAGCATTGCTTGTTGTATCATGTCATTATCGTACGCTTAACAATGAGAGACTAATTCACATTCTCATGAGTTGACATAACACATGTTCATTGGATTACAGAGGACTTTATTGGTTTTACAATTTCACAGTTCGGCCCTTGTCCTGAGGGGTTCACACATGCACAATAGCCTTTGGATTCACAAGTCATACCTTACATATCTTCACAAATTATATCGTTAATAATTTCACAAATTGTATCTTTCATAACTTCACAAATATATATTTCAGAAAACGGCCATAGGCCTTATAACTTTCACATCGGCTTTAAGCCCAGTTCACATAGTTATGGACTCAAGAGGTGGCTCGTACGGATTCTAGAGGTGACTCGCAATGCAGCACTTAGTTCCGTACAACACTTTGTTCCATACTAGAAATCTATAGTTCTTGAAGACTGAACAATTCATATTATGTCATGGCATAAACGAAGTGGATAAACAAAATAGAATAATGCTAGGTTCGTACAAATACCGTTCACAATGGTGCACACAAATTTCCCTTTATGATTCATTACATGGTGCCATAGTCGTCATACGTATAACAAAGCATTAATAATAATTATTTACACAAGCACATGTGTCGTTACAGTACTATTCATGAGGATAAAACAATTCACACCGTAACGTGAGTCATATAACAATGTTATTGGTATTCAATTCTTTGACATATAAGGCAACCCATGGTTCTATTCGATTTTCATTTCGTTAATCCATTCTAGGCAGATGTCTATGTCATAAAACATGTGTCGAACTAAATATTAATGACAACCATTAACCTTAACCGGAATGTAGAGTAGTTTCAGAGTCATACCGAGGTACACATAATCTTTCAATGTTCTCACCGATCCCTAACAACATAAATGTTTACAAAGAACAGTGCATTAACAATAATAATTATTAACGGTAAGTAAACGTACGATTACAGTACTACTACTCACTGTGATCGGTTCCTGGTGGTAATGGTACAATGTCCTCGTCCCGACCTACAATTATAGTGCACAACACATAATATGAGGTTATACTCGATCCTTTACTTCTTCTCTTTGATCGTTCAATCAATTAGTCATGGTGGTACTAAGCTCATTATTCTTTAATAAGTTGTAATCCATGTCTTAGAAAACAGGAGAAATCGATGGGAAATGGTTTAGGTGAAGAAATGGTACAAAACTAGTTGACAGAAAGTGAACAGTCGTCACTAATTTCGGTATAACTTTTTCTGTATTTAGAATTTGGAAGTGAGACTAGCGCCATTAGAAACTAGACTTCTGGGGTTTGATTTTAGGCTCAAGAATCACTCAAAACGGAGTCCGGATGCAAAAGATATGCCTATTCAAAGTTGGCTGGACAGAGCTGTCCCCCGCACGTGCGGGTGAACAGTGCCGCACGTGCGGCCCTGGACAGCAGCAGTCCGAAAATGGCAGAATTTTTGGGACTTCTCATTTTCAAAAATCAAACTTTAATTACATGTAATTCAAAGCGCAAAACCCTTTAATACATAACAAATTTCATATATTTAATCTCCATCAAACATCATAACTTAAAATATGATTCAATTCCCAAACACAAGGACATAAGAGCATAAGATAGTCATAGTTGGGTTTCAAAGTTCATATCTTCCATATCAACCCTTGATTTCATGTAATTGATGCTTTAAACATAGGGATTCAAGATAGATGGTCAAACCTTAACTCAATCTTTGTCTTTCTTTTTGTTCTCTTCAATTTCCCTAAGCTTCCATGGTTGATCTTCTTTCTTTTCCTTCAATTCTCTTCAATCCTCTTACAAGCCTCCATGGATGTTGAGAAAGTTTGACTCTCTTCCCTCTCTCCCTTTCACGGTTTCCTCACTCTCTCTTTAGACATTTTGTTTTTGACTCCCAAAGTGATGAGTTTCCAACTCATATGGCTCATCTCTATATATCAATATACAACACACACAAGGTTAACACAAGGGAGAGCCAAACGTGGCCTTACGAATCGCACGAAATTAAATTTTAATTAACCTTTTCAGATGACTCTAAAAATTATGCTGATCATAAATATGTCCCCTGTTCCGGTTTTTGAAGTCTCCAAGGCCTTTAATTTGCAGTATAAAGTTAATCACCTAAACGTCTATTAACGAATCAGACAAATTAGATTTCAAATTAATTTTCCCAAATAATTCCAAAAATTCCCATTAACATATCCACGTACTCAATTTTGATTTTTGAACCCATAAAGGTCGGTAATTGCCATTTTAAGTCCGTAACTCAACTGATAATACTCAATTCTAATAGATAATTAATTAAACCACATCATTTCATAGGGAAATAAAGATGATTTCTTATACGCATTTTGGGGTCATTACAATTGCGCATCATATTTCAGTGCTGGAAATTGCATATTTGTATGCCATCTTTCATCCCTTGCCATGCTTTGGTAGAGTGGCATTTGATGCCTTAGGTTCGGTCCTTGGTATTCGTGCATGTGTGCACGCATTTCGATTGTCTTATTTTCATCTAATGGCCACTGATTGAGTGTGGCTGAGGTCTACTCATATTGGTGTAAATCCATCGTGCATTGTGTATGCCATTTTAGTCCATAGCATTGCGTATGCTAGGTTGCATGTTAGAGCATTGTGTATGCCATGTCATATCACGCGCATTATGTATGCCATTTTAGTCCACAGCATTGCGTATGCTAGGTTGCATGTTAGAATTGCATTCATGTATATCATGCATATTGCATTGTGTTTGGAGTAGGGTTTAGTCCAAACACGGGAAACAAGGGACGTTTCGTACTCCAAGTGACGAAACGTGCCTCGATTCCCGGTTGCCGACACTCTGGATTACACATGATGGAGTCTAGGCCTTGTCGTGTTCATTTGTGCATTCATTCCATATCAAGTCATGCAATTCGGTCCCTTGGCCATCATGCATCGAGATGCGTGATTGGTGGCTCGAGGATCGAGGACTACGCTCCCTAGAGCTTATGTAAGGACGGGGAGTGTGGTCGTGCACACATTTGTTGAAAATACCTTGCCATGTCTCTCTCTTGCCTTGTATTGCAGAAAACCAGGATCCAGGGGTAGAAAGTGGTCGGCCGACTAGGTTTTCTGGCAGGCCGACCACCTTTGTTTTGGTATCCACCACAAAAGGTGGTCGGCAGGTGTTTCCCAAGCCAATAGCTGGTCGGCAGTCTTCCCAGGGTGGAGTTTCAGCCTTCTGGAGCCTTGTGCAACTTTCGGAAATCAATTACAAACAATGGCGAGATGAGGCATCGCGATGGAATTTCCCGACAAAGCAACTTGAGCTTGCATACACCCTCCATCATTCCGAGTAGAGCTGAGGCAGTCCATTACACGTAGCGTAGCATGGTAGTTTACTTTGCTTACCTAGTTCATTTGTTAAGTAATTCGTGTTGTGTAATAATTCATAATTTATTTTGGTTGTGTATTATTCATTCGGACCCTCCGAGCGAGGGCACAATTGTAATAAGTGTGCGTATGTGTGATGTATGTCTTCCAACCCCACGTCGTTCTCCCTTTTATTTACCAGTTTATGATGGTTAGTTTAGGGCACGTTTCAATTAGCATACTTATGATAGCATGTTTGCATTCATTCATCTGTCTTGCATGCACCGGGCTCGGCGCATCATACTAACTGTATTGTATTTCAATTCCAAGTTGAATACATGTTATCTGTTGCATTTCATATGCCATGTTTAGAATAGCCGAGCCTATCTTAGTTGCATTTTGCATGTGTTGCATTAGCCATCTTAACATGAACTAGGATCATGCATTGATTACTAACTAGTTTCTGTTTTGGCTTGGAGTACTCGGTAAGTATTTATGCTATAGCATCCTTGCATATGTGTGAGTGACTGCCATGATAGCATGCTTACCATGAGGCTATGTGCTTATATGATATACCTGCCTGAATGCCTGTGGGTGAAGGTTGGATTATCTGAATTGAAATAATTCATTGATTGCGAGTTTTAAGCCCACTAGATAGTGGCAAATCATCGTATTTTCTAAAGCCCACCTGAGGGTGGCAAATCCATATTTTAGCCTACTTGTGAGTAGCAAACCGTTTTCAAAACAAACATGAGATGTTTTGTTCCAATTCAGGCTACCTAATCTATACTTGTATGCTGTGCGCATCACATAGTAAATCTAGGCTAATAATCGGAATAAGAACGCATAATGTTTTCAAAACTTGATATCATGGTTAGTAGAGGACGATCTTTGATCAGGCAAGCGGGGGTGCCCACGAAGTGACCTTCCCCAATCGTACCCAAGTTCCCGAGCCGAGGCAACTTTGGTGATGACGGACACGTGGCCTTAGGCAACGAGTCAGGGTTTCCTAAATTTCCCAAAATAAAATATTTAGGTGGCGACTCTGTATCTGGCAAAGCAGTCCATGTTTGGCACTTCTTTCAAAAATCTATTTTTCAAAACGATTTGCCGGATTTGGACTCTTTGATGATTCATCGGTCTTGCATTGCACTCTGCGAGATTAGATACAGGACCGTGACATTGAGTCCTGAACTGTAGTGAGCCCAAATGAATAAAACGGGATTTCCCTCCGGGACGTTCGGGGACGTCTACACCCACATTTTTTCCAATGAAAGTTAACGTAAATTTGGAGGACCAAACTTCCTAAATGAGGGAAGAATGTGACAACCCTACTTTGTGTTATGCTAATTAATCTTAATTATGCTTATAATTCTATGCTTGATATGATTTTGAGTGCTAATTATATGATTATATGTGTTTTTTAATTTTTATCTATTCACCGTAAGAAAATCTATTTGATTTTCTGTTATAAAATTTAAATCGAAGGCTGTAGAGGCGACATAAACCAAAATTGACAGTACTATTGTGATTAGCATAATTTTTAGAGCCTACGGTGAAATTTGATTACAATATAATTTAGATCAAAATAATTAAATTAAACTAATTAAATTAAGCCTAATCAATTAGCACTAAGCCTTAATTAGCAATTTTGATTAGGCCAACATATAAATATGTTTTAATGTGCTTAAGCTCATGAAGTGAGCTAAAAAATTCTGAAATATACACTCTAAGGAGAGTAAACTCTACACTTAGAGAGAGAGAGAGAGAGAGGGAAGAGAATTGTGAATGAATTGAAGGAGATTGGAAGGAATGAACTAGAATACACTTGAATTCAAGCCTTAGGCATGGTTTTTAACGTTAATCCTTGTAAATGAAACATGTAGAAGTTGAATTCATCTAGTTCATGAGCTCATTTGCATATGATTGTACAATGAAAGCATTAATTGGAAGAATTGAGTTGAATTATGTACATGCATGCATGAATCACCAATTTGAGTTTGAATTTCATGGAATTTTCCACATGCATGAATTGACATTTGACATTTTTGAATATTTTTCATGGTTTTGCCACTTTTCATCTCATGCATGAGGGTTTTGAAAAGATTTGGAAAGAAAAGAGTGCAATTCACACCATGCATGGTTTCAACCTCATGATTTGAGCTTGATTTTGGAATTTAGTCCATGATTTCGAGTAATTGATTTCAAATTAGAAGTGTTCCCATGTCATATAATGTTTTCCCATGTTTTTGTACCAAAAATACGAGTTTTGAGCCTTTGGAATCAAGTTTTCAACTTCAAACACAGTTCTGAAAATTCCAAAATTCAACATGTCCACTCGAGCGAGGAAAGTGTCGCTCAAGCGTAAAAATCAAGCTCCCAGAAGTTTTATAGAGATTTACACGGTAGCTCGAGTAGAAAACCTTACAATAGAGATTTACATGGCTCGTCACTCGAGCAACATAAGTCTCGCTCGAGCATAAAATTCATGCAACCAGTACTTTTATAGAGTTTTGCAGACTGCTCAAGCGACCAAAGCTGTGCTTAAGCGGAGTGCCCTGTTTCAGCAACTTTCGAAAAATTGTTTTACGTTCTGAATTCCATTCTCTTTCATTTATGAGTATTGTTAGACACGCATTAAGCATCCTAAATGAATTAAAGGGCACGAAAGACGCCTAAGAAAGTTAAATAAACCAAAGAACATATTGAATTGTATTATGACTCAATGTGTTATGGATTATGTAGGGCCAAGTATGAGGACGAATCAGGTACCAAAACACGGTGATTAATATCTTAGCAAAGATATTTTTGTATATACATTATTTCTAGCCTATGTGGTAAGGTTCTAAACTTTCGAAGTGATATGATGAATGAGTATACTAATCACTTAATTCGAAATGAAATATGCGAAGTGATTGACGTATGAGTATGAAATGGTCCTAAGGCCGTTCAGTATATTCAGTAAGGATGTGGATTGGGCCTAAGGTCGTTTGTACGACTGTTAAATGGGCCTAAGGCCGTTTTGTATAATTGTTAAATGGGCCTAAGGCCACTTTGTATAATTGTTAAACGGGCCGGAGGCCGTTTAGAATAACCAATTGAATGGAGCTGAGGTCATTTTGGATGCAAATATGAATATGTATATGACCATGGAGCTAAATGTGTGCACACAAACGTGTATATGAGTTGAACCTAAAGTCGTTTTGCATATGATGGAGCCGAGGTTGTTCTGTGTGTAAGAGGACCTAAGGTCGTTTTGCATATGATGCACCCAAGGTCGTTTTGTATGCTACATGGACCCAAGGTCGTTTTGTGTCTGGGAAATGATGAAAAGGACCTGAGGTTGTTTTGCTTTATTATTGATTTCCAAGAGTGATAGTGAATTATGATTATGAGAATCTTGTTCAATAACTCCTTTGCTTTGGTATTATTCACTGGGCGTTAGCTTACTTCTTATTTATATGTATGTAGGTGAGCAACGAGATGTCTAGCCCTAGTGAGCTATGAGAAACCGAGTTATGAGGAGTCAACCTAGGTCGTCTCACGCAATAGGCCTTGTTTTTATTTTGCTTTTCCTTTTGTTCTTTTGTGGTCTTATGTGGCCGAGTTATGTATAACCTTCATTTTTGTTAACACTGACTTTTGAATGATCCTAGACTTATGTTGTACATAACATGAATGTGTGTATAGTGTGAGTTATTACAGTTATGAGAAACTTTTTGGTTAAGCCACATATTTATAGCTCATTGAACAATCTTTGTAAATTTTTGTTTCTGCTATTTGCCCCCGGTAATTAAACCTCTTTTGATTTCTGACTGAGGCCGTAGGTAATCTCATGATTATTGGCCGGTTGTGACCCTAATCTATAAGGGCAGGTTCGGGCCATGACACAAGGTGTTTAGAACACACCATCTACCAAACACTAACAACTAATACTACAATAAGGGAGTAACATCCCTTCACAAGAAACAACCAACCAGATAAAACCAAGATCCACAAACATTACCTACCATTAAGGTACAAATCTATACCCAACAAAATCATATGCTATTCTCAAAACACAAGTAACCCTAAGTCTCTCTATACCCAGAATAAAGGAATACTCCACCTTTGCATGCATCCCTACATTACACTATACCAGTTCACTAGGTCAATCCTAGACCAGCCACCGTGACAACCTGTCGCCAAAACACTAACTCAAAATCAATCACACCATCCACGATCTCCTAACACACCTCGTGCCTTTCCAAATTACCCAAAGCAACTATAAATCCTACTAGGTATCCAGCCAACTACCTCACTCAACTATAGAGAAACAACCCCATTTATTTCAAACACCCATTATCTACAAAGAGAAACCCCAAGCCTAAATTGCCCAACGAACTCCACCAACCCTGAGAAAAGTTAACCACCACTCACATCCCAACCAACATCACTCCACAATATGGACTTATAGGTCACTAACACCGTAGTCGGAATTATACACCGACACTACCCATATCTACAAGGGCAATCCTAACTCTTCGTGTTTTAAAAACTCTAACAATATGAACACCCCTTCCATAAGTTATAAAATTTAAAACAACTCACTCAATTGGGGGACACACTCCACATTACACCTTACACCCCTGACCCCTCAAGGTCATAGCTAACTCTAACACATACTAGTCCACAAACTAACAACCAACACTGAACCTACACGACGTCACTTAAATGAGTATAACAACTCCACCCAACCACCAAGCACAAAGGACTCAAAACAACACCATCTCTCAAAGACATGCTAACTGTCACTAAGGACAAACCAACACCAACTGACAACCTATTCTAATACGCAACATATCACCTATATGGCATACGTCGAGGTGCCCACTCAATGTTTACTACCACTGTCCAAAACGTCTCTATTAAAGAAAAAACACGCAACCTAGGATACACAACACGAGTATCCTTCACCAAAATATTAACATAGTACCCATCATACAAGCAAATACTTAAACAACCGCATTTTGACTCCAATCAGCTCACACATTAGCTACCACATAACGCGTAACACATAATTGAGCTAAGCCTACAAAGATAGCTGTTCGTTCCAACGCTCCTGTAGAATTCTCATTAGAAACAACGTCGATCAAGCGCGTTTCCAATAACACCTCCAAGTTAGTCAACTAGACACCGAATAATATCCACGAGTCTCAATACCATTACCAACACATAAGCATGTTATCATTTAGCACACAACATACAAATGTTCTCACCGAGCATGATAAACCCATTATGGCTAACCACTTCCCGCGAGTGCAAGGTTTTCAAACCCGGTTAGCTCTAATACCAAGTTGTCACACCACAGATTTACACGGTTCGGCTCACATGAATAAATCACCCAATGATAAACAATAGATAACAACTCTTATGCAAATGAATATAATATAGTCACATAATACATGTGTTTATCCGATTTCATACATTCCTAGATACAACATCTAAGTCAAATGGATGTTCTGTAACTAAAAACATATACAGATGTTATAAATTAAATTGAATGCCCTGAGGCTTACATCATACACAAAGGGTGTAACCCTTACAAGAATGACACACGGCCAATAAATAAAATAAATGGCTCATGGCCTACAAATAACAGAACCACCCTACACAGTTCCGAACACAACTTCACGTCTCAGTTCATATCCATACATGTACACCTAAAAAATATTTTCAGCCACGTAGGGTGAGCATAAAGCCCAATAGAGAATATTTCAAAAACTAAACATACTCCACCAGTAAAAATGATCATGATGCAATACATATATACAATATGCCCAAATGTATTTTCAAATCCAACTGATTTCTTAACAAAATCTTTTCTTTCCAATTACCAAAACCTTACATTTAATCAAAACTTTTTCTGAGTTCAAAACATTTGTTTGATATAAAATCCCTTTCTAAAAGCCAATCCAAGTATCTCAATACCAACCAGCAAATACATTGCTAAATCAAATGTGAATACATCGCTAAACAACAACAAACACATTGCTAAAACCTTTTTCAAAAACATCATTTCAAGTCAAAAAAATAATAAATAAAATGGGTAAATCTCTAGGGATAGTGTTCATACGAGTAACTATACAAGTCATAATGTCAATTTTACTGGTGCTAACTGGAAGGCTCGATGCCTACCTGGAGACACCCCATTTTGATCGCCCTTAAGACTTGGGTGCCTCATATTGAACACTCGATGATGAAATGTTACGCTATACAATTGTTCAAATTCTTCAGCAAAAGGCTTCAGTTTTCAAACTTCAGAACCTAAACCTTGCACCCCCTTTGAGCTAAAACCTTTTTTTTTTTCTAGTCTGACCACTTAGAGACCTACTGGTCGACAAGTGGCCGGCAGGCCATTTTTGGTCGGCCGGCCGTCCACCTTCATAGCTGGCTAGCCATGTTTAGCGACAAACAAATATTTTCTGCTGCCAGCTGTCCCCATGTGCATACCTTGCACCAGTTGGCTCATTACAGATATTTCCGACGTGAGATAGTGTTTTTCTATAAATACATGACCACCCCTCATGGTTTGGGGTTAGAAAATTTTTCCAAGAGCCAAAACTTGTTCAATACACTATCTCTCTCTCTTGCATTACATATACATTATTCATACACTTCCTAAACCAAAAACTTGAGGCCTCTTGCTGAGATTCTTGACCCTAAATTTCAGCTCTTAAGAGTATTCACCTTCTGGTTTGCTTAACCAAGAGTATCTTCTTTTCAAGAGACATAACCTTTGCCATCTTTTGCCTTATTTACACTACTTATCTTTTCCCTTTTTTCTTGTTGTTTATACACTATTTTGGACTAGTTTTAAGGGCTGAAACTTATGATTTTAAAAGCTACAAAAGGTAGATGGGTTAACCATTCTTTCTTGAACCTTATCCCATAGCTTATATCCTTATTCTTCTCACTTGTTTCTTTGCTTTTAGCTATTGTTTTTCAGAGTTTTTAGAGGCTAAAATATGTGATTTAAAAGTCCAAAAAGTGGAGAGGTTAGCTACTCTTCCTTAGGCTTGCTTACTAGCTTTACTCTCTTCCATTTCTATCTACTTTTTTAAGCCTTTCAAAATGATTTCAGCATTGTTTTTTTAGTTTTTGGGGCTGTTTTAATTGCTTATTTAATTTATGCTTTGAATACTATGTTTGTATTGTTATAAGTTCTCATAGATTTGATTGTTTAGACTATAAACACCGATCTACTTGAGGTGATAGCTTTCTTTATGTAGTTTTCATGTAAATAGTCTCACTTGTAAGTAATCACCTTTGCATAATAATCTCTGCAACCTCCCTCTATTCTTTGTTTATTTTGGTAAAGAGTTGAATCAAACAAAAGATTGATGGTCAAAGAATAAGAAAGAGACTTTCCATGCTTAATGGTTTAATCTCTTTGAAGGTTCATTACCAAGGCATTACATCTCTCTTATGCTAAAGCACAATCTGTTGTTTGATACCACTTTTTACCGCTTTTTGCACCTAGTGGATGTAATCTACACTTTTGGAAAAAAACGAAGAAAAGATAAGAAATGGTGAGGTAATGTAAAAGAGGCTAATAAAATTGGGTTAAAAGAGGTAAAAAAAAAAGGGTAATAAAATTGAGTTGGGTTTAATTGGACGTTATATTGAACTCATTTAGTCTTGAATCGTTATATACTTTGTAGTGACGTTTAGTGATTCAAGAAGCAATGTCTACCCATTCCCTTAAGGTAACTCCATGATAGGGAGGAGGTATTATTGGTCTTTCATTTATTAAGCTTTTGTCCTTTCGGTTCATAGATCATCACGCAACAAATTTACGACAATTGATGATTTATGAATCGAATCTACTCTTCTCTTGATCATATTCATGATAGGGAAGGGCAGAGGGGATAAACATCTCCTGAAAACACTCTATTTTGCTCTGTTTTGATTCTGTGGTAGCATGACAGTTCCCAAAAGCAGTGGTCAGCCAACCACCACTCTGTCCGGCCGGCCACATTTTTTGTACAGACGGTGGCATTTTTGTGGCAAAACAAAGCAGAAACTGAGGCCAAAACAAAATCATTTTCTGACTGCAAAACAAAGTAGAATCTGGCAACAAACATAGAGGTTTTCAGGAGAATGTTCTCAGCTGTGCGCTTGTGGCTCCTCGCCTTCCATTCCATTGATTTAGTGTTTTAATATTAGTGTGTTGTAGTTAGCTTAAATCGAATTTGTAATAATTAGTTAATTTAGTTTATTCATTTATTTGGAGTTGTAATGACTAGCAAACTAGGACATTTCATTTGGACCCTCTTGTGCAAGGCCAATTTGTAACACTTGTAATATTGTGTATGTCTTCCAACCTCCATTCTTTCTCCCTTTTATTTACTTGCTTACGATGATTGCATGTAGTATCATATTATTACCATGTGTAAAATGTCCATTTTTGCATGCATTAGGTTCGGTTCATCATTCTAACATTGTTGTCAATTCCTATTTACTTGAATACAGGCATTGCCACATTCCTTGAATTGATCCATATGTCATGTTAAGAAGCCGAATCTGACAGTTGCATTTTATATGTGTTGCATTAGTTACTTGCACAGTAAAGCATGCATTTTTCTAATTATTTTATTTCCTTTGTCTTGCCTCGGAGTACTAAGTGAGTATTTTTTGCTTTAGCATATTGCATGAGTGTTTTTGTTGCCATATCAAGCATGCTACCATGAGGCTAAGTGCTTATTTGATATACCTCTTTGAATGTTAGTGGATGAAGGCTATTTTGCTTAAATTGGGATAATTTGATTAATGTACATATGAGCTTGTCTTTTTTAAGTAGCACATATTCAAAACTCTTTTCAAACAAACATAAAATCAAAGCATTAAAAAATGGGTGACTTAGTCTATACTTGTGTGCCTCACATAGTAATGTTAGCATAATAATCAGAACTTTACTATATAAATGTATATAAAAATCACATCATGATTAATAGAGGTCAATCTTTGATCGGGTGAATGGGGTACTCAATTCATGACCTTCCCCTCTCATACCTAAGTTTCCAAGCCAAAACACTTTGGTTATAACAGACAAGTGGCTTTTGGCATGAGTCACGAGTTTTCTAAATTTCTCAAAAAATTTAGGTGGTGACTCTGAAATTTGGCAATGCAGTCCATTTTTGGCATCTTTGATTATAAATGGATTTTCTAAGATTTGTCGGACTTGGACTCTCATTTGTTTAATCTATTTCACATTGCACTTGTGAAACCAGATTTAGAACTATGGGAGTCCGAACTGTAGGGCTATCGTATTGGAGGAGATTAAACCCCTACGAGGAGCGTGAAAAGCCAGCTACACTACTGCACGGGTTTAGGTCTTTCACTATAGCGACCCTGATTTTTCGTAAGCCTTTATTATTATTATTATTATTATTATTATTATTATTATCATCTTATTTTATTTTTGGCTTTATTAATTGTGTGGTTACATGAGAATTTAATGTGATATTTAGTTGATTTAATGTATTAGTTAATTATATATAATTAATCTGAATATTTATATTTATATATTTTTATATATTTATAAAAAAAAGAAATTATTGATATAGATTTTATATAAGATATTTATATTTATATGTGTTGTATATAGGTTGTATTTGTAAATTATTATATAATATAAATGTCAATTAAGTTAATCATAAGGGGGTTGCCATTAGAAATAAAAATAAAAATAAAGAAAAAAAAAGAAAAAAAAAGAAGAAGAGAGAACAAAAACAGAGAGAGAGAGAGAGCAGAGAGAGAGAGAGAGAGAGAGAGAGAGAGAGAGTAATCAAAGAAAAGAGAGTGTTGTGTGTGGCGTAAAAAAAGAGAGGTGGGAAGGAAGAGGAAAGAAGAAAAAAAAAGGGTTAGGATTTTGTTTTGGTGGCTCCATTAATTCTTCAAATATTTGTTTGATCTTCAAAAAAATAATTGTGAATACAAAACCCACTTCCATTGATTTATGTTTAATTCGTTATTTTTATTTATTTATTTATATTTATTTGATGTTGATTTGATTTTGTATTTGCATATAGATGATTGATTGATTTTAATTATTTTGATTAGTTATGCATGTAAGGTTTAGAGTTTTTAGATGATTGATTGATTTTAATTATTTTGATTAGTTGTGTATGAAAAGTTTAGGATTTTTAGATGATTAATTGATTTTAATTATTTTGATTAGTTGTGTATACAAGGTTTAGGGTTTTTATATGGATTTATTTTGTTGTTGTAATCACATTCATGAATATATGAAATTAAAATAAACTTGGAACCCATAAATAAATTCCTTACTCTCCACCATGACTTCGTGGATTGTTGTTTTATTTAAGTGATGGTGAGAAAGAGTGTATTAAAAAAAAAAAAAGTGAAGATTATGAGATTTATTTGAATGCCTTAGGCTTGACATTGTTATGTTTGTTCTCATGAGTGAGATGTTGTGTATATATATTGTTGCCTCATTCTCATAAGTAGACGAGTGTTTTGATTTATGCGCGTACGTATATGCTAACCATCCAGGGAGTGTGAGTCAAATTCCGGATGATATCCCCATGCAAGTTTGGCTTCAGAGTGGTGTTAGGTATACAGGAGGCACATGGGATATATGTGTAGGCCGGAAGTGAAGGGCCAAAGTGGTGGAGTTAAGGTACAAAGAATTTAATTATGAGTTTATTGTTATAGTGTGAATTGTATTGATTTGTACATCTTGAAAAATAGTAAACGATCTCGATAAATTATGAAATTTGATCAGAGGCATGTATACGTGATTCTAGACAACTTTTGTATTTTAACTTTTTATTAAAAAGATCGATTAGAACTTATAATCGGATGATTTTGCTTATTATAGTTTTGATTCATTTTAACAATGCAGATTTTAGAGGTTGTTTTAACTGACGAAACGAGCTCATTTTTATTGGTTTCACGTAAACTGAAGTAAAACATTATGCTGAACACTTTTCGTGTTTTGAACTTTTCCAAAAAAAATTCATCTTACTACAGTTTTTTCATTTTCAGTTTCAGATTTTTCGATCGAATTTCATTTAGGATTTTCTATTTGGTTTTTCTCTCAACCTGTTCAATTTCTACTTATTTGTCCACAAAGCCTTTTAGGAAATTTGATTCTGTACAACTTTTGTTCTTTGAGTTTTGGCCAATTTGAATTATTTAACTATGAAACGGTGCATTTTTATACTTCTTTAGCAAGTTACTTATGATTAAATTATACTAACTTTATTTTTTTTGCAGGATGGTTGGTCTTACTAACTTTTATGTAGGGCTAACCCACCATATTTTTATTTCTATTTTTTATTATTAGTTTATACTCAATTTAGATTTTGTTGTGTATAGGCAAGAAACTAAATGCCACTATATCTCGAGAAACTACCCATTCATCTCGGTACAGATGGAACTACTTGTCTTGTCCCATAAAAAAAATTAAATGTATTTTTGTTCGTGTCTGCTGGACATGTGGGTGTTAAATCTTGTACTCATACCAGTATATCTATATACTGACCCGTTTTGTCTCTTGGCAACTCGGGTGCGTTCTGTTTGAGCGCAGCCGAGCTTCCTTTGCAGGATTAGTTGGGGCTACGGTGGTGATGTGGAATAACTATAACTATAGTTGTTGGACATGTCGTTTGGACTTCTTTTATTTTCTGCGCTTAGGGTTGATATTAGTTTATGTATTTATTATTTATTTTATGACTTTAGTATTTGGATAATTTGGCATGGTTTGTGACCTTACATTATTTAAGTTATTTTGACTATTTATTGTTACTTTAATGTTGGAGGTATTGATTAGTTATGAAATTATGGTGGATGGTTTGGTTGACGTTTTGTTAGTTTTTTTTTTTGTTAACCCTTGTTATCTTTTGAGTATGGAAATTTACTTAAACCCTTTGGAGATGAGAACGTTTAGATTTCATTTCACCCCTAGGATTTGGATGATGGAATATTGATTGGGGTTTAGAACTAATTTAATATTTAATTGTTCAAATTTTGGGGCGTAACATTCACCATAGACACACGGGCTAACTTAATTCTGCTTTAACATCCCCTCACAGCTTTACCACTTTATTTACCTTTTTTCTAATAGCACAATACGTGTGATTCAAATATTGCTTTCCAAAATAATGCAAACATTCCAAAACTTAATACGGGAATTTCCAAAACCTCTTTCCAAACATTCGGTTTCAAATTCAAAAAATCCATTACATGCTACATGATATGAATGATTTCAATTTGCATAATCCACAAGCAGTTTCTAACATACGGCAATGCTATCCTCCAACGATAGCTAAAACAGTTATCTCTAATGTAATAATTAATAGATAACAATACTGATATATTTTTCCAAAAGAGTAACAATACTCATCTTCAAAATCCCACAACCATTTCCTTTCCATCTCTTTCCAACCAAACCATTTACCAAAAATCAATCCAACTCCCAAGACAATATCATTTATGGTTTTTTTACAAATTGTGGTTTTTCCACTTTTAGAAATCCATATGCAATTTGTATATCGAAAATAACCATAGTAGCATAACTATAGCCCAAAAACCTCAAATTTCACAAAACCCTCAAGCCCAAAATAACATTTCAAAATCAAGCAAATGACTACCAAATATAAATAATAAAATATGCCACAAATATGCTACCAAACTCATATTGAGTTAAAGAAATAGACCCCACCTCAACTCTGGAAGAGTAGAAAGCCAAAAAGCCCAAAAGGCTAACGGAGACGAAAACACGATGCTCTTGGATGAAAAGAAAGCCCTTGATGAGATCTACAACCTTTTTCAAATGACTAAGGTAAAAAAGATGTCTCTAACCGAGTAGATCTAGAGATCTATGTGAGAAAAGTTGAGTTTAGAGAGAAAAGGAAGAGATTCACGGGTCAAAGAGGGGAGAGAGAGAGAGAGAGGAGAGAGAGAATAAATGAATGAGGAAAGTGTGTTTGAAGTCTATTTATAGTGGTAAAACAATTTCCCTAAAGTTAATGAAAAAAATAAGTCAAAACCCCCCAAAAGTAGGGCTCGAACCAAACCCAAAATTCTGGAAATAAGTCGCAGGGGTCGACCCGTAAGGCAGTGGTGTCGACCCTCAAGAACAAATGCTGAGACATCTATGTTTGCAGCAGACAAGAGGGTCGACCCCATAACCTGTGGTGTCGACTCCAAAAAATAGCAACAACACCCAGAACACAGCAGCAAGGTGGTGTCGACCCCAAGAAGACTAGTGTTGACCCAAAAAACCAATAAAGAAACCAAGAGTAAGACAACAAGGTGGTGTCGACCCAGGAACTCATGGTGTCGACCCCATAAGCAAAATCAAACATGAAAGGAAAGAAGAACGACCGCTATGGATGTGGTTTGATGAATTTAAAAGCAATACATGGTTCGAGTCTAAATCAAGATCACTATAAGGTTTCCCGTTGAGTTAGATGCCTTAAATTAAAGTTAGAACAACTTAACAAGATAGTAATATCCACATAAGCCTGAGCATCATCAAATGAAGCAGATAGGGAACATAACCATAACACATGCAACATCATACCAATACATGATCATATACTAATAAGCATATTCATGAAGACAAGAGCTTAGAATTCCAATGCAAAACTAAATTTCCAGATTCATGTACCATTTAAAGATTAAAATCAAAATGACCATTTCAGAATTTTCCCAAGCTTGGCCTTCCTATGGTTCGTAGAGAATGTTATCTAGTTTTTAGAACATTTTTCAAAAATGGAATAGCTTTTCTAGATTTTTAGTTATGTAAGAAACACTCCCGTGCTGTCCAGATTCGTCAACCATTACGAAAATCGTATTTTTTTTACAAATCGGTCACACTTTTTCAATGAAACAAATTTTCTTTGAAAGCTATCTCTTTGAGGAAGTTTTGGACATAAAAATGAGATCCAAGAGAGTTTTCTATATTTTCTAGAATTTTCGAAAGTTGGCTGTAAAAACTTGTTTTTTTATGCATAATACTGAAAATAAGAAGATTGGTGACAAAAAAGGCCAACTAAGGGAAAATTTTCAGTTCTTTTGTGATGAAAACATACTAAATAATGTATCAGTAACTCAGATTTTTAGAGAGATTGTGTGCCTTTGGAAATGATGTGAGATATGAGAAGAAAAAGGTAATTTTGCATCTATTAAGAGAAAATATGAGTAGAAGAAGGATCAATGCGCAACTCATCAACTTTGAACACGTGAACACCATTACAACACACATGAAAATATGATTATGAATTTCTAATAACATGTGTTTGAAAAAGGAAATAGAAGGAGAGATGGCGATGTGAGTTACTTGAGGCTTGGTTGAATTGCTAACAAAACCTTCTCTTTCTCTTCTTTCCTTCACCAAGCTCTCTTTCTTGCTCTCTCTTTCCTCTTAGCTGAATATGTAATTGTGTGAGTGGTTTTGAGTTCAAAAGTGTAGAGAGAATTGGTGTATTTATAGCAAAATTGGTGTGAAAGGTCCAAATTACCCTTTGGATGGAAATGGATTGGACATTTAGGATTTAGTTTGAATTCAATGGAATGTAGGATGATTATGAAGCCTAATTTTCTACCCAAACATGATTTAGTTAGGGTTAGGGCTAGGGCTAGGGCTTAAGTAAACTAACTTGGTTAGAAGTACAAGACATATACATAGTGTAATTGTACCTTGGTCAAATATTCTTCCTAATATCAAGCAAATTTGTCTCTAAAGTATATATATATATATATTCAAGGGGAGTGGCCGATCCATGTGGAGTGGATTTGAGGGGATTTTTTCTTTGATCTTTGTTTACAAATGGTATCTAATTGGAAGATATTTGTGTACAAAATAAATCTAAGGTATAAATATGTATATAATGGTACTAGTTTGGGGTCAAAATGTGATTCAAAAAAATATGAGGGCTAAAATCTTAGTTTATGAATTTGAACATTTAATTAAGTGTAGTATTTAATTTATTTAAGGTCGAGAAATTTAATTCGGTCAAGGTTTCTTTGTTTCGGATTAAACGGTGAATCATACTGAGAATCAGAAAACTAGGATTTTTGTGTGTAAAATATAATTAGAAAATTAATTTAATTATTATTAGGGTTTTCAAGTTTTTGATTGGTGCGCATTTTCGACTCTATAACTAAAATTGAAGACAAATAAGGATTGAGGGTCTTTATTGAAGTAATTCAAAATTCAATGACTTAATAGGTTTTACAAAGGTTAGGGGCCTCACATAAATATACTGTAATCATAGCTCATGTCTTGCACAGGCCTTCTTAAACTAGTATATATATAAGAACCGCTTAGCTGCTTGAGATTCGTCTTTTCCTTCTGATTATGCCCGTTCATTTTAAATAATTTACTAACGGTGGTCTATATGTTGAGTGAAGGTTTTTTTCGTAATTACACAAACATTCTTGGTCAATTATGCAACAGGTTTTTTTCGTAATTACACGAACATTCTTGGTCAAGCAAAAAACAGGTTTTCTCGTAATTACGTAAACATTCTTGGTCAATTATGAAATATAAATCTTTTACTTTTTAACAAATTACAAATCACCTATAAAGTTTGTTTAAAATATGAATCGGTCCTATAATATTAGAAATTACAGCTATCGTTTGTTATAAATTTTTGTTTAACACAATATTCAGGAAAAAAAAAAAAAAAATTCTCCTATGCAATAATAAATTATCAAAATTATTTATTGAAAAATATTTCTCATATCATTAAAAACCGTCAATTGACTTAATGATTTATTTATTAACAAAATGGTTAACTGAAAAATATTTTTCATATCATTAACAATTGTTAATTTACTTAATGATTTATTTTTTAATAAAATTGGTCATTTGTTATTTTAGTATGATTTATGTATTAATAAAATTAGTTATTTGTGTATATATATATATATTCTTTTGTTTCTTTTTTAGTTCAGTCTTACTAGTTTTTTTAAGATAGGAGAATTATCTTAGTATTTGTTTTATATTTATCTATTGAGAAAAGTTACACACCATAATTTTTTTTACAAAAAATTTGGAAGAAATGTTAAAGACTCATAAATTTATCCAAATTGATATGGTAATAGAATTGGAGTCTACATCATTGGGTGTATGATAAATCAAAAAATGATACATATCATACCACATAATTCTATTATATATCTAATGATTTATTCTATTCAATTTAATATAAAAATATTTTAATTTTTAAAAAATTATCAAAATACAAAACTTAAATATATTGTAATAATAGCTCGTGGTTGCCCTTTCATTTGGAATAATTTACTAATGGTGGCCTATATGTTGAGTGAATGTTTTTTCGTAATTACACAAACATTCTTAGTCAATTATACAATAGGTTTTTCTTGTAATTACACGAACATTCTTAGTCAATTATAGAGTGAAGGTTTTTTTTCGTAATTGCACAAACATTCTTGGTCAATTATAAAACATAAATCTTTTATTTTTTAACAAATTACAAATACACCTACAAGGTTTGTTTAAAATCCCCGTAATATTAGAAATTATAATTATCGTTTGTTATAAATCTTCATTTAACACAATACTTCTTTTTTGGGGGAGGGAGGGGGGGGGGGGGGAGGAAGGAAAAAACTAATTCTCCTATGCAATAATAAACTATCAAAATTATTTATTGAAAAGTATTTCTCATATCATTAAAAACTGTTAATTGACTTAATGATTTATTTATTAACAAAATGGTTAATTGAAAAATGTTTTCCATATCATTAACAATTGTTAATTTACTTATTAATAAAATTGATCATTTGTTATACAAGTGTGATTTATGTATTAATAAAATTAGTTTTATATATATATATATATATATATATATTGTTTCTTTATTAGTTCAGTGAATTATCTTAATAGTTTTTTTTTTAGATGAGAGAATTACCGTAATATTTGTTTTATATTTATATGTTGAGAAAAGCTACACACCATAATTTTTTGTTTTTTTTTTTTATTTATTTTCAAATTCAGAAGAAATGTTAAGACTCATAAATTCACCTAAAATGATATGCTAATAGAATTGGAGTCTACATTATTAGGTGTATAACAAATCAAAAGATGATATATATCATACCATATAATTCTATTATATATCTAATGATTTGGTTTATTCAATTTCATAGAACAATATTTTAATTTTAAAAAATTATCAAAATACAAAACTTAAATATACTGTAATAATAGCCCATACCTTGCACAGACATTCTTAAATTAGTATATATATATTATATATTTAATTAAACTTTGACCATTTATTCTAGCTGAAACCAACTCATACTACCCTCTTGAATCTTGGGAAATTATTTAATAATTCCGACACATTATGTGGCCATACTCCAAATCAATCACCAATTACTTAATCCTTATGTTGTTTTCCATCCTCAATATAAATCGTGTGTCCTTACCCCTCTCTACCAATCAAAACTTTATAAAACACCATGTATCCATACTTTGAGAATACTAAATAATCACCCTGGATCTCATCAATTTTGTTTTTGGCAAAGAGGGTTTTATCTTGAAAGCAATAACAAACGATTGCATCTACAACGATCACGTCTATGAAATTGTGATTAAAAATAAGGCCTGGTTTGGGGTGTTCCAAAAAGTTATAAAAAAAAATAAAAAGTTATCACTATTCACAAATTAAAAATATTAAAAAATTAATATATATAATATTTTAATCAAACCAACTTTACACATTTTTCGGGGCTGAATTGACCCCTTTAGTACCGTAGACAGGGGGAAAAAAATTACGTATATGAAATCACTAAGTTGGACAGTAATGTTGGGCCTGTGGGGGCCCACCACGAGTCCCGTCTTGATAATCCGAATCATTTAATGTGTAGAACTCGTCCAGAACTATATGCTTGTAAAAAATCACGTTAATCGGATATCGCTAACTACATGATCAAATCAGTTTTGTATAAAAAAATGGATAGCGTTATAGTTAACAGTTGACCAAAAAAAAAAAAAACTAACACGATCAGATAGTTATCGATATCTAATCAACGTGATTTTTTACAAGCATATAGTACTCGACGAGCTCTACACATTGAACGGTTCCGATTAGCAAAATATGATCTGTAGTGAGCCCCCACGGGCCGAACAACACCGTCCAATTCAAACCCGAAAAGGTGACAATCATTTTCCATCTCATAACCAACCCACTACCCTGCCCAACCTGTACGGCCTAATCCACTATCTTCTCCTACACACTTATTTATACAATTTTTTAATACACATTTTTTTATAAAAAATCTAAAAATTAATCCAAACATTTATCTTTTTTTCCTTAATTTTTTAATCTAAAAAGATAAAAAATACACTTATTTAAGATAACTCAAACAATTCCAAAAAGATCGCTATTTTTAACCATTATCTTTTAACATTATTATAGCAACGAGTAACATGCTCATCAAAATGTCACAGTCCCCAACGGTGCCACTAACAAACGTCAGAAATAAAAATGTTTAATAAGAATTAGCGTATATAAAGTAGCATAGTGCAATTTCTTCTCTCGTTCGAAATACTTTAAAATGTTTCGAAGTCCTCACTTTCTCACTCTTCGTATCAGATAAGTCAAAGTGTATAACATTCTTGTCCATTATATTGACCATCTATATTTTAGGGTACTTACTAATTAATCCTATTAATTAGACTTATTTATCTATAGGTCCTAACTAATAAATTTAACTCTATAAAAATAAAAGACTGATAAATTTATCACTAAAAATTTATTCATAAAAACAAAGAGACTGATAAATTTATCACTATAAATTTTTTCATAAAAATAAAAGACTGATAAATTTATCTTTATCACTTAATAAATTTATCAATAGGACTTAATAGGTAATAAGTCTCCAAAGTAGGACCTATTGGGTAATAAGTCTCCAAAGTAGGACCTATTGGTAGTTTACCCTATATTTTATCATATTTAATTTAGGACCTTACTACATCCCCCTAAAAACACTCTCCCTAATCCCCCTAATTCCATATCAAGTAAAAAAAAAAAAAAAAAACAAGGAACAGTTACCCAAAATGAAAATTAGGGGATTAGGGGGACAGTTTTTAGGGCTCCAAATCATTTTCCTTTAATTTATCATTTTATGTAACACTTTTACAATTATTAATGTAATGGATTCACATGACCTCTATTAATATCTGTGAGGAGATGGATTTGGAATACTCCTTTATCCAAGCAGATCTTAGAATAGTCCTTCGATAGTCACCTGAAACAATAATAGCTCCGGTCGAGGGTGTCAGAATTAGCACTCCGACGATCTAGTTAGTTTTTCTCTCTCTGGAATATTGATTACTCTTTTTCTTAAGTGAGCTTTTTTTAACATACCTGATCCTTGGGCCTTCCTCCTCATTTTATAGACCTTCTCTTTTAGGTTTTATCCCCTACTACGCACCTTATCAAGACTTATTCCCCCAACGCTCTATGGAGAGGAATCGACAATTAGCCAAGATGCCGACTTGAATGGACTATTCAGCTTCTGCTACCAGAACCAAGATCTGCTACTCGGCCATTTATTGAGCTCTAAATGGGTCCGATGGATAAGGCCAAAGGAGTCGACCTGCAATTGGACCTAATGGTATTGGACGGCTTGAACACGACTCCCACAATTGCCTCCCGAGTAGTCGGCTATGTGGAGATCTGTGTAATCAACAAACTCAGTTGTCGAAGGGGCAGTTTGATATTTCAAAATGTATTGGGATTTGGGAATGCAATGAGCGCGCCTTTTTAATACTGACATGCCAGAAAATATGTGATGGACAATAATTGTTGCTTCCAGCCTCTTCTCATTTAACGCATTTTGAAATCTTTCCACATTTTCATTTCGTATGGGACTTTATTGTTGCTCACACTCGTGATCTTCTAACCTTAGGACCTCCGTCACCACCCTTCTGTTCTTCTTCCTACTTGCAACCTTTTCATTTCCGTCCATAGTTCTCTGAGCTCCATTCTCTTTTATTTTTGTACTTTTGATCCCTTGTATTTCTTCGTCTTTTCACTTTTCAATTCGGTCCTCCCATGGTGAATCACTTAAAGGCTCTTCTCTCTGAAGACAGAGTTGCATCTTTTCGTCATCACTTTTCTATACCCAACAACGTTCAGCTGTCCTTAGTTGGGAATGGTGAAGTGGACATGGAGAGGACTGACGAGAACACCATTGTGTTCCTTCTCCTGGCGATCGTCAAAGGGGGTGCCCGTTTTCCCCTTCACCCCACTCTTAGGTCTATATTACGTCATTGGGGTTTGATTCCGTCCCAACCAAATGTCAACTTCAACCAAATCGTAATGGGTGTGATAGAATTAAACTATCACCTTCGTCTTGACTTAACGGTTCTAGCCATTCAGCACTGTTACGTCCTTGCCAAATCTTCTGGTCGGAAAGGGCGATATTTCCTTAGGGCTAAAGACATCAATCACCATCTGGTCACCATGCTTGCCAGCTTGAGCAAAAAAGTAGATGATGTGATGGTGGCTGTTCGTAGCAACTGGGAGTTCGGCAAAGGAGAAGATCGCCAAACTCTTGTACCTAGGCGCAATGACGAGCCAAGTCACTGATTACTCCCTACTAAGCTCTATTTCAATTCGGCATTTTGTATTTTCTAACCGTTTCTTTTTGGTGCAGGCAACAACCTCAAAAAGTCCCTCACTTCCACTGACGAGTTGGTGCTCGCCCAGATCAAAACGGTCCTAGATTTTGTCGGTTGGCTGAATCAACAAGGATAAGGTCGTGCCGCACATATATTACTTCAGTACGACCCAACTTATTCTACTTTTTTGGCAGCTGATCATATCCTCGTTCCGAGAGGCGAACAGGAACTTGCAGCTCTTGTATTCCCCAGTTTTATTAATTTGAGAGACATCGGCATTGGGGAATCGTTGGCCAGTGAATAGGCAGAGTGAAGAAAGAGCCGACCAAGGCGACGAAGTAGACCAAATTGCCGAGGCCGAACAATCCCCAGACGAAAATGCCGAGTTGGTCGTTTCTCAAGCCCAACAGCCCAGGGAACTACCCTTCGATTTCAAACAAGCTGGCTCCAGCGAGCGAATTGAGATCGAAAGTCCTCAAGAAGAGGACATTTTTCTAGACTTGGACGATTTACCTGGAGTCAGCTCAGAAGATATGGTGGTTGAATCCCTCGCTCAATTTGCCAAAAGAAGAAATGCCGAAAAAAATGGCAACGCAGAAGAAGGTGGCGAGCGCCGAAGAAGTCATTGAAGTCCCTCCAGCGGTAACTGAAGTCATTCAGGTTAAGCCTGTGGAGGAATCAACGTAAGACGATATTAAACCTACACCTGAACCTATAATTGAGGAATCGGTGACCAAACAGAGAGGGGAGAAGTGTTCTACCGAATTAGCTGAGATAACCGAACAATCGCATGTTAAAAAGAGGCCATGGATTTCTTCCCCTCTTGATCTTTTAGCGTCGTTTGTGATCTAGCCAAAGGCTAAAGGGTCACCAATCGCAACCGACGTCTCTTCAGTGAAGGATCCTGCGGTGGCCTTGGGTGTAGCCAGAACTATACCCCTTTTTGTTGACAAGGCCATGTTTTGCGCCAAACTTGATGTGGTTTTGGTTGCTTTGGCCGTGCAATTGACCATTTTGGTAAGTGTTATACTTTATCTTCATCTTTTTTAGTTTGATATTTCTTTTCATTTATTTTTCTTGGTTTTGCATTAGGCCGCCGAGCGTATTGCTGAAATCAACCGTCGCCAACATGATGCCTTGGAATTGATCAGTGCATTGAGGGCTGAGGTGGCAGCCGAACATAGCAAATCTAAATCGACTATAGCTGATCTGGCAGTCGCCACTCAGAAGGCTGACGTCAAGGCAAAAAAGCCGAGAATGAGCGAGCCAAAGTCGCTGCCGAAGAAGAGAAAACAAAGCATGTGGATCTGCTGCGCCGTGCTGTTGAGGAGCGGGCGAATCTGGCAGATGCTGCATTGAAGACGGCGCAAGTGGACTTGGAGAAACTAAAAGCTGAACTCCAGTAGGCTTATTCGGCCGCCGAAGAAGTGAAATCGGTGCTGGGGAGTTGGCCGCCAAAGCCTTCGATGCCGGGGAGTTGGCCGCCAAGGAATAGTATGCCGATGAAGCTCTGAAGTTTGAAAATATGGGTTTCAAGCATGGCTGGCTTAAAGCCTTGGTGGCTGTAAACGTCACGCTTGACACACCAGTTCTGTATGTGAAGTAGGATATTGTAACCGTTTTCGTTATGTTTTTGTTTGTTTTGTTTTTTGTTTTTTTGTTTTTTTTTTTTTTCATTTGTTCATTTTGATGTAATGGAGCCGTTTTCATGTATAAAGTGAAACGGATGTAATGAATTCAATTTATTAATGAAAACAACTTGCCATACACCCCAATACTCTTCTGAATGATTGTTAAATGGAAACTGATTAATGATGCTAAGTGACACATTTGACTAGTTTGATTCGGCCTACATTATATTCTTCACACCGTTAGGCCACTGTTACCAAGTCGGTTAAGTGGGGCACTATGTGTCGATTTGGCAGCATGCTCTTCCAATAGATGTGATGCCGAATAGATTCATATATTTGCCCTTGCCCCAATTGATAGCATGTTGCGTCGACTACACAATCGGCTTCTACATCACTCGTTTGATTCAGCACCATGCATTGGTCAAGTAGGGCACTATGTGTCGATTCGGCAACATGTTCTTCCAACAGATGTGATGTTGAATAGATTCATATATCTGCCCTTGCCCCAGATGATAGCATGTTGCGTCGACTACACAATTAAAAACGCATGTGGAGACAGTGCTAAATCGTCCTACTTTTTCACGCGTGGCATTATTTAATGAGGCGTTGCGTGTGGTGCGCACATAGTGAATGCCAAGTGGTGTCTGCTATCAGCCGTAAATATCTTAAATGAGCTGTAGTGTCGCACGTCAAGAAATAACTATTGCAAAGACAACTTGGTCTTCAAAGTGCTGAAGAGCGTATATGTCGGGAAAACTTTTCTACAATAACAGAGGAGAGGGAAGAACGTTAATAGATCTTGGCATCGAGATGAACCAAGACTCGCATAGTAAGGGTGCGGGCATGAGAGCTAGAGGAGGAAGGAATAGGCTTAGGTCACCTAGAGGGCAAAGCAACTCTCCTATGAGGGATGAGCGTAACAGATCTCCCAGGGCGCAAACAAGGGGAAGTGCAAAAACTACAGGCACCCGATCTATAGTTCGTAGTGAGCCCAGTAGGCCACCTCGTCCTCTGAGTTTCTCGATTTTTATTGGAAACAAACCAATGATTGAAGCTGATTTGATTATCCATGATCCAAACGTGGCAGTTGAATTTGCTCGACAAATATTTCCTCAAGAAGTTCACCAATTAGTGGCGACTCAAGCTAACTATGATGTATTCAAAGAAGGGATTCATGGAGCTATCAAAGGACTGTACAGCTCCTATAAGATCGGCATGCGTCTTCAAATGACTCATAAAGAAATCGATCATAAAGACAGATGCGTACGGAATCTTGATCGTGGACTAAAGGAGGCGGAAGAACGGCCGAGAATGAAGCTCGAAAAGCAAAGATTGCTGAACACAAAACGGCCGACGCGGTGCACCCTTTGAAAGATTCGCTTGTGTAGTGCCTGTTGGACCGTGCCATAGCCGACAGAGATATTGCATCCATTTTTGCGCACGAGGCCATAGAAACTCGGGCTTACAATAAGGAGTTTTTGGAAGGTCAGAAAGTCGGCATTGATAAGATGATGAAGAAGCTGGCCGATGATGTATGTCGTTGCGAAAACCATGGCTTCAAACACGAATGGCGCAAGGCGTTACAGGCGGCAGGGGTTGATGTGACACCCCATTGTATCAAGGGTATGTACTGCCATTCAAAGCCTACGACGCCAAAAAGACCGATGATCAGGAAGCGGTTGGGCAACCGGAGAAGGCTTAGTCGACTTTTGTGTTTCTAGTTTAAGTAGCCAATTTATGTTTTGTAACTAGACAGTTGTGTTCAGTTTCTTGTATTCCGATCAACTTTGATTGTACTCTGAATAAATAGCTTTTTCAAGTTTTAAGTGATAATCCCATAATCTTTCTGCAAATTAATCCCATGCTGAGCTAAATATAGATACATGTCGAGCACAAAGGGCGCTCTGAATTCAAAGGCTTGCATTGGCCCCTCGTACTAAACATGCATGCATACTGAGCACGAAGGGCGTTCCGAATTCGGAGGCTTGCATTGGCCAACAACGGCGACTAGAAATCAACAGTCAAATACAAAAAGAGCCATATTCAGCATACATCATGATCATTAAGAACCACAGTCGACACACTTAGTGATACTATTACATCATGAGCGCGAAAAGGGCCACAGTCAGCACACTTAGTGATAAAATTTGCAGAGATTGGTTAAGTTCCAAGGCCGGGGTAATTTCCTGCCACTCATATCGAAGAGGCAGTATGCCCCTGCCCCGATGGTGGAATCAATTTGGTAGGGGCCGTCCCAGTTGGGGCCAAGGTTTTCGTCAAATGGAGTCTTGGCAGCGGGTAGAACCTTTTTTAGCACTAGCTCTCTAGAAACATAGCGGCGCAGGCATACATATTGGTTATAAGACTTGGCTAGCAGTTGTTGATAACGGGCCATGGCGACAAGAGTATGATGTCGGCGTTCGTCGAGCAAGTCTATGTCGAGGGCTAGCATCATATCATTGCGACCGGTATCGAAAGCCCTTGAGCGAAGTGTCAGCAAACCGATTTCGAAAGGAATGATGGCTTCGTTACCAAAACACAAGGCGAATGGAGTTTCGCTTGTAGACTTGCGAGGCGTGGTACGCTGAGTCCATAGTACAATGGGGAGCTCTTCGACCTCTTTGCCTTTCGCTTTCTCCAAACGCTTTTTGATACCGTCCAGGATTACCTTGTTGGAGGCTTCAACCTAGCCGTTACTTTGCGGATAAGCGGGCGATGAGAAGTAGGGTCGGATGCCATACATGCTGCATAGCTCTCGATAGACTCCATAATGCATGGTGAACTCGGCTACAAAGTTTGCCAGCACTTGCCTTTTGATGGCTGTCCTAAGAGCAAACTGAATATCATACTACCCGAGCTCCATGGCCTACTTTGAAACTCAGCCTGACAATTTTGATTTTTGAAGGATTGAGCAGAGAGGATTGTCAGTCAACAAGCGGATAGTGTAGGCTTGGAAATAATGCATTAACTTCCTTGCAGCCATTATCAAGGCCAGGATTAGTTTTTCCAAGAGGAGGTATTGGGTTTCGGCATCCACCATCGTCTTACTAACGTAAAAAATGGGTTTTTGTTCACTGAGTTCATCATTGAGAAGGAAGGCACTGACGGCCTGGTCAGAGACTGCCAAGTACAAAATGAGCACATCTCCGGGAGTGGGGGTGGTCAGCAATGGAGAGGCACCGAGGTAGACTTTTAAACCCTCTAAGGCTGTTGGCATTCCGAGGTCTATTGAAATGCTTTTCCCTGTCGTAGTGCTTGAAAGAACAATCTGCATTGATCCGAAGACCAACTAATGAATCTATTGAGAGTTGTGGCCATGCCTATGAGCTTTTGTACCTCTTTAGTTGACTGCGGCAAGCCAAGTTCTAAGATAGCCTTAATCTGCTTTAGGTTTGCCTCTATCCCTCGATGATTCACTATGTAGCTGAGAAACTTTTCTGACCCAATACCAAATGCGCATTTGGATGCGTTGAATCTCATTCTGTATTTGCGAAAAATGTTGAATATCGTGGCAAGATCAGTTAGATGGTCCTTTTTGCTTTTGACTTCACCACCATGTCATTGATGTAGACTTCCATAGTTTTTCCGAGTTGATCTTTGAACATGTCGGTGACTAGTCTTTGATAAGTTACCCCAACGTTCTTCACTCCAAAAGGCATGACCTTGTAGCAATAAGTGCCTCTTGATGTTAGGAATGCTGTCTTGTCTTGATCTATCGGATTCATGGCAATTTGATGATAACCCCTGTAAGCATCCAAGAAGCTTATACGTTGATGTTGGGTGGTTGCATCCACGAGTTGGTCAATTCTCAACAATGGGAAGTAATCTTTTGGGCAAGCCTTGTTCAGGTCGGAAAAATCCATGTAGACACGCCAAGAGCCTGTCTTCTTTTTTACTACAATAGTGTTAGATAGCCATATGGGATAAGTAACTTCCCAGATTGTTCCAGCATCCAATAACCTATCAACTTCATTAATTACAGCCACATCATGCTCTGTGCCTGAGCGGCGACTTTTTTGGGTAACCGGCTTAACCGTTGGGTCGACATTCAGACTATGCATTGTGAGCGTTGAGTCGACACCTAGCATGTCATAGGGCATCCAGGCAAAGATATCGATATAACCGTGAATGAACGATATTAGCTCCTGTCGTTCGGCAGGGTCAAGGCTTGTGCCGATTAAAAAGAATTTGTTCGGATCCTCATTGATCATTATCCGATCTAAGTCCTCTGTAACCTTATCAGCTGAGGTCTTTCCGATATCCTTAAGACATTCTTGACTCAAGACTTCGATTGAATTAGCTTCCACATCCTTGGGCTTTTTGATCAAGGCCAACAGGTAGCACTCCTTCGAAAACCCTTGTGAGCTGCGAACCTGCTCAATTCTATGTTGTGTTGGGAAACAGAGTAGCTGGTGATAAGTGCTTCTCACAACTTGCATTGCATAAAGCCATGTTTGGCCCATGATTATGTTATAAGGTGAAGGGAGTTTGACAACAAGGAACTCGACCTCCAGTGTTTTAGTGCCCGCACGCACTGGTAGCACAATTTTGCTGAGGGGATACTTCGAATTGGCATTGAAGGAGGATATTCGACTGGTAGTAGGTCTGCGTCATTGAAGCCGATTTTGAGAAATGTCTTGTAATACATGACCTCTGAAGTACTCCCTTGGTCGATTAGGACACGCTCGACAGCAAACTTATTAACTCGTAACTCAATCACGAGGGCATTGTCGTGCAGCGTGGTGATCCCCTGAAGATAGACATCAGAGAAACTAATTTCATTTGATAGACGAGGTCGTTTGACCAACTTGCCACACTCCAAGTCAGGGTTTAAAGATTGTATATGAATCGAGTGCACATTGTTAGACGGGTCACATGGATCATACCAATAGGTGGTGAATCGAGACGCACGGTGAGTACCCCAGGTGTTTTCTTCGTCTTTGGAGGTACTTGGCGAGTTTGCCTCCTTGGACCAACTCCTCTAGGTGATCTTTAAGAGCATAACATTTATCGGTCGTATGTCCATGATCTTTATGGTACTCGCATCTCTAATCTCTACACCTCTTGTCCGGCAGCCCAAACATTTTACTCGGCCATCTGAAAAAAGGCTGATGCTGAATCTTGTTTAGAATTTTTCTTATCGGCTCGCTAAACTCAGTGTATGGCTTATCCGACCGTCTGGGGTGCCTGTTTTCCAATTGATGCTGCTCACTTCATCATGAATCCTGATGGTTCTCCCTTTTGGATCGGCCCCTTGTGTCCGGGCTTTTCCTCAGCGAAGTTCTCTCCAATGGGGCAGAGTTTGAGGGTTGTGCCATGACAGGTACTGTCGTTTCTTCGGCTTGCAGGCTAGCTTTAATCCTGATTGCGTCATCTTCTACTTTGCAGTACTCCTTGACTTTTCTCATCAGGGACCAGACCGTTTTAGGAGGCCTTCGAGTTAGTGAGCTTCGGAGTGGGCTATCAGGGTGCAATCCCATTTTGAAGGTTGCAATTGCCATAACATAGTTGCAATCATCGTCCACAAGGTTGAAGCATTCCCAATAACGAGCCGAATACTCCCGCAAGGTTTCTCCTTGCTTTATCTTCATTGCCCAAAGGGAATCTTCTTGCTTTGGCTGAATTTCGTTCATGATGAATCTGGCTTTGAAGGATTTCTGGAGTTGATGAAAACTCCCAACCAATCCAGGTTCAAGCTTGTAATACCATCTGACGGCAAGTGATCCCAAACTACTAGGGAATATTCTGCACATAAGCACTTCGTCGTCTACATGCAATGTCATTGCTTGCTTGTAATGTAGAACATGATTTGTAGGGTTTGATTTCCCGTCGTGTAGTGTAAATGACGGAGCTTTGAACTTCTTAGGCAAAGTGGCCTTGGCAATGCATTGCATGAAAGGGTCATGAGTATTCTTCTCGTCAGAATCATCGCTCCTGCTATTATGCTTATGCCGCACTTGTGGGCTATCATATGATGAAGCTTAGGTATTTGGTCGGCCCACTTTCTGGGTTCCTCACCCAATGACCCTGAGTCACTACCATCCTCATCATTCCTTTGGGGGTGGCATTGCTATATTGCCTTCTTCTTTAGTGATCGACCCCTAGCATGTTGTGGCGCGTATTAGGATTTGGCCAATTCTTGGCGTAGGCGCTCGTTATCAGCTGCCATATCCTCCATTCATTGTTCATTACGTTTTGCTTGGTTGATTAGGGTTTGCATGGCATTCTCTACTGAGGACGAAGGTAAAGGAGTAAGCGAGTTGAAGTTCAAAGTTCTTTATGCAGGCATGTCTTCTGGCCCATGTACTATTCCTAGTGTAACATTTTCGTCTATGAGCGAAAGGTCTTGCGCTGGGTTTGTCATGGATGAGTCTGAGTATTTCCATAGATGGCGCCAATTGTGAGGAGATGGATTTGGAATACTCCTTTATCTAACTAGATCTTGGAATAGTCCTTTGATAGTCACCTGAAACAATAACAGCTCCGATTCGGGGTGTCAGAATTAGCACTCCGATGGTCTAGTTAGGTTTTTTCTCTCTAGTATATTGATTACTCTTTTTCTTAAGTGAGCTTTTTTTAACATACCTGATCCTTGAGCCTTCTTTCTCCTTTTATAGAGCTTCTCTTTTTGGTTTATCCCCTACTAAGCACCTTATCAAGACTTATTCCCCTAGCACTCTATGGAGAGGAATCGACAATTGGCCAAGATGCCGACTTGAATGGACTATTCGGCTTCTGCTACCAAAACTGTGATCTGCTACTCGGCCATTTATTGAGCTCTAAATGGGCCCGATGGATGAGGCCAAATAGGCTGACCCACAATTGGGCCTAATGGTATTGGACTACTTGAATACAGCTTCCACAATATCTAATAGCTGAGGATGTGTCATAAAAGATGGTAAAGAAAATATGGTATAAAAAGATGCTAAATGTAAATCTTAACGGCACAAATAACTATTGAGTGCAATAATAATTTTTCTTTATGAGATATTACTAGTCAATAAAGAATTGCAAATGATATTAGATAGGCACAATTCTTTTTATTTTAATAACTCAGTATCCTGCCCATTGGACCAACTAATTCATAGAACCAATCCCACCATTCAATTACGGGAGTCCCAATTTATAGTGTTTCTAGTTTAGACCCGACCCATTGTTTGTTTCGAATCCTGATTTCATTGTCTTATGTAGTTGTTTACGTCTTGTTTTCCCTTAGCTCTCTATGAGTTTGGCCTTTGGGATGTGTTGTTTACATTTGAAATAGGTTGGTAGCTTGTTTTTCAAATTATTGATGTCTAGAATTTTGTACCTTCGCTCGAGCGGTCTTTGTGAACCTCCAATACTTTTGCAAGTTTGTAAAACTACTGGGAGTTTATATTATTCGCTCGAGCGAAGCTTCATGTGCTCAAGTGATGGTCTTCTGTCTGTAAAACTACTGGGACTTTGTATTCTGTGCTCGAGCTAGGTTTCTTGCGCTCGAGTAGTGAAACTTATTGTGTTTGGTCACTTAAGCTACACATCTTGCGCTCGAGCGAACTGTGCGTATATAAGTTCATAAAAACACTTTTCTGAGTCACTTTTTCACCTCTCTCTCTCTCTCTAAACATTTCAAAACCCTAATATCTCACACACTCTCTCTAAAACTCATCTATTTCACTCAAATACAGCTAGATCTGTCGATTTTTTCACCTGTGTGCCTTTGTTAAAAAGGTAGAGCTTGGCGAGGGTTTCATTCTAATCAGAGCAAAATCAATTTTCGGTGTCTTTAGGCTTCCTACACACACACACACACACACTCTCTCTCTCTCTCTCTCTCTCTCGTATTCTAAAAATTGAGGTAGGGATTCTTCGCATTTTCTATGAGTTTTAAGTTAGTTATTTGTGATTTCTAAACAATATTGTGATTTTGGAAATTTTTGGAATAAATCTCAGGTTTAGGTTGAAAATTGAAAGAGGGGTTTTTCAAATAGATTCTTGGAAATGATTTTGATGTTGGAAATAATGTTGGGTTGGGTGGAAATGGTTGATTTTGATATTTAGGGTTGATTTTGGAAAGAAATTTTTTTTTTCTCTAAATGCCTCAAATGTTTATTTTGTATAAATGATGAAATTGATGTTGAAATTATCGAATTGGATTGATATTGATGAGGATAGTAGAGTTGGATATGTATTATCACTCATCTCTTGAAATTTGAGAAGTTTATCTTTATGGAATATTAATTATCTGTTTAGAAATATCTATTTTGGACTATCAGTAGAGGATAGCTATGATTGTTGTAGAAATTGCTAGTGAATTAGGAGAATTAAAACTATTTTTTTCTCTTTCATTTGCATTGAGCATTATCTCACACTTATACATTGAAAATGTTACTGTTTTGAGAAAATGGGTGAATCTGGGAAAGAGTTGTTACTTCAAATAAGTTGGCATGTATGTGTAGGGTGAAAGTTCTGAAAACTATGCGTATACATGGGTGCCGATCCCACAGACAAAATTTATGTGAAATGACAATAATAGTATTTGTATAGCCTAAGTTTACATGGGTCCTAGTTTACAGTTTCCTCTAAACAAAATTTTTGGGAAAGGTTATATTGTTTGAAATTCCCAGAGTGTGATACACTATCCTATTTTCTATTGTAAAGGAAATAATTTATGAACCATGAAAATAACTTGGCATTACATGGTTTTGGAAACAAATATAAAATGTTTTGGCATGAGCATTGCATATGCATTCACCTTATAACTTTGTTAAGATTCATATACTGTGTTGAATTATTTCTACTGGGCTTTGGCTCACCCTATATGGGAAAAATATTTCAGGTGCTGATGATATGCTCCACTAAGGCAATAGCTTAGAAGGACTTGGGGCGAGAGTTTCTTTTGTGTATTTATTGTATTTGTTTTTGTACAAGCCAAGGGCTTTAACTGTATTGGACTTAAGTCCACTTTTGTTGTAACCAACCATCATCTTGGAAAGATGTAAGCCTTTAGGGCATTTCTTATTTGTCTAACTTTTATCTTGTCTTTCTATTATATCACTCTTTTGTAAAGCTTAATTATAAATCAATGAAAGATAACTTCTTTATCATTGTGAGCGCTTCTTGATATTGAGTATGGGTTATTATAATTATTTTGGGGCGTTACAACTTAGTATCAGAGTGTACCGGGTTTGCATTCTTTGGGTACATGGGAAGTGGTTTTTACCACAATGGGTTTATCTCGCTTGATAGAGATGTTTGTATGTTTGTAATGCTATGTGATAACATGCTTATGTGATTATATGGGTATGTGATTTAATTCCTAAGATATTGATTAGATCTTACGAGTTTCTAGAAGTCTTATTAGAAGAGCACTTGATCACTTCTATTTCTAATTGGAACTCTGGCAATGCCGCGGGACAATCATTATCTAGGAAGGAAATTCGTATTTGTTTATGTGAGTTCGTGCTTATGTGGAGTGAATTATTGTTGTCCATAACATTAGGACGCGAGTGAGTTAGCTTCAACACATTTGTAAATGTGCGAATCCCTTTTGTTACCTTTATTAGGATGTCAGGACGTGGATGTGGTGGTGGTAGGTGTGGTCGGCCTAGAAGGCATAAGGTGCCTTTACTAGATGAAATTCTGGCGCGAGAGAAAGGGGTTGGTCAGGCCAATATGGCTGAACCAGTTAGTTAGTAGGCCCTTGGCGCTTTGGCCCGTGAGATGGCCGAAGCTTTGTTGGAATCCATGGACATTCTCAAGGCTGAGAATCAAGTCTAGGCCCAAGTAATTGAGGCAAGGCCATCATTCTTGAAAAGGGAGCTTTTCCGGTCTAATCCGGACGAGTTTTTGGGTGATCCTATGGAGCCACTGAAGACGGATGAGTGGGAAATACAGGTCAATGGTGGAAGTATGCGCATGGACGCATTGGGGTGACTTGGGAGGCATTTGTCAATGCCTTCTACAACAAGTTCTTACCTCTAAATGCTAGGGAGAAGTTGAGAGATCAGTTTCTGAAGCTCAAGCAGATTAGTTTGCCAGTAGCTGAGTTTGAGGCAGCTTTCACTAGCCTCTCTAGATTTGCACCAGAACTCATGGCGACTGAGGAACGCCGTTGTATTGAGTTTGAGAAGAGGTTGAGGACCGGGCTCTTTTTCAAGGTAGTTGGGTTAATGATTAGGAACTATGGACGCCTTGTAGAGGCAGCGGCTCATCTTGAGACTATAGTTCAAGCAGAGGATGAGATGATAAGGGGCTCTAGGAGGACTCAGGAGGTTTAAGGGGAGAGGCAGAGGGGTTCCACCCCATAGTAGTCCCAGGCAGCATAGTCTAGGTCCACCTTTCCTGTGCCGAGTTCGGGTTTAGGGTGAGGTAATCCAGGAGTTTCTCTTGTTACAAGTGTGGTCCATTGGGTTACAAGTGTGGCCCATTGGGTCACAAGTGTCCGGCTTGCCTGCAGAAAAGAGGGCAATAGTCTACACTGCCTGCGGCTCGTTCTCAGAGCCAAAGTCAGGGGAGAGGGCAGCCACCTACTTGTTATCAGTATGGGTAGTCAGGGCATATGAAGAGATTTTGCCCTCAGTTGGGTAGCACACCTGGTGCATCTGGTTTGAGGTAGAAATAGAGCCACCAGCTTACACAGTCAGTTCAGGCCTTGAGGGCCAATCAGGGGACCTCTTTGGCCCAGTCAGTGTATCAAACTTATGCTCTAAGGGGTGAGCAAGTGGAGTAGAGACTTACAGGGTATGTGTATGTTGTTATCATGCCAGACTTAGTGCCAGCACCTTCGGTAGTACGAGGTAACTTCTTGTTGTGTAATTCTATTGCCAATGTGTTAATTGATTCAGGTACATCCCCTTCATTCATCTCATATGCATTTGCATCAGCATTGGGATTAGAATTGGGCCGGTTAGCATCTCCACTAAGTTTAAAGTCACATGTTGGTGGTGAAATTGTATTGGAATAGGGGTGTCAGGGTTGTGAGATAGAGGTTGCCGGTCGCTAACTTTCTTTTGCATTTGTGTTGATAGACATTTCGAGTTTTGATGCTATATTGGCTATGGACTGGTTGTCATCGTATCGGGCTGTCATAGATTGTCACCATTAGAGGGTTACTATATGTATCTTAAGTGTGATTGTTTTTATTTCATGTGGGATAGAGCTTCATTGCCCTAATGTAATCCGCGAGGTCGTAGTGAGCTTAATTGTCTTCTTGCAAACTTCTTGAGTAGTGAGTGTGATAAAGTCTGAGTTGAATTACCAAGGGTAGTTTGCGAATACCCGGACATTTTTCCTGAGGATCTCATAAATTTGCCGCCTTACCGTGAGATTGAGTTTTCTATTAATTTAGTGCGTAGCACAACATCGATTTCTATGGCACTGTATAGATTTGCACCTGCCGAATTGAGTGAGTTGAAGATTCAACTCCAAGAGTTGTTAGATAAGGGTTTTATCTGCCGTAGCACTTCGCCTTGGGGAGCACTGACTCTCTTTGCTAAGAAAAAAAATGGTGCATTACGACTTTGTATAGATTATCGGAAGTTGAACTGGGTAAATGTTAAGAACAAGTACCCAATACCTCGTATAGATGATTTGTTTGATCAGTTCAAAGGGTCTTGTTGCTTTTCTAAGATAGACCTGAGATCAAGTTAGCACCAGTTGAGGGTAAAGGAGGAAGATATCATGGGTAGGATAGTTCCTCTCATGTGTTTTCAACTGACGTGAGCCATAAGCTACTACTTTCCCTTCTTGCATCAAAACACAACCTAAACCTTCCCGTGAAGCATCACAATACACAGAAGATTTGGAGACATTACCTTGAAGTATCTATATGGAGACATTACCTTGCAGTTGAAGTATCTATCTTGAAGTATCTTTGTCTTGAAGATTTGGAGACATTACCTTTATGGTGAGAACTTTGAGGTGTTTTCTAATCATAAGAGTTTGAAGTATCTATTCTCGCAGAAAGATCTGAATTTGAGGCAAATGAGATGGATGGAGTTTATGGAGGATTGCAATTTTAAGTTGCACTATTATTCGGGAAAGGCCAATGTAGTGGCCGATACCTTGAGTAGGAAATCCATTAGAAGTGTAGCTTGTATTGCCATCCGAGAATGGAAAATGTTGGGTGCTATTGGTGAGTTTGACTTGCATCTTGGCGAGTCCGTTGAATCGGCATCTTTGTTTTCGGTAGTTGCACAACCTACACTTGTGGGTCGAGTTATGGAAGCACAGAGGGTGACCTTAAGGTAGAATCCCTCCGGGAGAAGATTACCAGTGGTAAGGTAGAAAGAGGCTTGAACTTGCACTTAGACTCGAGTGTTAGATACCTTGACCGTCTTTTCGTGCCTGAGTCTTGTCGAGAGGACGTACTCCGAGAGTTTTACCATTCATGCCTTGTGGTGTACCCGGGAGGCACAAAGATGTATGACGATCTTAGTCGTCAGTTTTGGTGGAAGGGGATGAAGAAGGATGTAGCCATGTTTGTGTCGAGATGCCTTACTTGTCAACAAGTGAAGGCCGAGCATCAGCGGCCAGTGGTTTGTTGCAACCCTTGTCTATAGCTGAGTGGAAGTGAGAGCATGTCATGATGGATTTTGTTGTGGGTCTTCTGAGGACTCAATGGGGTAATGACGCCATTTGGGTGGTAGTTGACCGATAGACAAAGTCGGCGCACTTTATACCTATGCGCACGAATGACTTGGTAGACTATCTAGCCGACCTTTATATTGGGGACATATTTCGACTTCATGGGGTCCCTGTAACTATTGTTTCTAATAGAGATTCGCGTTTTACGACTCGGTTATGGTAGAGCCTGCAGAATGCCTTGGGTATTAGGTACTTTTAGTACTACCTATCATCCTCGGACTAATAAACAATTAGAGCGTACTATTCAGATCGTTGAGGATATGCTTCGAGGTTGTGTCCTTGACTTTAAGGGGCTGTGGAAGAGGCACTTACCCTTAGTTGAGTTTGTCTATAATAATAGTTTCCAATCGAGTATTGGTATGGCACCATTTGAGGCCTTGTATGGCCTACTGTGTAGATCCCCCATGTGTTGGGCCGAGGTGGATGATGCACCAATGTTGGGTCCAGAGTTAGTCCGAGAGACGACGGAGAAGATTGCACTTATCCGTAAGAGGTTAGTTACGGCTCACAATCGTTAGAAGAGCTATGTCGACCGTAGGAGAAGACCATCATCCTTTGAGGTGTGAGATCACATCTTCTTAAAGATATCACCTAAACGGGATTTGATGAGGTTTGGGAAAAGCAAGAAGTTGTCTCCTAAGTTTATTGGGCCTTTTGAGATCCTAGAGCGGATTGGGGAGGTAGCTTATCATTTAGCATTGCCGCCACAGTTTTTCGGGATTCATGACATGTTTCATATTTGTATGCTCCGGAAGTATGAGCCGGATTCGTCACATGTGTTGGATTGGATGGAGCTAGAGGTAGATGGGGATGCCTTGTATGAGAAATGACCTGTTAGAGTTTTAGATACTTGAGACCAAGTCTTGCGAGGCAAGACGATTCTATTGGTAAAAGTGTTGTGGCGACACCATGGGATTGAGGAAGCCACTTGGAAGCATGAGGCAGAAGTTCGTGAGAAATATCCAGACTTATTTATTGATGTTTGAACATGTATTGGAAACTTGGTTATGTTAATGAAATATAAACATTGTATATGTTTTGAAAATATGAATTGTATATTCAATATCGAGAACTCGTTTATTATGTTGATGAGAATAGATGATTGGTGGATGGGTCATAGTGAAAAATCTGAATGAATATCATTGTTGTAATTGGTTTAATCTTGAATTTTATGTTTGGTTTAAATTTCGGGAACGAAATTCCATAAGGAGGGATGTTATAGCGTTTCTGGTTTAGACCCGACCCATTGTATGTTTCGAATCCAGGTTTCATTGTCTTATGCAGTTGTTCATGTCTTATTTTTCGTCATCTCTCTGTGAGTTTGGCCTTTGGGACGTGTTGTTTACGTTTGGAACAAGTTGGTAGCTTGTTTTTCCAATTGTTAATGTCCAGAATTTTGTTCCTTTGCTCAAGCGATACTTCTTGCTCTCGAGCGGTCTTTGTGAACCTCCAGTACTTTTGCAGGTCTGTAAAATTATTGGGAGTTTGCATTCTTCACTCGAGCAAAGCTTTGTGCACTCGAGTGACAGTCTTCTGTCTGTAAAACTACTGGGAGTTCGTATTTTGCACTCGAGCTAGGTTTCTTGCACTCAAGCAATGAAACTTATTGTGTTTGGTCGCTCAAGCAGCACATCTTGCGCTCGAGTGAACTGTAAGTATGTCAGCTCATAAAAACACTTTTATAAGTCACTTTTTCACCTCTCTCTCTCTCTAAACATTTCACAATCCTAATATCACTTACTCTCTCTCTCTCTCTCTCTCTCTAAAACTCATCTATTTCCTTCAAATATACCTAGATCTGTCTATCTTTTCACCCGTGCGCCTTTGTTAAAAGGGTAGAACTTGGTGAGGGCTTCATTCTAATCGAAGCAAAGTCGGTTTTCAGTGTCATTGGGCTTCTTACACACACACACACACACACTCTCTCTCTCTCTCTCTCTCTCTCTTTCTCATCTTCTAAAACTTGAGGTAGGGATTCTTCGCACTTTCTATAAGTTTTAACTTAGATATTTTGTGATTTCTAAACAATATTGTGATTTTGGGAATTTTTGGAACAAATCTCGGGTTTAGGTTGAAAATCAAAAAAAGGGTTTTTCAAATAGATTCTTGGAAATGATTTTGATGTTAGAAATAATATTGAGTTGAGTAGAAATGGTTGATTTTGATACTTGGGGTTGATTTTGGAAAGAAAAGGGAATTTCGCTTTAAATGGCTCAAATGTTGATTTTGTATAAATGATGAAATTGATGTTGAAATTATCGAATTGTATTAATATTGATGAGGATTGTAGAGTTGGATATATATTATCATTCACCTCTTGAAATTTGGAAAGTTTATCTTTATCAAATATTAATTATCTGTTTAAAAATATTTGTTTTGGACTATTGGTGGATGATAACTATAATTGTTGTAGAAATTGCATGTGACTTAGGATAATTGAAACTTTTTTTTTCTCATTCATTGGCATTGAGCATTATCTCACACTTACACACTGAAAATGTTACTCTTTGGAGAAAATGGGTGAGTCTGGAAAAGAGTAGTTGTTACACTTCAAATAAGTTGGCCTATATGTCCAGGGTAAAAGTCTCGAAAACCACGCGTATACATGGGTGCCAATCCCGCAGATGAAATTTTCGTGAAATGGCAATAGTAGTACTTGTATACCCTACATTTACATGGGTCCCGATTTACAATTCCTTTAGATGAAATTTCCAGGAAAGGTTGTATTGTTTTGAAATTCCCAGAGTGTGATTTACTACCCTATTTTCTATTGTAAAGGAAATGATTTATGAACCATGAAAATAACTTGGCATTGCATGGTGTAGACACTCCATTTTTGACCGTCCTCAAGACTTGGATGTTCTCGCAGGTACATCCAGTGACGAGTCTGATTGCTCGTTGAGCGCTCGAACTCCGCGGCAAAGTGCCCCAGGTTTGATCTTTCCAAACCTTGCATCAGTTCTATCTCATTTTTGGACCATGTTCTGGTCCTTTTAGAATGTTGCTTTTGGGGCATTGCCGGCTAAAGAGAGGCACTGTCGGCCATGGTCTTAGGCACTACCGGCCATGGTCTTTGGCATGCCGGCCATTAATGTGCCCTGCCGGCCATCAATGAGGCCCTGTCGGCCATTACTGATGGCCGGCTGACCACCAATGCATCAGTAGATATTTTGTGATATTTTTTGACAACTGTTTGCACAGATTGGAGTATCTGCTTGCATGTGGATGGTTGGATCTTTGCAAGATGATTTTGTATCTTCTATATATAGAGGCCTTCCTCTTGCATGCAAAGGGTTGCAAAAATTTTAACCTTTAGCCAAACACCTTCACCTCAGAGCTTAGGTTCTTTGAGGTCTTGTTTGAGCTCCTAAGGTTGGTTTTGGCTCAGAATATTGGCTGTTTTGTTGCTGTGCTTCAAAAGTAAAGCTTACCTCTTTTAAAGCTTTGTTTTATTTGATTGTTTGGCCATCTCTTTACACTGCTTTGACCTGGTTTTTCAACCATAAAAACCTCTGTTTTTAAGGTTTTAAAATAGTGGTTTGAGCCTTGTTGAGTTAGGGGGGTTGTCTCCTCTTTTGCTCTTTGGCTTGTGAAGCCTTTTGTGTCTCTTTTCAAGCTTTTAAAACAATCTTTTCTTGGCCTTTTAACCACTGAATTCCAGGAGAATTTCAGTGGTAAAAACTTGGTTTTGAGGTCCAAAATAGGAGAGGGTGGCCTCCCCTCCATGTGTCTTGTTTGCATGTATAGATGGCCTAGCATATGAGCATGTTTTTCTACCTATTCGTGACTTGATCTCAGCATGTTTTTGTCATTGATTTAGCATGCTTTAGCTCTGTTTTGAGTCCTCTTGGTCATATGAGCCTTGTCTTGCATAGTTGTAGTGCAAATGGCCTTTATTAGCTTTGTGTTTTAAGGCCGCTAACATGTTGTGAATGTGTTGATTGCATGTTATAGCATCATTTAGCATGTGATTTCAGTGTTTATATCTCTGTCACGCTCTCACATATTTCACTCTTTCATCACTTTTAAGAGTTATGCTTTGAGCCTTGTTTGTGGCCCAATATGTGAGCATGTTTTTCTTGCCTTTTGTACTACCATCTCAGCATGTTTTAGCCTCTGATTTGGCATATTTAGCTCTGTCCAGAGCTGGTTTGGTCATTTGAGTTTGATATTGCATGCCTCTAGTGTAGTGTTCTTCACTAGCTTTAATGCTTTGGCTCTTAACATGTTGTGCATGAGTTGCTTGCATGTTGTAGTATTATTTTTCATACCATTTCAGCACTGAAATTCTGTAACCTCCCTCATTTCTTCACTTTTCCATTTGCTTTGAGGTTTCTTTAATCTTAAGGTTGTGTTTAAGCTTGAGATAGAGCTTGTGCTCAATGGTTTTAACCTTCTTTTGAGGATTTCTACTAACCAAAGGCATGATCTCTCTCATGTCTTGAACCATCTTTTGGTTGACCCCTCTCTCATTAGAGGACACTCACCTTGGACAAATTGACTAAAGAATAGTTTGGTAATGTTAAAATGTGTAAACAAGAATTGGACAAGTAAAACATGACCAAGATAAGCATATTGTGTTTGCATTGCATTGTGTTCAATCGGACGTTATATTGAACACAAGGTAGATTGGTCCATTTCATACTCAAAGTGATGAAATGAGTCAATCTCCTTTGTCTCCATCACCTTGATCATGCATGATAGGGTGGTGGTCTAGAGTCATGTTTTTGTGCATTTATTGAAAGTGTACAACTTGGATCTTTGGCCATTATGCATTGAAAATGCTTGATTGGTGGTTTTGGATCAAAAAATGCCACTTCTTTGATGTTTTGAGATGATAAGGAGGGGCATGGTACAAACATATCTTTGGAAAACCCTCTATTTTTCTCTGTCTGTGCTCTGTTGCAGTGTGGCAATTCAGCACACCAGTGGCCGGCACTGGTACATTGATGGCCGGCAGTGCTTCATCATTGGCCGGCAGTGCCTCTCTTTGGCCGGCAGATGGCCGGCAGCAAAAAATCATGGCCGGCAGGCCACTAGTGCATTCCTCAACATTGGGTTGGTAAGGTTGAGCAGAAAGTTCTTGGATCAACCCTGCAAACAGAGCCTCTCAAGAGCAAACCGGTGGGCTTTTCGGGGCGAAAACCGAGTGCATGCATCTTCTACATCCCGAAGCAGAGTAGTAGCAGCATAGTTTAATGTGTTAATTACTTTGTTAATTTGCATTGATTGTTGTAATAATTAAGTAGCTTTAGCTTAGCTATTTCTTTATGTTGAATTGTAATAATTAGTAAGTAGTTTACTAGTTATTCAATTGGTTTGTAATAATTAGTCTAATTAGTTTAATTAGATTAGTTTGATTAACTTAGCTTAGAGTAGCTTAGCTTGTTCATTCGGACCCTCCTTTGAGAGGGCGCAATGTTGTAATAAGTGTGCGTGTATGTGTGCGTTCCAACCCCACATCTTTCTCCCTTTTACTTAACCGCTTTCGATGGTTAGTTTAGGGCACGTTTCGATTAGCATACCTTATGTTTGCATGTTTGCATCATTCATTTGTCTTGCATGCATCGAGGCTCGGCGCATCATTCAAACTGCATCGTATTTCAATACTTAGTTGAATACGTGTATCAAATTGTTGCATTCATATGCCATCTTAGGTAGCCGAGCCTATTAATTGCATGTGTTGCATTAGGCATTCTGCATAGTTAGGATCATGCATATTTCTAACTAGCTTTTGTTTTGGCTCGGAGTACTTCGTAAGCTTTTATGCTTTAGCATACTTGTATGAGTGTGAGTGTTGCCATGACAGCATGCTTGCCATGAGGCTATTTGCTTAAGTGATTAACTGTATGAATGCCTGTGGATGAAGGCTTTGTTACTTGAATTGGAACAATTCGATGAATGTGAGTTTTAAGCCCACTTTGCGAAGTGACAAATCATGTTTTTAAGCCCACTTGAGGGTGGCATTTTCAAACCATTTTCGAAAAACAAACAAGAGTTGAATTCGTTCCAATTCTTGTGATTTAGTCTATACTTGTGTGTGCGTCACATAGTAAAGTTAGCTAATAACCGGAATAAGAACACATGAGGTTTATAAAACAACATATTATACTTAGTAGAGGCCGATCTTTGATCGGGCGAGCATGGGTGCTCATGTCATGACCTTCCCCTCTCGTACCCAAGTTCCCGAGCTGAGGTAACTTTGGTGATGACAGACACGTGGCCTTTGGCACGAGTCAGGGTTTCCTAAATTTCCCAAAACAAAATATTTAAGTGGTGATTCTGTAATCTGACAAAGCAATCCAGTTTTGGCATTATTTGATTCAAAATTTGATTTTTCAAAATGATTTGCCGGATTGGACTCTTTGGTGTTTATCAGTTTCACATTGCACTTTATGAGATTAGATTCAGAACCATGACAGGAGTCCGAACTGTAGGAAGACCAATTCGTGCCTCTCCGAAAGGGGGGCGCGCGAAGAAAGTCGGTCTACACATGGTTTTGGAAACAAATCTTGGCATTGCATGGTTTTGGAAATAAATATAAAATGTTTTGGCACGAATATTACCCATGCATTCACCTTATAGCTTTGTTAAGATTCATATATTGTGTTAGATTATTTCTACTGGGTTTGGCTCACCCTATGGGAAAACATTTCTGGTGCTGATGATATGTCTCCACCAAGACAATAGTTTGGAAGGACTTGGGACGAGAGCTTCTTTTATGTGTTTATTGTATTTATTTTTACACAAGCCAATGGCTTTAACTGTATTAGACTTAAGTCTACTTTTGTTATAACTAAGTATCGTCTTGAAAAGATATAAGCCTTTAGGGCATTTCTTATTTGTCTAACTTTTATCTTGTCTTTCTATTATATCACTCTTTTGTAAAGCTTAATTATAAATCAATAAAATATAATTTCTTTGTCATTGTGAGCACTTCCTGATATTGAGTATGGGTTATAGTAATTATTTCGGAGTGTTACACAATTAAAGCCGGGGTATATGGAATGATCTAAAGAAATTGTTTGCGCTTATGAGGTTTTGAACTTGAGACCTTAGAATGAGCACATCTCCAAGCCTTAAGCCCCAGGCCTTCACTACCAAGTCAACCCCTTAAAGTTTTAGATTATCTCTCATTTATCCAATCATGTGGCCAGTGGCAAAACTATGGTAGTGTTTGGTTTAATTTTCGAAACTCAATTGTGTTTTCAAATCATGATTTGAATCAAAATTTATAATAAACAAATTTTTAAAATACGATTCAAAATTACCTTCAAAACTCTTTTTCTCTTCTTTTTTATTATTATTATTAATCAATCAATCATTTTTTCTCTCTCATCTCTCCTCTCTCCTCTCACATTCTCTCACATTCTATACATCAATCAATCTCAAAAAAAAAAAAAAGAGTACAAATCATCCCAAAACTATTTTCAAAACTCATAATCAAATAAAAAATTTATTTTCTCAAATTATAATTCAAAAACTCAAAACTCAAAATACAACTCCACACTCAACTCACAATTCTAAAACTAAACCAAACGGATCGTAGGATTTTAATTGAGACAGACAATAGTTGGGCATCCTTCTCTCAGCCATCTTCTCAGCATTCTTGTGGAAGGAGACCCCTCATTGGGGAAGTGTTTGTGGAGCTTTACTGCTAGTGGAGGTCTCTATGGTGTTTTGTGGGGGAAGCACAAAGAAGCAAAAGTCAAACCATTACTTGAACAAACATCAGAAACAAAAGAAGCCAAATCAGTTGGACAGAAATCAGAAACAAAAGAGGAAAGCGTATAGCGGTGTACAATCAAAATGCTGGTCTGGTTTTGCTGTCTTTGGATGCTGGTAATGGTTGCTGCGGCAGTGCTATTCCTGGTATTGGGTTGATACTAGCTGCTGCAGATTTGTTGCTGCTGTAGAGTTGGCTTTGGTGCTGTGCTGTTGTGATGGTTTTGGTGTTGTTTTGATATACTTAGTGTTTATTTGTCTTGGTTTTTTAAAACAGAGGATAGTTTGGTGGGTTGCTGCTGTGCTGTTTTGTTTTTGCCAATTGTTATTTAGAAGAGTAAATTAAAAGACATTCTCAAAATTTAACTAAAGTGTACATTTTTTTGTAAGTCGGCGAGGGTCATGTGCTCTTCTTGGATCACAAAATGAGATTTTTTATTAGTTCGTGGTGTTGTCACGTAATATCATTGTTATATTCAATGATATTTACACATAAAGTTGCATTGACAAAGATATTTACACCTAGATGATCACTAAGATACCTGTAACCATCATTTTTCTGCCCCAACACCATTTGCACTGAATGATAATTGAATAAACAAAATTTCTGCACTTACCTTGTGTAAAGTTTGGCTTCATTTGTTGGTTCATTTTGTACGAGTTTTAGTTTATTGAGCTTTATATGTTGTGAATGCTGTGCGAAATATTGATGTTCAATTGTGAAATATGATTATTGAAAGGCATCAGGAAATTGATTGTTAAATATTTTTTATTTTTAATTTTAATATTTTTAAAAATAAAAATAAAAATTAGAGAATCAATTACGGTTTTATAAACAAATTAAGATCTTAGACAAAGAAATGGCCATAGTTTTCTTGTAAAATAATCACGGTAAAAATTGTGATTGAAACTAAATTAATTATGGCAAAAAACTGAGATTAAAAAGAAAAGACCACACGTAAAAACTGTAATTGAAAACGATAACAAACGATCACACCTGTAAAGACCACGTTTATGAAAATGTGATTTTTTAGTCCATCTCTTTCTGAGATGCAAACCACAATTCAATCTCAACAAATAGTAATTTAAGATTAGCAAGCGCAGATAGAGCATTTGGAGGGAGTAGCCTTTACACCAATAATAAGCCCTTGGACCAACTGCACACTTGATAGCTAATAATACTTTACTAGAGCTAATATCTTGAAATAATTGGTTCTAGTAGTCGTCGGACTACAACATGGAATGGAATCGGCCAATAGTGTAAAATACCGTCCAATTCGTTAAAATCGTATTGATTCACATCAATTTGCACCGCTCTATCTTCTAATTGCGGATTGAACTTTAAAATTTATAATCCGCTTTTCAAATTGCTTCGGTTCGCTATACTTAATACATATATATTTTTAACTTTCAATAAAATATCAAAATAAAAATGAGTGTGAGAGAAATTTAAAATATGAAAGTTGTTACAAATTAGTAGTTATATATATGAAACATATTATGTAAAAATTAATTTATGTTATATATATATATATATAAGACATATTATTGAAATTAGTATTATATATTATGCAAATGTTTGATAATTTGTTAGAATATTCTTCAAACCGCCAATTCGCCCAAAATTGCCCAAACCGTGATTTACCAATCCACTAATCTTCCAATCCGTAATTCAATTTGTAATTTTATTCTCAAACCGTCTGATCCGTGCCGCGCAAACCCTATTTACAACAGCACTCTCATATTCATTCACAGAAACCCGTGCCAATCCAGAGTAGCAATCCCATGTGTTCATTTCATCATCCTGTATCTTTTCATCCCACAAGTCACAGAACGATAAACCAATGACACTAATATGCAATCACTTGCTATCCTCTGACCTTTTTTTGTAGTCATAATGAATCTTAAATTTGAGACCTTACATATATATATTTTAAAAAAAAAAAATTGATCAAAAGATTATATATTGAATTTTGTTTTAAATTTTGACACTTAACAATGCTCACAAAAAAGCTACTAAAATTTACTTAAATATATAACAAAGTTTACAATAATAAAAGAGACTAAAATATAAGCTGGAGTACCAAATATAAAATAAATTAAGTCTTCTATTCATTTTTTTTTTCTTTTTCTTTTTTTTGTGTCCAAAATTATACTTTTTACGAATAGTGACACATTTGATATAGTTTATCAAAAGTGATTAACATCATGCTAACTTAATCCTCAATTATTACAAATCAAATAATCAAATGAAAAACTGTCTAAATAATAATAATAGTCACTGAAAGGAAACATAAAAAATAATAAAAATCATGTAATCGTAATAGACAATATACATAATCAATGATCAAATAAATATTTAATCGAACAAAAATTAGAACTCATCCCTATTACATAGTCTGTATCTTCAAACCCAACTTGATATTACAAATTTAAGACTATCCATCATAGTTGAACAAATTAAAAAAAATAAAAAAATAAAAAAATGAATACATAAAAAGTTAAGAAATATGAAGGTTCTTCAATTAGTTTTTAAAAAATTTAGATGAATGCTTCTAATTCTTGTTGCGGAAAGCAACCAACTGAAAAGTTAAAAACTAGATTCTATTATATTTGTAATCATATCTCAAATGTATTTAAAGTATAAATTGAGGCTTCAAAATTTTGGGGCTTTTTATTTTTGATTGGATCTCTTCTTCTAAGAAATTTTAGATCTTTCTAATTCAAGTGGGCCTCTTAATTTTTTAGACCTATATCTATAATACTTACTATAATTTTTGGGGCTTTCTTTTGGACATTTTTTAGGGCCCAAAGTGACTACTTTGTGGGCTTTAGCCCAAAGCCCTGATCTATAGTGCTTGAAGATCATTAAAGAGAAATTAAAAACACCTCACTTTTAACAGATGGATGATTTAAAAAATCAAAATGATATTTTAATCACAGTTGATAGTATCTAATTTTATTCCCGCATTCCAAATAATCGAGATTATATCTATTTTGTAACGCTCTGAAATAATAACAACTCACCTCATGATATTCAATGGAAAAGCAGAAACTTACATAACATTAATCTTTCATTGATATTCTTTTCCCATATAAAAGATGACATATGCATGTATAAATTTATAAATCCTAAATCCTAGAACAAAAAGAAATACAAATAAATTTATGCCTTAATAGCTATATATTTCCAAGACAGTGCTTGGCTACAACAAAAGTGGATCAAATCCCAAAACAATTAAAAAGCCTGAGGTTTGTACCAAAGATAATCTACTATTATTATAAAAGTGTGAAGAGCCTGCCATGTTTTTTACTCTTTTTTTTTTTTTTTAAATTTCAATTGTACCCGCTCAAAACTACTATATTTTCTAAAAGTCATGAAAAGTCTTATATAAACCAAATATCTCTTTATTTTTAGAGTTAAATATTCAAAAATGATATATCTGCTTCCAATAATCCTTTATAAATATAAACAAACCATCTCCATTCTTACAAAAAAAATTTAAAAAAAAAAAAATCATCTCCCTATTTTTTACATTGATTATAATTGAAAATAAATAATAATTACTCTTTCTTATTTCCTGTGTCTGCTTCTATACTGGTATATATAATATTTACAATTGTGTATTGTGGATCAAATTACTGTGAATAATTTTGGTTGAATCTTAAAATTGTATACATTCGTTCGAATATAGACAGGAGAAAGCACATGTGTTTATAAAATAGAGATTTGTATTACATCTCAAAAATTCACTGGTTATCTTCATACACTTTATTTTTGTTTAAATTATGTTTTATGAACTGCAGTATTTTACACGGTACATTAATAACCAAGGTATGATGTCAAAATTCTAAACAAGAACCACTTTCGTTGGCTTTATTTTTTAAATCTGTTTTTCAATTTTCAATTTTTCATATTTTCTTAGGTTTGGTGATTAAAGATAGTGAATTTTTTTTTCATATTTTATATTTAAATTATACTTTTATATAATGGTTCCAGTTTAGACTTGACCTATTTCATATTCTTAGATTCAGAATCTCATATCGTTAATTGTTGTTTATAACTTTTTACTTTGTTGTTAGATGAGTTTGGTCATTTGGGAGTTGTTGGTTGTATTTGAAACAGGCTGGAAGTTAGTTTTTCAAAAGAGTTGTTGACCGGTTTTCTTCTTGTTCGCTCAAGCGTTATTTTGGTCGCTCGAGCGGTCTCTGAGATCTCCCAGTATTTTTGCAAATCTACAAAACTTCTGCGAGTAGGGTATCTTCGCTCGAGCAGTCTTTCCTGCGCTCGAGCGGTCTTTTACAGTCTGCAAAACTTCTAGGAGGGGGTCATTGTGCGCTCGAGTGGTGTTTTTGGTCGCTCGAGCGGTGTCACTTAGTGTGTCTGATGCTCAAGTGGTGTTTTCATTCGTCTCTTTCTCTCTCTCTCTCTAAAACACCTCTAACCGTAATTTCCGTAATTTCTTCACTCTCTCTCTCTAGTTCTTGCTTTAAAACCTCAAATACACCCTCACTCACTGATTTCTCCACCATAGCTCTTTGGAGAAAAAAGTAGAGCTCTTCACATGGTTCATTCTAATCAGAGAGGATCTTGTTTTCGGCCCTGTTAGAGTTTTAGCCTTGCTCTATTCCTCTTCTACTCTTGAGGTATGGATTTTTTCAACCTTTGGTATGATCATTTGCTCTTTGAAAAGGTTTAGTGTTTTGGGGATTTTAGGTTAAACCTAGAGTTTGATTTTGAAATGTAAAAGATGGGCTTTTCAAATAGATTATTGAGAAAGGTTTTGGAAGTGTATAAAATGTTGGGTTATGTTAAAATATTGGAATTTCCTTACGAAAATGTGATTTTAAAAATAAATGAGGTTTTGTTCAAAAATCATTGATATTTGATCTATGAAAGAAAAGGGAAAATATGTTGGGTTTTCAAAAGATAAGAGGATTGTTGTCATGACCCGAACCCGCCCCTATGGATTAAGGTCATAACCGGCCAGTAATCAAGGGATTACTTGCGGCCTCAAATCAAACAAACGTATATTATCAGAGTCAAGGGGCCAAACGAAAGCAAACTTACAAGTTGTCCATAGAGGTATGCTTACATGGCACGTCAAAACATCAAAATACATGTATTCATAAATAACTCACACCCAACGAAAGATAATTCAAGTTCAATACATACAGGACCATTCAAGTCCAAGTCAGCCAAATCAAAACTTATATACAAGGGTGATTCAACGTTTTCGCCAAAATGACAAAATTTTAACAAAAGAACAAAATAGGCGAAAGCAAGTCTCGTGCGTGAGACGTTAGGGATGACTCTTCAAAACTTTGACTGTTTCCCACATATTTCACCGGGGCTGGGTTTGGACATCTCTTTACTCACCTACATACACATGAATGATTGTGAGCGAAAGCCTAGTGAATAATATCAAATAAAGAAGGTACATGAATGAAACTCGAAACAGATACATCAAACGTTCTTTTAGGCCCATTCATATTTCCCTTCAGTACATTAAACGGCTTCAAGCCCGAACATATCAAATGGCCTCTGGCCCATTCTGTCCTGAACAAACGACCTTAGTCCCAATTCATTCATGTCAAACGGCCTTTGGCCCAATCATTCATATCCGACGGCCTTTGGCCCAATCTTTCGTTTCCAACGACCTTTGGCCCAATCATTCATATCCGACGGCCTTTGGCCCAATCATTTATTTCCAACGGCCTTTGGCCTAATCATTCATATTCGACAGCCTTTGGTCCAATCATTTATTTCCAACGACCTTTGGCCCGATTATCCATATCCGATGGCCTTCGGCATGATCATTTATTTCCAACGGCCTTTGGCCCAATTATTCACATCAAATGGCCTTCGGCCCATCATTTATTCCCAATGGCCTTTGGCCCAATTATTCGTATCAAACGACCTTTGGCCCATTCATTCATGTCAAACGGCCTTTGGCCAAAACATTCATGCATGTCAAACGGCCTTTGCCCAATCAATTGTATCCAACGGCCTTTGGCCCAACCATATGGCATAACAAACATTTGTCCACATTTCAAATTAACAAGGTTATGAGACTTATATAGAAATAAGTAATTGGACAAATAACATACTTCAAAATATCTTTACTAAGATATTATTCACAGTGATCTGCCGGTGGATTTGCTCTCGTGCTTGACCCTACACATTTCATGAAGATAATGGGTCACAAACGATTCAATCCGTTCTTAATTCACACATTCCTCTTAGGCTTCTTTCTTATCCCTTTTAACTCATTTACAATGCTTAATGTATGCCTAAGAGTGTTTAGAAATGAAAGAGAACGGAAAAATGAAACACAAAGCATATTTTCAAAATTTCAGAGACAGGGCTCCCCACTCGAGCGTGGGCTTGGACGCTCAAGCGGACCCCTTAGGTCTGCAAAAGTACTGGTTGCCTCATTTTTACGCTGGAGCATGAATTCGGGTGCTCGAGCTGAAAGTCACACTACATGGCTCCCCGCTCGAGCGTGAATCTCCCTACTCGAGCAGACATCCATGTTTGCAAAAGTTCTGGGAACTAGCATTTCACGATCGAGCGGCCCTTTCCTCGCTCGAGCGGATATGCCAAATTCTGGAATTTCCAGAATTGTTCTTGATGTTCAAACTCAACATTCAAATGCTCCAAAGCTCGAATTTAGGTACCAAAAACATGGGATATGACTACATAACATGAGAGCATAGGAGATTTGAAACCAATTATTCAAAACCATGATCAAATTCTCAATTTAACCAACATCTCTCTTGGCATGGTCAAAGCAAATGCATCCAACTTCATACAACTTCATATCTCCATCAATCAAACATGCATGCAAATTTTTGACTCTAATCCCATTTCAAATGGTACCAATGATGCTTATAATTATGAAACTTAACAAAACCTTGTTTGCATGTGTGATTCAACACTTAATTTTTCATAATTATCAAGCTACATGTTAGATTATGCAAATTCATGGCAATTCTAGACATGCATGTACATACAAGTTCCAAATTCAACGCAATTATGACCTCAATTGCCATCTAACTTTAAATTCACAAAATTACAAACTTAAACTCTTAAATTTTTGCTCAACTACTCACCTAGGAGCTTCAATCTTCCAAATTTTAGCTAATTCTTGAGTTTATCTTCAAGATTTCCAAGCCTCTTGATCAAAGCTTTCAATTGCCTTCACTCTCTTTCCCTAAATTCGGTTCTCTCTCTTTCTAGAGAGCTAATTTCAGCCAAATGAATTCAAAGAGAGGAATTGAGTGTGAATGAGCCTATTTATAGGCTCTCTTAATCAAATTACTTAAAATTAAGTAATGGTGCTTTAATTAGTCATTCTAAATCTAATTATTTTGATCCGAATCAATTTTCAATTAAATTTCACCGTAGGCTCTAAAAATTACGCTAATCACGATGGCATAGTAAATTTCGGTTTCTGTGGCCGATAAGGCCCTCAATTTAAATTCCAAAGCAGAAAATCAAACAGATTTTTCCTACGGTGAACATATAGAAATTCAAAACCACATATATTCATATAAATAACACTCAAAATCATGTTAAACACATAATCACATTCATAATTAAGATGAATTAGCATAATACGGAAAAGGGTTATCACAATTTTATTTGTTGATGATGAGAGTGGAGTTAGATATGTAGTATCACAACCATTTTGAAAATGATAAGATTATATCTGTTGTTGAAAAAGTATTTGTTGAGTAAAAATATCTATTTTGGGCTATCGGTAGAGGATAACTTTGATTGTTGTAGAAATTGCATGAGGATTAGATGAATTGAAACTAATTACTCATACATCTTGCATAAAGCATTGTTTCATACTAAAACATTGAAAATGTATTATTTTGAGAAAAATGGGTGTATACCTTAGTGAATCTAGTTAGGGGGTGTGGTTGTGGTTATTATGTTGGCCTTTGTGTCCTTAGTGAAAGTCCAGAAACTCGTGTAGTTAGGTACCGATCCGTCCGGTTAGTACAGGTACAATGGTTTTGGTGGTATTTGTATAGCCTACTAGCAAACACGTACCTAGAGATTTTCAGTCTTTTGTATCTACTGCCCTGTTTTCTAATATAAAAGGATTTTTTTTCATAAATTGATATATAATCCTGGCATTGCATTGTTTTGAGATGGAAATGTAAAACTTTTGACAAATGGCATGCATATGCACTTACCTTATGTCTTCGTTAAGATTCATACATAATTTTAAAGTATCTTTACTGGGTTGTAGCTCACCCTATGTGGAAAACAACTTTCAGTTGCAGATGATATGCCTCCACCAATGATTTAGCTTGGGAGAACTGTGGCACAGACGTAGTGGTGCTAGGCGTGGCAGGCCAGAGCAGTAGGAGATGCGATATCGGATGAAATTCCAACACAAGAGAAGAGAGTTGGTCAAGCAACATAGTCGAGCTAGCAAGTCAGGAAGCCATGGGCGCTTTAGCCCCCGAAATGGTCAAAGCTTTGCGGGAATCCATGGACATTCTTAAGGTTGAGAGTCAAGTCCAAGCCCATGTTGCTGAAATAGGGCCATTTTTTCTGGAGATGGAGTTTTTTTCGGTCAAATTCGGACGAGTTTTTAGGGGATTCAAAAGAGCCACTGAAGGCTGATGAGTGGCTTGGACAGATGGTGAAGATGTTCAAGATGCTTGGCATCGAGAACGACAGTTTGAGGGTGACCTTTGCATCTTTCTAGCTAAAGGGAGATGCGGGCTAGTGGTGGAAGTATAAGTGAGGGCATATTGAGATGACTTGGGCGGCCTTTATCAATGACTTCTATGACAAGTTTTTACCACCCACTGCTAGGGAGAAATTGAGAGACCAGTTTCTAAAGCTCAAACAGCTAAACACGTCGGTAGCCGAGTTTGAGGCTGCTTTTTTCTAGCCTATCAAGATTCGCACTGGAACTTGTGGCGACGGAGGAACGCCGTTGCATTAAGTTCAAGAAGAGGTTGAGGACCAGGCTCTTTTTCGAGGTGGCTGGGTTTATGATTAAGGATTACGCTCGCCTAATGGAGGCTGCGACCCACTTAGAGGCTGTGATCCAAGTAGAGGAGGAGCAGATGAGGAAGCTCTAAGCAGAGGAGCTAGAATGTTCAAGGGGATGCTAAGGACGACAAACGGTAAAGGGGTTCCACCCCACAGTAGTCCCAAGTAGCGCAGTTTAGATCCACATTTCTCGTACTAAGTTCTGGTTCGAGGAAAGGTAGCCAAGGTGGTTTTACTTGCTTCAAGTGTGGTTAGTTGGCCCGCAAGTCTTCGGTTTGCCTGTAGAGAGGAGAAGGGCAACAGTCTGTACTGTCTTCGGCTCGTCCTCAGAGCCAAAGTTAGGGGAGAGGGCAACTGCCTACCTGTTACCAGTGTGGATATTTGGGGCACTTTATAAGGTTTCGCCCTCAAGCAAGTGGCACATTTGGTATGTCTGGTTTGAGACAGACACAGAGCCATCAACGTACACATTCAGCACAAGCTTCGAGGGCCAATCAGGGAGCCTCTTTGGCTCAATTTGTGTACCACACCTATGCTCTGAGAGGTGAACAAGTAGAGTAGAGATCTCTAGGGTGTGTATGCCGTTACCATGTTGGATCAGTCGCTAGCACCTTCGGTTGTAAGAGGTAACTTTTTGTTGCTCAACTTATTGCCAACGTGTTGATTGATACTGGTGCATCTCATTTATTCATTTCGTCTGGATTCACATTGGTTTTGGGGTTAGAAGTGGCTCAGTTAGCATCTCCGCTCAGGGTAGCATCACAATTAGGGGTAAGGTTGTCTTGGACAGGGGATGTCACGGTTGTGAGATAGAGATTACCGGTCGCCGACTTTCTTTTGATTTCGTTTTGTTAGAAATGTTTGGTTTTGATGTCATCTTGGGCATGGATTGGTTGTCATCATACCACGCCATCATAGATTGCCACCGTAGGAGAGTAGGAGAGTTACTGTGTGCACTCAAATGGTGATTGTTTTTATTTTCTGGGGGACCAAGCTGATAGATTTTTGTCGCCATTGTACAACTCACGTGGTCAAGGCAAGCTTAATTTCCTTCTTGCACCCTTCTTGGGTAGTGAGAGTGACGTAGTCTGAGGTGACTTGCCAAGGGTAGTTTGTGAATACTTGGACGTCTTTCTTGAAGACCTTACTAGTTTGCCACCCCACTAAAAGATTGAATTCTCAATTGACTTAGTGCCTAGCACGACACCGATTTCCATAACACTGTACAGATTTGCATCCGCTGAGTTCCACACGTTGAAGATTCAACTTCAAGAACTGTTAGATAAGGGCTTTATCCATCCTAGTACATCACCTTGGGGAGTACCGACGCTCTTTGCTAAGAAGAAAGATGGCATATTGCGACTATGCATTGATTATTGGAAGTCGAACTAGGTAACTGTGAGGAACAAGTACCCATTGCCACTAATAGATGATCTATTTGACTAGTTGAAGGGGTCACATTGTTTTTCAAAGATCGATTGAGATTGGGTTATCACCAGTTGAGGGTGAATGAGTAGGATATTCAGAAAATGGCATTTTGTACACGGTATGGCCATTACGAATTCTTAGTGATGCCTTTTGGGCTAACCAATGCACCGACTTCGTTTATAGATTTGATGAATTGAATCTTCCGTGAGTTCTTAGACCACTTCATGGTTTTCTTTGTCGATGACATCCTAATCTACTCACCCTCCGAGGAAGAACACGAGGAACACTTACGGGTTGTACTTGAGTTGCTTAAAGTACACCATTTATATGCTAAGTTTGGGAAGTGTGAGTGTTGGCTAAAGAAGTAAAGTTCTTAGGCCATGTGGCATCCGGGGAAGGGGTAACTATATATTCATCTATGATAGACGCAGTGTAAGATTGGGAACAACCTAAGAATACTTTTGAGATCTGGAGTTTCTTGGGCTTAGCCGGGTATTACCGATGTTTTGTGAAATATTTTTCTAGATTGGCTTCACCATTAACTAAATTGACAAGGACATGAATTAAGTTTGTGTGGAGTGAGGCTTGCGAAAAGTCATTTCAAGAGTTTAAGGATAGACACACCATCGCTCCAGTTTTGATTATTTTGGAGAGAGGTTTGGGTTATTCGGTTTATTGTGATGCATTTTGAGAAGGCTTGGGTTGTGTATTGATACAAGAAAAGAAACCGGTAGCGTATGGCTCACAGTAGTTGAAAACACATGAAAGAAACTATCTTACTCACGACCTAAAGCTAGTGACGGTGATATTCATCTTAAAAAGCTAGAGGCATTACTTGTACAGAGAGAAACTTGAAGTGTTTTCTAATCACAAGAGTTTGAAAATACCTATTTTCACAGAAGGAGTTGAATTTGAGACAGATGAGGTAGATGGAGTCTATGGAGGATTATGATTTTGAATTGCATTATCATCCGGGAAAGGCCAATATAGTAGCCGGTACATTGAGTAGGAAGTCCGTAAGTAGTGTAGCTAGCATTGCCATTCGGGAGTGAGAGATGTTATTGGCGAGTTTGACTTGCACCTGGGCGAATTCGTTGAGTTGGCCACCTTATTTACTGCAGTTACATAACCTACCTTAGTTAGCCAAGTTATAGAGGCACAACAGTGTGATCACGAAAATAGAGGCTATCTAAGGGAAGATCTCCAGCGGGAAGGTGGAGAAGGGTTTGCACGTTCATTCTGACTCGAGTGTGAGGTATCTAGATCCCTTTTTCCAAGGCCTCCATGATGCCAACTCGGCCATCTAAGAAAGATCAGATAAGAATGGTTGTGCGCAACCTACAACCCAAGTTGATGCAGAAAATGATAGTCCTACCCTTTCCCACCTTTGCTGACTTGCACGAGATTGGGGTACAGATTGAAGATGCTATGAAGCAAGGTCTGATTGACCAGGAGAAGGAACAGCC
>JAPPVO010000017.1:81717537-82159046 GCA_030407325.1 Camellia japonica
CTCCACGTTAATATAAAAGAATTTTGTTTCCACATTTGTTTTGAAAGCATGTTCACACATATGAGTCATAATCTAATCCCATAACTCAACCCATTACACACACTTATGCAACAACACATCTACTATCTTTCCTAACCATAGGCCCAAGGGCAAGGAACACCCATAACAGAAATATCGAGAAACATATGTTTTTAAATATAAATAATTGAACATAATACATAATTCCATTTTCACCGGCCTACAACACAGATGGCAAATGATACAACCCATATAACACATAATGCTTTACTAGCCTTACTCAGAGAGGAACGACCCCAAGGTCACACTCTACTGGGCTCAAACTGGAAGGGAGAGGAACCTATCTCAAGGGGCTACACTTTACAGGCCTCACCCGAAGAGAAACAGACCTTAATTTCACACTTTACCGGCACAGACCGAAAAGGAGAGGAACCTCTAGCAAGGCGCCATGCTTTACTGGCTTAAATGGAGAGAAACAGACCTCTCAAACAATATCCAAGCTATAGAACAACATGCTAAACTACATAAATACTATACAAGTGTAACACACACACACAGGGCGTGTTTGATTCGCCAGATTAGGGGGGGGACTATCCACTATTTGGATTGTAATCCAAATAGTGCTCCTTATCGCGTTTGATTTTTTAGTCCGTCGGACTCCATGTCCGGCCGGACTCCTTATCCCCCATATGGGACTATTGTGTCCTAGGGGGTATGGATAGTTTTTGGGGACTATCCACTGTTGGATTAGGTGGTCAAAATGACCATTTTGACCCTCTACTATTTAATTATGTATTATATTTAATAAAATTCAATAAAATTTAAATGTCTCAATTTAAAAAATAAAAATAATTTTATTTAACTTTTTTGATGCTTTATTTATTTAATTTTTTAAATAATTTTTTATAGATATTTTATTGATGTTTATTTTAAAATTTTGTTATATTTTATTTAATTCATTATTTAAATTTAATAGATGTTTTTATTTAATTTCATTGTTTGATTATTATTATTTTTAAAAACAAATTTATTTAAAATTTAATTAAAAAAATAATATATATTTTTATATATTTTATTTATTTTATTTATTAAAAAAATAAATTTATTTAATTGTGTAAAAATAAAATAAAATAATTTTTATTAATCTAGCTAAAAATAATTAAAATATTAAAGATATGTTTAATATTGCTATTACTTAGTAAACAATTGAAAAAAGGTAAAATAGTCTTTGTTCATTTATCCTATCAGTCCGTCCAATCAACGTTGGATTCACTAAAAATTAGTCATTTCCAGACATTTAATCCCATGAAAAAACAAACACAGGATACATATCCAATCCAACCAAATAGTCCGGGGGATTCACAGTCCCAGGACTCAAGTCCGATGGATTCTAATCCCCCCTTATCCAGTCCATCCAATCAAACACACCCATAATTTATTCAACAATAACAATGTCACCCTCCACAGGTGACCAAGGACAAAACCTCTAAACAAATAAATAAATGACTCTCTTGAATTAAATTCGCAATTCCAAAACATCAGCATTACAAACGACCGCATTCCCATTTCATTTCATAAAGGAGTTAAACTCATCGTTTTTTGTTCAAAAACCAAACCAGTTATTCCAAACCCTCAACATTTCCAAACCATAGCTAAACCTCTTTTTGTTTAACAAAAATCCCATTTTAGTATACACAACTACTAATAAACTCACACAACATTAATCAAAACAATCACAAGAACCAAATAAATCCCATTTTTAGTAACTATGCCACTAATTCAATTCCTTAACACAAAACTTGGTTATTACATAAGTTACTCCCTTTGGATTATTTAAGCCCATAATAATAAATTAGGGTTTTCCCCATTCTCATCATAAACATGCTTGGCTACCTCCCAATTAACCAAATCACCTACAAATCATTCAATTCCAACTCCTAAAACTCAAACCCTAAAACCCCTTTCATGCTTTTTGAAAAATCCATAATAAATATGATTTTTATGCAATAAAATCTACCATATGTCTATCTATAGACAAAGTATTAAAGAGAAGCAAAGAAATCCATACTCTTGAAGTGAAGAGGAGACAACCCAAAAATCATCGACGACGAAACAACAACCCGCTCAAATTAAATTGAAGCCCTTGTCGAGCTCTATGTTTTGGTATATGGAACTAGGGTGAGATTTTGAGTGGAAGGAGATGAAATCCAAGCTTAAAAGCTTAGGATTTTCGGACATGGAGGAAAGAGAGAAGAGAGAGAGAGAGAAAGATGATATAGATTGACCAAAAAATGACTTTTTAAAGTGTTGATCTTGAACAGATCGCTCGAGCGATGAAGCTAGTGCTCGAGCGTCAGAGACATAAGACTGCTCAAGCGATGAAACTTTTGTTCGAGTGCAGAATGCGAACTCCTAGAAGTTCAGACTTGCAAAAGTACTGGGTGATCTGCAAGACCGCTCAAGCGAACAACCCATCGTTTAAGCGATGAAGAAAACAAATAACATGTTGTTACATGACTGGTCAACCGGGAGGACATCCGAGGGGACATTTGAGTGGATGACCACTTAGTACAATAATTCACACTGAACAACCAAGTGATCAACCACTCTGTGCAAATCTTTGCTGACATATACTTCTCACCATGCTTCTCGAACATTTCCATTGCTGAGAAATAGCACTCTTCACTAATCGCTTTCCCTGAAACACTCTTCACCGAAACCCCTTTCTTGACCTCCTCTATGATCGCTTCACAAACCTTTCCACCACCACTGAGTGTCCCTCCCTGAACAAGTACAACAAAGATCCCTTGTATCATACCAAAATGCCGGTGATTAGGTCGGTGATCACGAACTCTATCTTCGGCGAATTCGCCAGCTGGAACCACGCTTCCCTCGAGGACCATACCACTAAGTTTGACCTTATTTTTCCTAAGGTTTGAATCATAATTTGAGAGAGCTTTTTGGAGTGACATAGAAAATTGTTGAGGACGATGACGATGAAGCCTGGATGGAGATGAAAGTTAGGGCATCGGTCCAGAGCCATCGATTTTGGAGTTGTTGAGCTCGTGCTTTGATGTCAACCTAGTTCAACCAGACTGGTTGTCGCTAGTTAGTGGAGAACAATTGGAGGCCAATGGATGATGGTTGTGATTTTATGATGGCGGCAATGATCGACGGTGGAGATTTGGTGAGAGTGAAAATTAGGGGTTTGTAGTAGCGGTGGTGGTGGAGTTGAAGAGATTGGAGAGGTGAGTTGATGGTAGAGTCGCTTAGCCATTGGATTTTCTCAGTTTAATTTTGTGGGTGATTTAGGACAATACAATAGGTTATCTCTAGGAAAAGTTATTTGGTGGTCATATGGTGGTCATATTGTGATTGATGAAAGGGGTGAGGTTTATATTTTTTTGAGACTAAATTATATGATTAGCCAAAAGTATGACCATGTGTTGTCCTAAGTTAAGAAATATATATATATATATATATACATTTTGGAAAGAAGGGAACAGATGAATAAAAACATAATAGAATTAAGTTACATATTTCTTGGAAAGTAAACACCTCTATAGCATCAGCTCAGCAGCTAGATTACAAAAAGAGTAATACTATAGACCCATTCTTATCTATCTCGAATTTATTTAGAATTATCATCTTGTGATTCAGATTCATTCTATATATGAATCTCAAACCACACAAATTCAATCACAACCATACAATTTCATTCTAGTTAAATTCGAGTAGATAAGGGTGAGTACTTATTATTCTTACATAAATTACAAGGAATATGTGAGGAAAACACATAGATTCCTTGTTCAAAATGCTCCCATTGATTAGTTAGAAAATTCACACAATTATTAGCTTGTGGATTGTTCCCACTCCAAAGCACTTCATGAAAAACCTACAATCATTTATGAAGATTGTAAGCTGGTGTGAATCACTTGGTTGGCCCATGATAAGTTGTTTTAATAAAAGATCATCAATTTCAATCTCAAGTTTTTCTAATATTCCTAGCCAAAGCTAACTTGAGCCCATCTCACAAGGCCTAAAATTCAGCTAGAGGCTAGATGTAGCTCTTATGCTTTTTGTAAACCCTATTATCCAGTGGCCCTCTTGATCTTAGCCTCCAGCAAGAGCTCTTCCTAGGTTGCACTTAGATGCTCCATCAGTGTTGAGTTTAAAAGAGTCTTTTTTAGGCATAACCTATCGGATAGGGATGGATGATCTTACTTTATTACCCTCACGGAGGTTCATAGTAAAACACCATTTCGTAGAGTGTGTAATGACACTACTAGGTTTGAAGGGTAACAAGAGTTGGGTAGAAGACAAAGGAATTTCTATTTTTCCGTAAGAACCAATAGGCCAAGGGAAATATAACAACGTAAGGGATATGGTAGTTTCATTATTAGGAGAGGGTTTAGCAATTGGTTTTGATCCAATCAAGAAGGTTGGATGTAAAGAAATCTAGGCCAGAGTTTGGTAACCCTAGTTCTAACCAAAACACCTCTATGTGATGACAGTCCCTGAAGGCATGGAGGGTGGTTTTAGCAGTTGCTCCACAACGAGGGCATATTTTATTCTCCACAATTCTTCTACTAAACAAGTGGGCTTTACAAATGATTGTTAGAAATAATGAATTTTTGATGATTTTTATTCTATTGTTTTGATTTATTCTTAAGTATGAATTATAATTACAATCTTAGTATTTAATTTATTCATCATACTTTATCTCATTCATATACATTATACACCAAAATTGAATATCAATCAAGCAAAGAACCAGGCCACATATAGCACTAGAAGAAGCAGTAAAACATTCGAGATCAGACCACACCTAGGTGGTCGACCGACTGGACGACCAGTTGGTTGACTTGGCAGATGACCGATGATAGTTGTTTGGCTCAGTTTTTCAGACACAGAGAGCTCGTCGACCGTGGCCATCATCCTTCTCGACCGGGACTTGACTGGTTGACCAGGAGGACATCCGGGTGGATGACCACTCAGTACAAAAATTCACAACCAGGTTGCGATAACCACACCATGTAACATAATTACATTTATCTAATTTGTGTGAGATTTGAATTTTAAATATGTGCTTTGTGATTAATTTGAGTATATCTGTTTGATTTGAGAACTATTTGTTATGATTTCTGTCCTAAATTTAAAATTGGAGGCCTTAATGATTTCAGAAACCAAAATTCTCAAGGTTAATGAGGAATATTTAGAGCCTTTTGAGAAGTTCAATTAAAATTTGATTCAGTTTTGTAAAATTAATTCCTATTTAATTAGTCTTGAACCTTGATTAATTAGCCTAATGCTTAATTAGTGAGTTAAGCTAATCAACACTTATATATATGAGTTAGAAGACGAGAGTTGGCTCATTTTTGAGTTCATATTTGCTAGAGAGTTCTTTAGAGTGAGAGAGAGTTTAACATCTAGAGAGAGAAAGCTCAAGACTAATGAGAAATTGTACTAAATTGAAGAAGCTAAGGGGAAATCATCTCTAAATCTTGAAGATTAAAGCTCTAGGTAAGGATTCTAAGTCTTAATTTTGAAGAAAATCTTCCATGCATCATGAATTAAGAGAATTGTAGAATCAATCTCCTGGAAGTTGAAAAGAAGATGGATTTTGAACAAGAAAGTGGGTTGCATGCATGATCATGGAAGTCAATCTTTGATTTCATCATTGTTTAGTTCGAATTTTGAAGTTGTTGCATGCATGTGAGTTATATCATGTTTATTGTTTCATAAATCCATGAACTTGTGGCCACCATTGTATGTTTTGAAAACAAAAGAGAAAAGAGTTTCAAAATCTTGCATGCATGAAGCTTTTGAGTTTAATTTTGTGAATTTAAGAGGTTTTGGAATAAAAGGTTTTTAAAGGGGTCATGTATATGTGTTTTTTGAAGTATTTCTATGTTTTTGAGAATGCCATGCATGACCCTAGGTTTTGAAATGGTGTTTGAAAGCTCAATCTTTTAGTTTTGAAACCCATAAATTTTGCAAACCGCTTGAGCGGCTACAGCTTGAGCGCACATTATGAGCTTCAGTACTTTTGTAGTCTTCATAGATCGCTCGAGCGGTTAGCATTCCGCTCGAGCAAACTTAGTATATCTTTGTAACTGCTCGAGCGAATAAGGGATGGCTCAAGCGCACTTGAGAACCATCAAGTATTTTTGTAGGCTGCACAATCTGCTTGAGCGACCAAGGGTCCGCTCAAGCAGTTAGGCTTATTTTAGCATATTTTGGAAAGTTGTTCTGCATTCATACCTTCATTCCTATCTTTTTTGAGCATTACTAGGCATGAAATATGACTTATTGAGGATTAATAAGTAAGAAACCAATATGAATAATTGAATTAGAAAAGAGAAGAAAGAGTTATTTGATTTGAACAATGTGATTCCATATGTGTGGTCATATTTAATGTGTAGGTTGGAAGGCCAAAGTGGACCATCAAACTAGCTAAGGTGAGTAATGTCCTTGTAAAGATATTTTTGTATAAATAACTTTGAAAACAGCTATGTTATACGATGTTTTGTGAACTCTACATTTTGCTTACGAAATGTTCCGATTTGATAAGTTTTCCGAGTAAGTGCTTTTGAAATGCTAAGATCTGCTATGCTATGAAATTCTGAAATGATGAATTACTGATATGTTATCATATGAAAAGTTCCCAAATAAGTATGTTTTGAAATGATAAGAAAAGCTATGAAACTCCAAATGTTTATGATATGAGAAGTATTCCAAGAAAGATACTCTGACAAGAATGAATGAGATTCCTTTTGATCAACTACTTTGATATTTTGAAAATGTGTTTTGATCTTCGAACACTTCTGTTCTGTCTTTGACTCATCTTGGACGTTCTGTATAAGCTATTGATTCGTTATAAGTGTTCTGTATAATGTTAATCTTTGATGATCATTCTACATGGCCCCGATCATTTATGATCATTCTGTATGGCTCCGTATCTTCATGTATGTTCTGTATGATATCGACCCATTATAGATGTTCCGTATGATGACGTCCAATGAGGGCATTCCGCATGAAGCTGTTCAATGAAGGCATTCCAAATGCTTTGTTTCATTGTGAATGTTCTGTATGATATTTCGTCATGCGTTAATAAGGCTTTGGAAATGTACTACATTATATGTGATACCATGAAAGGTTCGATAAAGGTTTGATGAACTTTATATGTTATTATATGCATCTAAAAATGCTTTGATTATATTAATGTCTTCGTATTTTTAAAGTTATAGAACTCATTCATTTAACCTCTTTACATTGGGATTACTCATTGGACTTCCAGCTCACTCATATATATATATATATATATATATGTAGGCGAGCATCAAGAGGATCCGCTTTAGAGAATGCTTGGAGTTAACCCTTTTGTGAAGCCACCCAAGATATGCCTCCGCGTTGAGGCTTTTATTGTTGCCTTTGGCCAAGCTTATGAAGCTTCAAGTCTTGTTAAGCTATATGTATGATCTTGCATTATGTATATTCAGATGAATGTTTTGTAAATATGTTAAGTATGTGGAGAAGTGTTTTGTATATCTTTGATCATGTCATGTAAACACAGCTCAATGGACAACATTATTCTGTTTTGCTTCTGCTTCAGGCCTTGTATATCTAATTATATCTTGAAATTTCTGTCTGAGGCCGTAGGTAATCCCATGATTACTGGCCGGTTATGATCCGAACCTCTAGGGGTGGGTTTTGGTCGTGACATAGGTGGTCAAGCGCTCTATGCAAATATGTGTTGTAACGACTCTTTTTCAAGTATACTGGTCAACATCTAGACCTATTATTCATGTAACGTCCCAACTTCTAGGCCATTAATAAATCAAATCAACCTCAAATTTGAAATTCTAACTAATTAATAACCTCAAAAATACAAATTAGCTCCAAAATAATTACACAAATGTCTATACTTGATAATTTATAGTGGTAGGCCCAAAAATCTCTAACTTAATAATTCTTTAAATGCTTCAACTCCAATCGCCACTAGATATGCTCTACACCTGAAAAATAAATTAATTCGAGAAGTATACGATATGACAGGAATAACAATGCTCAGATAGAGAATAAATCAATAGGGATCCAACAATTTACGACATGGCACAAACGATTTGATTTGAGATACCAAGCAATTTACCAAATTGCTCCGACAAGTCAACTCGACATATGGTAATTTATCCAAGATAGAGCATTTCCACGTTATTTAGCCAGACAAATCAATACTAACTACACAAAACAACTTCACAGAATTTATCAAATGACTAGAATAATCCAACGTATCAATAAGAATGATTCCATAGAATTTAACATATGACCATGATAATCAAGAGGAGTACAAATGTGAAGTAACTAAGATAAAAACTCTTTGCAAAGAAATTTAGGGGAAGTATATTGTATACCACCTGAATTACCTCAAAACAATTCCATGACCACTTGATGCAAAATCCCCCCAACACCAATGCTTTTAATCATCTGCTATATCACCATAAATCTCCAAAGGTTGTGGATCGAAAAGGTATGTAAAGTTTAACAAAATCTGCAACTCTCCTCTTAAATAACATGCTAACTCTCACTCTAAATACTCTTAATCTAAACTCTAAATTTTGATCATAAAGAAAGAGAGAGAGAGAGAGAGAGAGAGAGAGATAGACGGACCAAGAAAAAGAACCATAGAAAGAAGTTGAGAGGATAAGTTCAAATTTATAGGCAAAATAAAGAGTAGCCTCCAAGTAAACTTGGAGGGAAAGAAAGATAGAGTAGCCTCCAAGTAAACTTGGAGGAAAAGAAAGATAACTGTCTTGGAGGCAAAAAAAGGTTGCTTGGAGGGAAAGAAAAGAACCTTTGCTTGGAGCCCAAGCAAACTAAAAAAATAAAAAATAAATAAAAGAGATGAATGATGATAATAATGAAATGGAGGTAAAAAGAGATAAAACAAATAGAGAAAATAAGTTAGGTTCTCATCTAAAAATCTTACCACCAAACTACCACCAATATCTCTTACTAAAATATTAATACCTCAAAAATAAAGGGTTTAACAATTCAAGTCATCATTCAACAATCTAAACAAGTATGGGAAATGTTAAGTTTGAGCAGAGTAGATTTAACCAAAATATCACTCAATCTTTGCAACACACGCAACAGGCAACAGTCAATTTGCCATCTATTTGCTCTCACTATAAATAGAGGAGCTTTTGCTGAAAGAAGGCACAATAACAAGACAACGAGCTAGAAAAATTCTTTGATACCTTCATCAATCTCATTTTCTCTATTCTATGAGTATCTGAAGAGTTTTTCATTTGAGTTTTCATCTTTCTTCAGAAAATATACACTAAGCCTTAGCTTTAAGCTTATTTACCCGTGTGAGGTTTTACAGAAAAACTCTGAGCTTTCAAATCTTTGTATTAGTCTATGAGAGATTTTTATTGTGGCTTTCAGTGAAAGGAGAAACCATATTTACAATCTTGTAAGAGTGTACACTTATTTCTTTGAGAGTGATTAAGAATCACCAAAGGTTTGCAAGGTTCTATAGACTTGAACAGTCTATGTAAAATTTGTGGAGGATTGCTCCATATATGAAGAGGTTGCTAGCACCCTTGTGAAGCTAGAAGAATAGTGAAAAATCTTAAGTGAAGCTTGAGGAGTGGATGTAGGCTTGATTGAAATTGAACCACTATAAATCTAACTGCATTCTTCTTCTCTTATCCTCTTAATTTCCATTTACTATGTTAGCTATAATCCACTGCTATTTTATCTGATAATCTGAATCTTAATCAATTATTTATCTTTTCTCAAGGTTCTAATTATCTATTATTATTGTTGTACTAGTTATTATTTTTATTGGGTAATTGTTAGTTTTTATTTATAGAAATCTAATTCACTTCTTGGATTGCCTTTTGGGTAACAATTGGTATCAGAACTTGGGCTCTTGTTTAGATTTAACCATCTTAGAGTTTTCGATCCATGGCAACAATACCTAGTACTAGCATCGTTGAAGGTTAAGCCACCAATAGGCCATCTCTGTTTTATAGTAGTAACTATAGTTATTAGAAAGATAAGATGGCCCTATGTCTTCAAGCCACATATTATGCCATGTGGATTATAGTCACTAAAGGTCCTAAAATCCCTACCAAAGAGGTAAACAATATCATTATACCTAAAACAGAAGAAGAATATGATGAGAGAGATTACAAATTATTGCAGGCCAATGCTAAGGCTAAATTCACTTTTATATGTAGTTTAGACTCTAAAAAAATATAATAGAATCTCCAATTGTGACACTACGAAAGAGATTTGAGATAAACTTGAAGTTACTTATGAAGGGACTAACTAATCTCGTATTAATATCATAGCGACACTGGTTTAAACCTAACCCGTTCATTGTTTTGGATTCGAGATATCTTGTCTTGTATCACTGTTTATGTCCGTATTCATCTTGTATTTCATTGAGTTTGACTATTGGTGTCACAACCCAAACTTGCCCCTATAGGTTTAGCATTGTAACCGGCCAATAATTCTAGATTACCTTCGGCCTCAAAGACAAAATTTTAAAATATTTAAATAATATCAGGGCCTGAGGCAGAAGCAAAAAAAAAAAAAAAAAAAATGTCCATTGAGCTTGTGCATACAAGATAACTAAAATATTTAAAGCATTCATAATACAATTTTGTAACATATATAAATACGAAGAAATATCTCACACACACTTAAAAACTTAATCAAAATAAGAAACTCTAACAAAGCAAAACTAAACTAAAACCTCGACATGGAGGCGCATCATCAGTGGTTTGACCAAGGGCTGACTCCGAGGCAAACTCTAATGCTAGTCCTCCAATTGCTCACCTACATATATATATATATATATATAAGGGAAAGGGGTGAGCTAAAGCCCAGTGAGTAATAATAGAATAAATGAGTTAAATCAATGAAGTTTGATATCATTTCAAAAACAATTCTCATTTCCATTCAATTCACAATGATCTATGTTTTCACAACATCAATAATCAGTACAATAACAATTTACATGGTACATCCATAGAGTAATCATGGACCACAAGGGTCAATAACAATGGACCATTAAGGTCTAATATCAGAGATCTTTGTGTTTCAATTAATCCAATAGCCATGGTACTGTTTCCCCCAGGCAAGGGCATATAATCAATGGCCATGGTATTGTTTCCCTTAGGCAAGGGCCTATAATCAATAGATGCCACGAATACAATTTAAAAAGGAACTTCATTCATTAAGGGAAAATAGCATTTCAATGAATCAATCAATCATATATTGATTTCGAAAATAACATAACATTGAACATATCTTTATAAAATTACTACTCACAATGGGTTTGAACGAATGTTACTTCTCGGATGTCTAACCTACGAAAAGCACATAAACAAACACATCGAAACACAATGTTATTCTCTTGATCACATATAGTTCCTCTTATTCCTTTCTTTCCAAATAAACTGAATTCTTATTTCTCGTACTCTTACTTGACTTATTCTTTCTTTTCAATTAAACTAATTCCTATTTGCTTCATAATCAATTTCTTATTGATCCTCAATGGGTGGGTTATAATTTATGCCTAAGAATGCCTGGAAAGAGATGAGATTGAAAATATGAACTAAATGCCATTTTTCCAAAATATGTTGAAAAAGAGTTGTTTGCTTGAGCAAACTTCTTGTTGCTCGAGTGATCTGTAAAGACTACAAAAGTACTGGAAGCATTCAATGTGCGCTCGAGTGGTAATTATACTGCTCTAGCGGTCTATAAAATTTCAGAGTTCCGAATTTCTCAAAAATCGCTTCCAAACGCATTTTCAATCTTTAAACCCATACTAATCTTGATCAAAACTTTGAAAATACTTTAGAAAACATAAACACTTATTTATTTATAAATTATTTGCTTAAAAGCTTGAAACATAATATTTAAATCAAAACCTTACTTTAATTTCAAAATCAAAGCCAATGAACTCATGGTTCTAAAATTCTTTTTCAAAATCAAATCCACAACAAAATTGCATGTAATTTATGGAGCTTAATTTAATTACAACTTTCAAAATCAAATCCAAAATAATTAATTTCTAAATTAAGTTTCATAAACTTGAGCTTAGCTCCAATACTTCATTTTCATGTCAATTTCTTTTTAATCACATAAAATTGATTTGAAACTCTTTTCCATTTTCCTTCAAAACATAAAATCAAAGTTGTAAACTTCTTAGAAAATCATTTGCATGTATGAACTTGACATCAAAATTAACTAATTTTATATTTTTATTAATTTTCTTCATATCAAACCCAAATTCAAATTCGTAAGTCTTTTAAACATGAATTAAAGTCTAAAATGTAACGCCCTAAAAAAAAAAAGGATAAGCCAACCATTCATAAAGTCCATAATCATAGAAGAAATATTATATTGTCATTCATCAGAGTCCTCTTTACAAAAGATATTACATGCATTAAATTTTCATGAACATTAATCTTAAAACTATAGCATGTAACTCTAATTTCTATCAACAAAAAAAAGTGCCCAAAAGGCTTATAGCTTTCCAAGTTAACACTTGGTTACAACAAAAGAAGAGTTCTAACTCTTTTACATATAAAGCCTTTGGCTTGAAGTTTTACATTTAACACCAAATAAAATATACAAAATGGAGTCTTCAACTCCTAAACCTCCCAAGCTATGTCCTTGGAGGTGGCATGTCCCTTGTAAAAATGGTGTCCCAAGTAGGGTGAGCCAAAGCCCAGTAGAGATATGCTAAACAGTATATGGAAATTAACTAAAACATTAGCATCCGATAAATGTTTAACACTTGAAAACCAATTTACACCTTTTCCATAACCAATCAACACTGACTTTAATACTTCCATTCACTTACACTTACTTATCCAAACCAATTCATGAACATAGTTCATTATCATCTAAACAATTCCAAATGAGACTACAACTCATTTATTAATACTTCAATCATAAACATTTATTCATACACTTCCATTTTTTTTTTCCATTTTACGGAACTATGTCGAGGGAACCGACACCCAAATATATATAAGATTTTGGGACTTTCACCCTGGACACTCCGGCCAACTTAGTTATCAATGGAGTCCATCCCCTTTCTCCTCCCAAACAATGGAGTACATCCCCTATCTCCTCCCAAATAAGATACCTATACAATGTATTCAAACACGTTGTCATATACAATGACCAATCAAATCACATATTCAATGTTTAAATCCAACTGTCATATTCAATGACATAACCCAATTGATTAGTTTCAATTCACCTAATCATCATGCAATTTCTACAACAATCATGGCTATCCTCCACCGATAGCTGTAGACACCCCATTTTTGACCGTCCTCAAGACTTGGACGTCACCGTTTGAACACCCGGTGATCATCCATGTTTGTGTTCGTTTGGAGTTCCCAGAGGTCTTGGCTACGCGCCTTGCCTCAAGATCTCCGAACTCGACAGTTTAGTGTCTGGTTTTGCACCAAACACTTGTTTTGCCTTGGAAGGGCAGGGAATGCCTTGTGAGGCATCCCCACACATCACCGGCCATGGCTAGAGGCCATCGGCAATGTATATTGCGGTCGGCACTCTTTGTTGCCGGTCGACAGTCCATTTTGTCAAAATGGCAATTTTGAGCAGCCGACTACTGTTCATCTGCTTTTGCAGATATTTTAGGACAGCTGTCTTGCATTTTGTTCCCCTCCATACACGTGTATGGAGGGATGGCTTCCTTGTTAGCTTCTTGAGTAAGCTTTACAAGATGGATTGCCTATAAGAAGAGGGCTCCTCTCTTGGCATTAGGGTTAGAAAAAAAAGTTGGAGAAGAGAGTGAGAAGACTCTGGTTTTAGGGTTTAAGTTAGTGTATCTAACTTATATCTATATCTCTCCCTCTCTTGCCATTGTGTGTGTTTTAGGCTTAGTTTTGTGCACAAACACCTACCATCACACCATCCTCTTGGAACTGAGGTTCTTCAGGCTTGTTTTTGGAGCTTTAAAGCTGGTTTGGAGCTCAAGGGGCAGCTGGTCCTCCCTTTGTGAAGGTGGTCAACAAGGGTAAGAATCTTACCCCTTTTTACCCCATTTTTGCATTCTATTTTTGCCTATCTTAGAACTATTTTTGTGCTTAGTGTATAATATAAAAAAGTTCTATTTTTGGGCCCTCTAAATAGTTTGTTTAGAGTGTTTTGTGGTTTGGAGGTGTTTGACCCCTCTTAAGCCTTGAGGGGCTCCATTTTGTGTCATTTTGAGTGAGCTTCGGGACTTTGGTGTTTGGGTCTCCTCACCACTGAAATCTTGAGGGATTTCAGTGGTAAGGATGATGCCTTGAAGTCCCAAGAAGGAGAGGGCCACCCCCTCTCCTTGTTGTCCTTGAAAAGGGCACTTTTTGGCCACTTGAGGGAGCATCATGTTTGAGTGCTTGTTGATCATGCCATAGCTGTTTTTTATGCTTATTATGCCATGATATAACATTGTTGTAAGTTAGTTTTGGTACACCATGCATGCTTTGCATATATGCCTTGTAATGCCATGTTTAGGCCTTGACATGCCTTAGGTTGTAAGCCATTGTTTTAGCATGTTTTAGGCTTAGCCTTATGAAGGTTTTGTGTTTATTTTGCCATGTTTAAGGTCTGTCCTAGGTTGCTTTGGTCGACCGTGGCATGGTTTGTATAGCTACCTTACATTTTGGCTTGATTGGCCTTGGATATGTGAGCATTGTTGCATGCTTTGTTTGGTTTATTTAGTTGGTTTGGTACCTTCTATAACATGATTTCAGAGCTTTACAATGCATGCCATATGTCCATACTTAGCCTCTTTCAAGTGTGCTTGAGAGTTGCTTGTTTATACTTAAGTGTTAGGCCTTGACATGCGCATGTGTGTATGTGTGTTTGGTCTCACCTCTTGAACTTTTGGCCACTGTTTTAGGCCTATTTAGAGCTACCTAAAACATGTTTAAGCCCATCCCTTTGTTTTGCACATGCTTCTCGTGTGTTGTAGCATATTGGTAAGTTGTTGTATGTTAGAACTTACATGATTGAATGAAGTCACATGTTTGTTTGCATGCTTGATGATTAACATTGATGTTTCATGTCTTGTATGCTTGTTAGCTTGTATGCTTATTTGCATTGCCATGATTGCATACTAGTCAACATGCCTAGGATTGCATCACATAAGCATGCATGCTGGACCTCTTGGGATGAGTATGATAGAGGTTGGGCCTCCTTGTGTGCTTATTTGGTTTGCATTCATTTGAAATTGAAGTTGCACACTTGATTCTTTGGACCATCATGCATGAAAATGCGTGATTGGTGGTCCGAGAGTCGAGGCACATCCTCCTTTGAGTCATAAGCATAATAAGAGGTGTGATAGGTGCATATATTCTTTGAAATGCATTGCCATGCAAGGCTCTGTCCTCTGCTGCTGTCAAACAGGTTCTGCAGGAACTTCTTGCCGATCGACTGCACAAAGTGCCGATCGGCAATCAATTGGTGGCCGATGGACTCATCAACAGCCGATGACTACATCCCACTGCCGGTGGCAATTCTACTCAGCCGGTGCTGTCTCCCAATGTCCAGGGAAGCAATTCAGAGACTTTGGCAGTCTTCAGAGTGGCAGAGCAGGGAAAACAGAGGCAGTCTATGTATGGCAGTGCGCTTCCGAGCAGGACCCGAGCATGCATTGCATTGGGCACTCCTCCCGAGGCGGTTTACTATTTTTCCTAGCTTAGTTAGTTTGTTAACTACTTAGGCAATTTGTAATAATTAATTAGCTCGTAGTTAATTAATTTGTATTATTCTTTTGGTCCCTCCGGGCGAGGGCGAATCTGTAATAAGTGTGGGTGCGTGTGTGTGCATGTCTTCCAATCCCCACTTCTTTCTTCCCTTTTATTTACCCGCTTATAATGGTAGATTAGGGCATGTTTAAATTAGCATACCTTATGCTATGCATGCGTGCATCCATACATTTGTCTTGCATGCACCGGCCTCGGCGCATCATGCTAACTACATTTGTATTTCAATTCCAAAATTGAATACGTGCATCAATGGATTGCATTTCACATGTCATGTTTAGGTTAGCCGAGCCTATCCTAAATTGTATCCTGTATGTGTTACATTAACCACTTAACATGGACTAGGGTCATGCATGTTTGCTAACTAGTTTATTGTTTTGGCACGGAGTACGATGTAAGTATTTTCGTGCTTTAGCATATCGCATGTGTGTGAATGCTATCATGACAGCATGTTTACCATGTGGCTAGATGCTTATGTGAGATAAACTGTTTGATTGCCTGTGGGTGAAGGTTGGATTGTTTGAGTTGGAACAACTCATTGAAATCCGTGTTTTAGCCTACTTGCGAGTAGCAAAATCCAACACATTTTTCAAAACGAACGGATATGCAATGCTTATTTCCAAATTAGGCGATCTAGTCTATAATTGTTTGCTGTGCGCATAACATAGTAATTCTAGGTTAATAACTGGAATAAGAACACATAACGTTTTCAAAATTGGATATCACGGTTAGTAGAGGCCGGTCTTCGGACCGGGAGAGAGGGGTGCTCATAGGCTGACCTTCCCCAATCGTACCCAAGTTCCCGAGCCGAGGCAACTTTGGTGATGACGGACATGTGCCTTTTGGCACCGAGTTAGGGTTTCCTAAATTTCCCAAAAATAAAATATTTTAGGTGGCGACTCTGTATCTGGAAAGCAGTCCATGTTTGGCACTTCTTTTCAAAAATCTGTTTCTCAAAACAATTTGCCGGATTTGGACTCTTTGTTCAAGATTAAGAACCGTGACAATTGATTCGAACTGTAGTAAGCCCAATATGAACAGAACGGGAGTCATCCTCCCGGGGCGTTCGGGGACGTCTACAATAGCCCAAAGCAGATATTTCTAAACAGATAAATAAATCTAACAATAGATGATTTATCAACTTTTCCAAAAGTGAGTAATTCATAAATCCAACCATACCATTTAATCACATGTTCCTTTAATTCCAAAATTTCCAAGCCAATCTTGTCATTTATACACATAACTTATTTAATCAATTTAGGGCAAACCTTCCCCTTCATCAAATATTATACCGACGACCAAATTTCACCAATTCTTCTCAAGCCATAACATATTCAAGACCCCTCATGCCCATAAAGGACTCAAATAGGAAACCCCTCTTTTATATACATAGGAACCAACCAAAAATTCACCAAAAAACCTTCCCAAAATCACACCATCTATACAAGATAATAATATCTATGTTAAAACCCATATAGGAGAGTAGAATATCTCTACCTTAAGCTTAGAAAAAGAAGAAGGAAGAAAAACCCAAAAGTCGACGGAGGAGAAACCAAGCTTTGCGCTGATCAAAATGAAGCCCTCTACAAGCTCTACACTTTATCTCAAAGGGGTAAGGTGAGGAGAGGCCTTCAACCAAGTAGATCTAAGGATCTATGAGTGAAAAGTGACTTTTTGAGAGAGAGAGAGAGTGTTTCACGGTTTGGAGGGAGGAAAGAGAAGAAAAAGTAAAGGAAAGGGTTAAGTGAGGACCTATTTATAGTGCTAGGTCAAAAATAGAAATAGGCCCCAAAGCAACCCAAAATATCTAGTCAAAATATCCCCAAAAAGAAGGCCCAAACCGACAAAAAAAATCTGGAAAAAGTTGCAGGTGTCAACCCCTGCAACAGAGGTGTTGACACCAAAAGGAAAAAAATCCGGGAACACTATGTTTGACTGCACTGCAGGTGTCGATCCTAAGATAGGAGGGGGTCGACCCTATTTCAGCCACCAACACACAGACATAAGAGGGTCGACCCTCTCCCAGTCTGTGTCTACCCTATCTTCCAGCAATTAACACACAGACATGAGAGGGTCGACCCTCTCCCAGTCTGGTGTCTACCCTATCTTCCAGCAACACTTGTAGAACTTCATCAACAGGTAAGGGTCGACCCTAGGAAAGCTGGTGTTGACCCTAGAATGGAATTTCTAAGTCTCCAAGGAACTTTTGACAAGAATAAGTGCGAACAACCAAATCCAACAAGTTTAAACCAATTTGTACTCCTCCAAAACTAAAGTACAACAACACCAAAGGTTCCCAAAATAGAATAAAGGGTCCAAATACATTTACCAAAAGCTTTAAAAGGCACAAGTGCTACAAAAACCTTGAAATTCCAAGATGCATGTAAGGATGAGCTTCAAATTTATGAAGAATAACAAAAATCAAACTCAAACTAATTAATTTCCAAATTTATTTCCATAATCTTAAACTTAACAACATTTTTCTTCATCTTGTTGCTAATTCCTTTTAATTACATGATTTTGATTCCAATTTCATCTTTAATTTCAAGTGTAGTATAAAGATTCTACAAAAATCAAGCATGATTTCATACCTTGAACTTTAATCTCAAGAAGCTTAGTTGATTCTCTCCTAATTCTCTTGTTCTTCCTAGCTTTTCTTTCCTTAGTTTTTCTTCTTCTTGTTGAAATTTGCTTCTCTCTCTCTCTCTTGATTTTCTCTACACTCTTGAACTCACTCTCTTTGTTTTGAAAATCCTCTTAGCATAACACCCAAATGGGTCTAATTCAAATCCTTTAACATATACACACATGCACACCTCTCTTGCTGACAACACATCGCACACGTGCACCTTTTTTTCAACCCTCCAGCACAACACTCACACACATATACAACCAAAATTTCAGTACACCCATATAAATTTCTCAGCACACCCACACTCATATACACTCTCAACTCTAGATTCTTCCATAATTCAATTTATGTTTAGGATTAATTTAATAATAAATCTTGATTAATATATAATTAAATTAATCGTAAGTAATCTCAAATCCCACATAATTTAATTAGTCTATTTGACTTCCATTAGAGCCCAATCAATTATATTTAAATTTATCAGTCTGAATCAGATTTTTAATCAAACTCTCAAAAGGCTCCAAACATCAAATTAAACTTATTTCCATCATCAATTTTGGTTCCTCAAATCTTTTATGCCTTCGATTTCAAATCAAACTCAAAATCTCCACCAATAAATTACATATTCAAATTGGACCCTCAAAAGTAAATTTAATTCATAATAATCTTAATTCCCAATTCGTATAGCTTAATTAACTCCAATTCGGACCCAAATAATCCAATCTCAATTTTACAAATCTGAATCGAATATTTAATTAAACTCCCATATGGTCTGATATTCAAAATTAAAATACTTCAATTCACCAATTATACTCTCTTGAGCCATTTAGCTTTCAATTTCAAATTCCAAAAAAATCCTTAATAGAATCATACACGAATCAGTCTCCATAATTTTCATAAATCCAGATTAAATTAGAATAATGGGCAATTAAAATTCAAATCTCCTTAATTAATTAAATGCTAATTATTATATGTGGTGGGGTCGTCACAATTGGAGTATCATTGTCGTGTTTAAAATAGGTTGGGAGTTCGTTTTCAAAGAGTTGATTGTCCAGAATTTTGCTTGTTCACTCGAGTGACGCTTCTTGCGCTCAAGCAGTCTTTTATAGTCTGCAACTACTGAGAGTTTGATATCTACGCTTAAGCGACGCTTCTTGAGCTCGAGTGAACTTTTGTAGGTCTGAACTACTAGGAGGGGTGCATTGTGCGCTCAAGCAACCATTCTTGTGCTCGAGTAGTGTCTTCGTTGTGTTTGATCGCTCGAGCGATCTGCTGTTTATTAGTCCGAAGGAGGTCACTTTTGAGTCACTCTTTCTCTCTCTAAAACACTCCAAAACCTAGATCTACTTGCTCTGTCTCTAGAAACCATCTCTAAACCTCAAATACATCTTGATCCGTTGATTTCTACACCATAGTCCCTTTGATAAAAAGGTAGAGCTCACCTAGAGTTTCGTTTTGATTATAGCAAAGTTGATTTTTGGCTTTGTCAAAGTTTCTTCACTCTCTCTCTTGCCTTTAGTTTTGAGGTAGGGATTACTTTGACTCTTTTTATGATTTTTAACCTAGTTATTTGCTTTTCTAAACAAGATAGTGATTTGGGGATTTTTGAATAAAACCTAGGGTTTTGGCTTTGAAATCAAAAGAGGGGTTTTTAAAATGGGTTCTTGTATATGATTGTGGCTTTGTAAAAAATGGTGGGTTGTGATAAATGATAGATTTTATCCATGGAGATTGATTTTAAAAAAAAAGGGGGTTTTGCCCTAAATTTGTGAGAATTTGATTTATGTAAAGAGGAAATGGAATTGATATTGGTTTTATGAAATTGGAATTATAATGATGATGATGGTGGAGTTGGATATGAATTATCATTCCTATTTGGAAATGTTGGAAAGTATATCTGTGTTGAAGATTAATTATGTGTTTAGAGATATCTATTTTGGGCTATTTGTGGAGGATAGCTATGATTGTTGTAGAAATTGCATGAGAATTAGGTGAATTGAAACTATTTTTTCATCCATTTGTATTGAGCATTGTACATATTTAACACATTGAAAATGTTGTTGTTTTGGAGAAAAAGTGGGGTGAATACCTTGGTGAATCTGGGTATGAGTGTAGTTGTGGTATTATGTTGGGTTGTGTGTCATTGGTGAAAGTTCAGAAACCCGTGCGGTTAGGTGTCGAGCCTTTCGGTTAATAACGGTAAAAATGAAAAATTAGTAGTGCTTGTAGCCTACTTGTAGACACATCCTAGAGATTCTCGGTATTGTATCAACTACCTGTTTTCTATTGTAAAGGAAATGAATTCATGAAGTGGGATGTAAACTTGGCATTGTGTGGTTTTGGAAAGAGATGTAAAATGTTTTGGCACGAGCATTGCATATGCATTCACCTTGTAACTCTGTTAAGATTCATATGCTGTGTTAGAGTATCTTTACTGGGTTTTGGCTCACCCTATGTAGAAAACCATTTTCAGGTGCTGATGATATGCCTCCGCAAAGACAATAGCTTAGAAGGACTTGGAGCCAAGAGCTTCTATTTTTGGTTACTATTGTATCTATTTTGTACAAGCCTAGGGCTTTATTTGTGTTGAGTTTAAACTCAGGTTTGTTGTAACCAAGCACTGTAGACGTCCCGGGAGGGAAATCCCGTTTTGTTCGTTTGGGCTCACTACAGTTCAGGACTTAATGTCACGGTCCTGTATCTAATCTCGCAGAGTGCAATGCAAGATCGATGAATCATCAAAGAGTCCAAATCCAGCAAATCGTTTTTGAAAACAGATTTTTTTGAAAGAAGTGCCAAACATGGACTGCTTTGCCAGATACAGAGTCGCCACCTAAATATTTATTTTGGGAGAATTTAGGAAACCCTGACTCGTTGCCTAAGGCCACGTGTCCGTCATCACCAAAGTTGCCTCAGCTCGGGAACTTGGGTACGATTGGGGAAGGTCACTTCGTGAGCACCCCCACTCGCCCGATCAAAGATCGGCCTCTAATAACCATGATATCAAGTTTTGAAAACATTATGCATTCTTATTCCGGTTATTAGCCTAGAATTACTATGTGATGCGCACAGCATACAAGTATAGACTGGATCGCCTGAGTTGGAACAAAACATTTCATGTTTGTTTTTGAAAGCGGTTTGCTACTCGCAAGTAGGCTTAAAATGCAGATTTTGCCACCCTCGGGTGGGCTTAGAAAAGATGGTTTTGCCACTATCTAGTGGGCTTAAAACTCACAGTCAATGCATTATTCCAATTCAGATAACCCAACCTTCACCCACAGGCATTCAGGCAGTTATATCACATAAACAGTTAGCCTCATGGTAAGCATGCTATCATGGCAGTCACTCACACACATGCAAGGATGCTAAAGCATAAATATTACCGAGGTACTCCAAGCTAAAACAGAAACTAGTTAGTAATCATATGCATGATCTAGTTCATGTTAAGATAGCTAATGCAACACTGCAAAATGCAACTAGAAATAGGCTCGGCTATCCTAAAAATGGCATTTGAGATCTACAGCTAACACGTATTCAACTCGGAATTGAAATACAATGCAGTTAGTATGATGCGTCGAGCCCGGTGCATGCAATACAAATGAATGATGCAAACATGCTATCATAAGTATGCTAATTGAAACATGCCCTAATCAAACCATCATAAGCTGGTAAATAAAAGGGAGAAAGATGTGGGGTTGGAAGACATACATCACACACACGCACACTTATTACAATTGTGCCCTCGCTCGGAGGGTCCGAATGAATATTACAGTCCGAATAAATAATACAGTCCGAATAATTACAAAACTCTAATTAATTAACAAATTAATCTAGGAAAGCAAGTAAATTAGCATGCTAGCTATGGACCGCTTCAACTCTGTTCCGAATGATGAATGATGCATGCTTGAGTTGCTTGGCGCGGAAATCCATTGCGATGCCTCAATTCGCCTCTGTTTGCAATTAATCCCGGAATGCTGTGCAAGGCTCCGGAAGGCTGTTGATTTCTGATTTGCTACAACAGAGAGCAAGAAAGGGGCACAGCAAAGTATTTTCACATATGTATGCATGACTACTCTTCAGGGAGTGTAGTCCAATCCTCGTGCCACCAATCACGCATCTCGATGCATGATGGCCGAGGAGTCGAATTGCACAACTTGATGTGAAATGAATGCACATGAAAACAACAAGACCTAAAACTCCGTCATGGGTAATTCGGAGTGTCGGTGACCGGGAATTGAGACGTTCCGTCACTCGGAGTACGAAACGTCTCTCGTTTCCGTGCTTGGGCTAACTCCTATCCAAACAAATGCAAATGAGATGGATACACAATGCGACTAACATACAACTAGCATACGCAATGCTATGAAATGGCATACACAATGCTCGATGTACATGGCATACACAATGCTCTAACATGCAACCTACCATATGCAATGCTATGGACCATCATACACAATGCACGATGGACTTACACCAACATGAATGAACCTCAGCCACACTCACATCAGTGGCCATTGGTGGAAATGAGAACAACTGAAACACATGCAACATGCATGGATGCAAAGGACCGATCCTAAGGCATAACATGCAACTCTAACTAAGCATGGCACAAGATGAAGTATGGCATACAAGCAAACAAGTTCCAGCTCTGAAACATGATATACAATGGTCCCGAATCATGGAAATATGGCACCCAATGCATGAAAGAGGCCTTGAAACTCAAAACTAAGCAAATGCATTGAACTATAATCATGCAAAGCAAGCATTATTTGATCATGAAGTACAAAAACAGAGCCAAGGCTGTCCCAAAAGATGCACAATATTAGTTCAAAGCATGGCCAAAAAGTGCTAACATGAAGGGCTAAAACAACATGCAACCTAGGCTAGTAAGCATGGTTTATGGCATGTATATGAAGCATAATAGAGGTCACCAAACCAGCCTAAAACAGTAACATGGCATGTCAAATAAACCCCAAATAACCACTGAAATGCATCCAATGCATGCAAAAATGATGAGCTCCTTTGGAGGGCCATGCAAGGGGTTACTCAACACATACAACAAGAACACTTAACATGGAAAAACCAACTCTGGAAATCAATTATGAAAGCCTTAAAACTCACCAAAAAGGCCCTGAAATGGGTCAAGGAAGCATGCAATGAAAGGACCTCTTGAAAGGCCTTGGGGAGGATTGTTCCACACATGCATGAGGGACACAAAATATGGTCAAAGAGGCTCCGGAAAGAGCTAAGGAAGACCTTGAAACTCACCAAATTGGGCCTAAAAAGTGACTTCACAACATACAAGTAAGGGGCCCTTTGGAAGGCCAAAAGGGCCAACAAACAAGACAAGGAGAGAGGGGGTCACCCCCCTCTGATTTTAGCTCTCAAATTTCAGTGGCTAAGAGGCCAAACCAAGGCCAATGTGAATGCTCTAATGCATAGTCCTAATCATGAGGAAATGAAGCATGCCAAGAGAAAGATGACCCCAAACAGAAAAATGCCCTTAATCAAACTTCAAGAAGGGCTCAAAATAAGACTTTTTTTAGTTCATGGAAAATCTCGAAAATGCTTTCAAGTAAGGCTAAGATATCATGCAAAATAAGCCCTAAAAGAGATGAAGCATACAAGGATGTAGGAGATCTAAAACAGAAAAGTATCCTTAATCAAACTTCAAGAGGAGCTCAAAATAAGACACTTACAGTTTATAACAAAACCCAGAAATGCTTGCAAATAGGGATAAGCTATGGAGCAAAATAATGCAAGAAAAGGGGAGATGGAGACTTACCCTTGTAGCACAGCAATGCAACAACTTATGGACCAAGTTGGTGAACCTTCAACCTCTGTAAATCAGTCCCAAGTTGTTGGAATGGATGGTGGAGGTGGTAGGCTATGAGGTGTAGTGTAAATGACCAAGGAAAATTGTGTTTTGAGCTTGGATGAGAGAGGTAAGGAGAGTTGTATGTATATGCCTCAGCTGGTTTTTTCTCACCCTTGCAAATGGAGATGGAGAGTTGGTTTTATAGAGGAGAAGAGCCAAGGCTTCTTGGAGAAGCCTTAAGAGGGGTTCAAAGCTTCTCAAAGAAGCTTAACCAAAAGGGTCAAGCTTCTTGAGGAAGCTAGACCAAAAGGGTCAAGCTTCCTCAAGAAGCTTGACAAAAGAGTCAAGCTTCTCCAAGAAGCTTGACAAAAGAGTCAAGCTTCTCCAAGAAGCTAAGCAAGGGGGTCAAAACCAACTAAAAAGGATAAAAAAGAGGGCTAAAAACTCGGACAGTGGGTCAAATGCTTCACAGCTGGCATAGTTGTGAAGCACTTGGGAAGGCCAAAAAGCAGAAGGTAGGCCGACCAGTTCAAGTGGTCGGCCGGCCACATGCCCTGGTCGGCCGACCAGGGTTCAAAAGGGTCAAGGTGAATTTCTGGTCGGCCATACCAGAAAGGTGGCCTCCCAGATGAGTAGAATACAGCTGCAGGGTGAAAAACCAGAAAAAGTGACCCAGGAGAGAGGAAAACCAGCTTTTTAGCAAGGTTCAAAAGGGGCAAGAAGAAATACTGGTCGGCCTACCCATATTGGTGGCCTCCCAGGTGTGCACAACACAATGGTGGTATGAAAAACTAGAAATTGTGGCTCAAAAGTAAGAAAAACCAGCTTTCTGTCAGAAAAATCGGCTGGAGGAGAGAGAAAATGGTTTTCAAAAGAATTGTTGGTCTCCCACCATCCTACCACCTTCCTAGCAATGAAACAAAGGTCCACACCAAAAATGAACCCTAACCGATGCAAAACGAGGGTTCGGGGGCCAAAACGCGCGGCCTGGGGCCCCGAAAACAGGCTATTAAGCACCGGAGGTGGCGTACGACCACGAAGGTGGTCTCCCGGGCCACAGTGTCCCTCTAAGGAGAGGGAACAAGGTGTGTGCCAAAAATCGGAGCAAACGGAGGTAGTTAGGCGGTCCTGAACCGAGGCGCACAGCCGACGGCTCTAAAAATAAAAAACTGGCCTCCAAATGGAAAAAATGGCCTACGACCACGAAACGTAGCCTATGGCCACTGAGAGATGGTCTTTGAGACCTCTCCCTCCCTTCGGGAAGAGAAAACAGAGAAAACAGGACCTGGTTCGCAAACCGAGGCAAAGCACAAAAGAGTCCCGAAGTCCAGAGGCAAGGCTCGCAGCCGAGACTCTGAAACCTCAGAACGAGCACAATATGCACTATCACCGAGCGCTCAATTGGTGACGTCTGAGTCTTAAGGTCGGTCAAAAATGGGTGTCTACAAGCACCGTCTTGGAAAGATGTAACCAATAGGGCATTATTATATTTGTTTAACTCTTATTTCATATCTTTTGTTTATAACACATGCTATAGATTCAGGGTTAGGGTTTATGAATGTGTTATTGCATGTGTTACACTTTTGTAAAGATATGAAACCTTATGAATGGAAGAACATTATATTCAGACATCTGTTATTATTTAATATCTGTCATGGGATGATCTTATTGTAATTATTTCGGGGTGTGACAAATATGCTTGTTCATAGTTATGAATTATTTAAAATGAAATCTTATGAATCTATTTCAAGCATGTTCACTAGATTTACTGAAATTATAAATTCTTTGAAATCTCTTGGCAAGACTTATACTAGTAGTGAATTGGTAAGAAAAATTCTTAAGTGTCTACCAAATAATTGGAAAGCTAAGGTCACTTTTATTATAGAAGCAAAGAACCTCACTACTTTTGGATTAGATGAGGTCATGGGTTCTCTTATGACTTACGAAATCACTATGAAAGGACATGAGGACGATGACTTATGAAAGGAATTGCGTTCAAGGGCTTATCTTATGAAGAAGAAGGTACAAACTCTAGTGAAGATGATGAGTTTGCTATGTTTACTAGAAAGTTCAAGAGGTTCTTCAAGAAAAATAATCATGCAAGAAGACCTTTCAAGAAAAACTTCAACAAAGAGGATGTCCCAAAGAAAGAACCTATTATCTACTATGAATGCAAGAATCTTGGACATATCAAAATTGATTGTCCAAAATTGAAGAAACTTGGAAAAGACCACAAAAGGAACAAGAAGGCCATGGTAGCAGCTTGGGGAGAAAGTGATGATGATAGCTCTAGTGATGAAGCTGTTGGAAATGGTTGGAAAATTCTGGGTAAAACTAGAATTTTTTCCTAACTTTGGTCAATTATTTAGGTGGGACCCGTGCGCCAAAATTAGCGGGTCTAAGTGGTAACGCATTCTATGCTGCGTTGTGATTCACGTGGTATATTTGGTTGCTCAAAACCATTATTGAGTGAATGGGAAATTGAAGCCAAAGTGTGCTCCATGGAAATGGAGTTTTGGTGGAAATTCCTTAAAGTTTGTGTAAATGGCTTGTCCCACATTGATTTGGTGGGAAGTTTTGAATGGGTTTATATAGCTTGGACTTATAACTTGGGGAGGGCCCCAAGGGCACCCCAAGTTTGTAGAAGGGAGAGGTTATGGGCAAAATAGGCTAGACCCATTGGACCCAAAAATCACTACACAAGCGCGCGCGCGCCGCCGTCATCCGTCCTGTCGGATGGGCTGGGCTGGGCCTGGGCTTGGGCACGGGTGCGTGGTGTGAGGTTGGGTTGGGCTTGTCGGCCCAATACTAATCTTTTTGGGCCAAAAATATTTGAATTCAATTTATTTTTGATAGAATAAATTCTGTCCAATTTAAATTTTAATTTTTGAATTCAAAATTTTATTTGCACCTCTTCAGAAATTCTTTATAGGTTCGATCTGTCCAAAACCGAATCTGTTCGGTTCAAATTTAAATCCACCCAACAGATTTAAATATGTTTAATTCAAAACCAAACAGGTTTCATACCTGTTCAAAGCAAGTTAGCACATGTTTAATTCAAAATTAAAGGGTGCCATTACTTCTATAAATAGACCAGCCCTCATTTGATCAGATTCACTCCAATTTTTGTCCATCTTTTGCTGCAAATCATCTTTGCATTTTGCTGCATTTATTCCATTATTTTTTTGTATGAAAGAGTGTATACACTAAGTGTATTCGTTGAACAAATAAATTGTAGTGCTGCATTTATTTGTTGTTGATCATTTCATCCTGGGAGATAGACGTCCATATTCTGAAAGCACCAAGGAGAGGACGAATCTGTCTTAAGGACACAGTGTCAAACACTGGACTTGATCAGAATAATATTCAAGATATTAATCAATACACAAACAGAATTAATTAATTACAGTGAAGATTGTCCAACAGAAGCTAATAATGATGAAGTAGCCAACCTTTGTCTATCTTGAAGATGAAGAAACCACTCAAGATGAGGTAACTTTTAATTATGAAGAACTTGAAAGTGCCTTCAGTGAACTGCATGATAAGTGCAAAAAGTCTGTACCATGTGTTAAAAAAATTAGTCACCTCTTTATCTAATAATGTGGATGAATTAAAGAAAGAAAACCTTGTCTTGAAAAATGATTTTACCACTATCTCTAATGAGAAGAATTCTTTGAAAAACAATGTTGAAGATTTGAACAAAAAACTTGAGAATTTTGTATAAAGAAGAGAAAACCTCAACAAGTTTTTTGGAAACCAAAGATGTGTTTTTGATAAAGTAAGTATTGGATATGATCCTCTTAAAAAACAAAAGAATCTCAAAACAATTTTTGAAAAAGCACCACCTATGACTCACCCTCACATTACTTGCTATTATTGCAGAAAGAAATATCATTATATCTCTTCTTGTCTATTCAAAAAGAACATGAACATAGGAATTAAGAAGATTTTGATTGTAAAGGGAACTAATCACACTAACCTTGAAGGGCCCAAGAAATTATGGGTACGAAAAACCAATATTTGATTCTCTTTTTGTAGGTATGTCTCAAGTCTAAAGCGAAAGAAGAAAGATGCTACCTTGATAGTGGATTCTCTAGACACATGATCGGAGACAAATCATTCCTATCTTATCTCCCAAAGATTGAGGACTTGTCACTTTCAGAGACAACATGAAATGAAAAATTATTGGTATTGGTAGCATTGGTATTTCTCCTAACCTTACTATTGAAAATGTTCTTCTTGTAGATAGACTTAAGCATAATTTACTTAGTATTAGTAAACTATATGATAAAGGTAATCGTGTTATTTTTGAGAAATCACATTGCAAAATTGAAAGCACAATTGATCACAAAGCACTCTTTGTTGGTAATCGCCTTGATAATATTTATGTTTTTCATCTAAATGATTTCTATGCTAGTGATGTCAAATGTTTCTCATCTATTAATGAAAAGTTGGTTGTGGCATAGAAGACTTGGTCATGCTCACATGTATTTAATTGCTAAACTTTTGAGAAAAGATTTGGTAGTTGATCTTCCAAAAATAAAATTTGAAAAGGATTTTGTGGGGCATGTCAACAAGGAAAACAAACCAAAACCTCTTTTAAATCAAAGTCTCATATTTTCACTTCTAGACCTTTACAATTATTGCATATGGATTTATTTGGTCCCCAAGGACATCTAGTCTTGGTGGTAAGCATTATTGTCTTGTTGTTGTTGATGATTTTTCAAGATTTACTAGCTCACAAAGATGAAGCATTTTCTTCTTTCATAAAAATTTGTCGCAAGGTTCAAAATGAGAAGGTTTTTGTAGCTCAACTTTTCGTGCCCCCTTTCGGAAGATGAATAAGCCCTAAAGTATCGGACTTCCGCGGTTCTGAATCTGATCTCACAAGTGCAATGTGAAATAGATAAACACCAAAGAGTCCAAATCTGAAAAATCTTTTGGAAAATCGATTTTGAATCAAATTGCCAAAAATGGACTGCTTTGCCAGATACAGAGTCGCCACCAAAATATTTTTGGGAAATTTAGGAAGCCCTTGACTTGTGCCAATGGTCACGTGTCCGTCATCACCAAGATTGTCTCGGCTCGAGAACTTAGGTATGAGAGGGGAAGGTCATAAATTGAGCACCCCCGTTCACCCGATCAAAGATCAACTCTACTAATCATGATATTATTGTTATCTACATTATATGCTCTTGTTCCGATTTATTAGGCTAACTTACTATGTGATGCGCACACACACAAGTATAGACTAATTTGCAAGAATTGGAACACTTGCTTTCATGTTTGTTTTTTTTAAAGAGTTTTGTGAATTTGCCACTTGAAAAAGTGGGCTTAAAATGGACATTAATCAAACTATCCCAATTCAAGCAACTAGCCTTCATCCACAGGCATTCAAACAGTTATATCATTTAAGCAATTAGCCTCATGGAATATGCTTGGCATGGCAACATAAACATTCGATGCAAGATGCTAAAACACAAAATTACTCACCTAGCACTCCGAGCCAAAACAAAGCAAAATAATTAGAAAAATATGCATGCTCCTAATGAATGCAATATGACCACATGCAACGCACACATTATGTATTTTAATGGGCTCGGCTATGAGCATGCCATATGATTCCATTCAAGACATGTGATAAATCACATATTCAATTAATGAATTTGAACATTGATATTGGGTTTGCATGATGAGCCGAACCTTAGATGCATGCAAGACAATGGATGCAAAGCATAAGAATGCTAATTTGAAAAATGATGTTCCTATACTAACCATCGTAAGCGAATAAGTAAAAGGGAGAAAGACATGGGGTTGGAAGACATACAACTTATTACATAATTGCCCTTATGCAAGAGGGGGCGAATCAAAGTCCGAAAGTCCAAATTAAACTAATTATTACAAAACCAAATGAATGAATAAGCAAATAATTAACTAGCTAACTACTCTATTACAACATGGATATGAGAAGTAAACTAATTATCTAAGTTAATTAGCTATAACAATTACAAATAAACAATAATGATAATTACAACACTAATAATTAACAAGACTAATTATAATAATAATAAATTAACTACAACAATACTCACAGCATTAATTTACAACAATGATGCAAGTATGCACAAGGGTTGCAAGCACAATGTCTAAGAACAGCTCTGTCTGCCTAAGTCTGCTCTGTTTCACCTTCAGCCACTTCCCTCTGTTTTCTGCAAAATACATTGCTGACCAAACATTGATGACTGGTCGTGCCTTAATGAGGCCCGGCCGGGCCCTAAAAGGACCGGCCGTGCCTTAATTTCATGCAAAGTTCTGTTTTGTGCTCTGAAGTGAAAACAGTGCAAACAGAGTTGTTTTAGACTCTGTTTGTCCCTCTCACACTTCTCTGTCATGGGAAAGCCTCGAGAGAAGGTTGGAATCGTTTCCAAAACTATCAATGAGCAAGTTGATTGCTTGATGATTTCAGGTACAATTTGGACTAAAATCAATAAATGAAAGAAACTATAACCACCCCTCCCTTCTATCATAGAGTGAACTCGAAGAGGGAGGTAGAGACGCTTCAAGGTTCATCAAAACATCATGAATTGATGTAAGACAACCCTTGACACAATAGATTCAACATAATGTCCGGCCGAACCCCAAGCAATATAACTCATTTCCTTTATATGGGTTGGTTCAGTTTAAGCCAAATTCATTAGTCTTTGCCATTCTTTAATCCATTAAGTCCAAGATGATTGTTATGTCTACTAATAGATTACGTCCACTAAGTGAGAAACTTGTCAAACGGGAGGTGATTCTCAATATGAAAAGGAGACTATGCCGTTGACAATGAACCTCCGTAGAGATTAAGCTATTAAGCATAAATCGCTAGTTCACGTTTTGGATAATCGTCAACCGATTGAAACAACTCTAAAAAAAAAAGAAAAAAAAAGAAGGAATGAATGGCAAATTGATTTATTAAAATGAGGTTTTTAAACATGGAAGTTAGTTAAAGAAAAGCTTATAACAATATATAACAAGCTATGTATGCAAATTTATGAGATAACAAACAAACTAATCAAAGCATCAACTATTTAAACAACTTAGAACAGCTCTAAAACAACCCTCAATAGATGAAAAATAGTGTCTCAAAGTACAAGAAAAGGGCGTAAAAAGCTAAACAACAAACAGAGAAAACAAGGCTAGGTTGTAAGAACAAGGAGGGGTGGCTAACCCCTCCACTTTTGAAACCTCAAAGCATGATTTTTGGCTCTTTTTAACTCTGAAAATCAATTTAGAGAGCAAAGAAAAAGAGTGTAAAAGTAAGGGTTTCAACTATAGGTAAAGGTGTAAGAAAGAGTGTAAACTCTCTCTACCCTTTTGGTAGCTCTCCAAACCCAAACTTAAACACTTGGAAGAGAATCAAAACAACACAAAACTATAAGAACTAGATAGCTATAGATAGAACAAGAAGTACAAGAGAGGATGACAAGCTTATACCTCTCAAATAAGTGAGCTTTATTTATGAATCAAAGTAAGTCCCAACACAATCTCAAGCTTGAATTATGGTGTTCAAGGCTCAACCAAGGTTCCTAGGCTAAGGTGTGAAGGTGTATATGGTGTATGGATATAGGTTCAAGGTGATAGGTTCGCTCAAAGGGTTACATGCACAAGAAGAAGAAGGAGAAGAAGGAGCTCTCAAAAAGGTGTAGAGGCTTTTTAGAAATTCTTCAACCCTCAAAACAGAGATCTATGGTCATTTTTAAGAATTTGAGCAAGAGAGGTCATAAATATCTTCAAAAATGGACAGCTAGCGGGCTCCCACCCAGAATAGTGTTTCTCGCTACTAAGGCACGACCGGCCTTCAATAGCCACGGCCGACCCTCAATGAGGTACAACCGGGCTTCAATGTGTTCCCTTGTTTTTTCTGCTTCAGACTTAGCATAGGGTGGCACAATGTGTAAAAATGAATTTCTTGGGTATAATTAGTGGGAATATGGGAGGTTTGGGATTGTTTCGGAGCTTAAACATGGCCCCTTTATTGAGACCTCAAACCATGCACAATGCCACTTTTATCATCGAGTGTACCGAGCAAAGCGCTCGAGCCTTGCGGGCAGTCAAAAATAGGGTGTCTACAATTTTCTTATTACAAATATTTGAATTGGCCATGGCAGAGAACTTGAAAATGGTAAATTTGAATTATTTTGTGATGAGCATGGTATTGGGGATAATTTTTCTGCACCTAGAACCCCTCGAAAAAATGGTATTGTAGAAAGAAAGAATATAACCTTAGAAAAAATGGCTAGAACAATGCTTTGTGAAAATAACCTTCCAAGATATTTTTGGGTCGAGGTCGTTCACACCGCTTGCTACATTTTAAATTGTGCCTTGATTTGACCAATCCTCAAAAAGATCCCTTATGAAATTTGGAATGGTAGAAAGCCAAACATTAGTCACTTTCATGTATTTGGTTGTAGATGTTTTGTGCACAACAATGGTAAGGACAATTTGGGTAAGTTTGATTCAAAATCTGATGAAACAATTTTTCTTGGTTATTCTTTAACTAGTAAAGCTTATCGTGTCTTTAATAAAAGAACTCTTATTGTTGAAAAATCTATTCAAGTGGCATTTGATGAATCTAACATTTCTTCTCCAAAGAAAATTGATTGTAATGACATTGTAAATTGGAAACTAACTTAGAAGATTCAAGCATCTACAAGGAAAACGATTTACCATGTGAAGAAAACAAAAAGGATGAACAACCTATTCTCCCTTTTCAAGAAGAAGGTGGAAACAACGATGATTTGCCAAGAGAATGGAAATTTGTTCATAATCACCCTAAGGATTTAATCCTAGGTGACCCGCCAGAGGTGTTGCTACTCGATATTCAATTAGAAATATTTGTTGTAACCTGGTTTTTCTCTCATAGATTGAGTCAACGAATTTTCATGAAGTCGAATTCAATGAACATTGGATGATGGCTCTGCATGAAGAGCTCAACCAATTTGAGAGAATGAAAGTATGGAATCTAGTGCCTAGACCTAAAGATCATTCCATCATCAGTACAAAATGGATTTTTAGAAACAAACTTGATGAATCCAACACCATTGTTAGAAATAAAGCTAGACTTGTAGAACAAGGGTACAATCAAGAAGAAGGTATTGGTTTCGATGAAACATTTGCTCCAATTGCCAGATTAGAAGCCATTCGCATGCTACTTTCATTTACATGTTTTAGAGACTTCAAACTTTACCAAATAGATGTAAAATGTGCATTTTTAAATGGTTTCATAAATGAAGAAGTCTATGTGGAGTAGCTCCCTGCTTTTTAAAATCATGAATTTCCAAACCATGTTTTCAAACTTACCAAGGCACTATATGGTTTAAAACAAGTTCCACATGCTTGGTATGAAAGGCTTAGAAAATCTTTGATTGAAAATGGTTTTTCAAGAGGAAAAATTGACACTACTCTTTTTATGATGTCTAAAAATCATGATATTTTACTTGTGCAAATATATGTTGATGACATAATATTTGAAGCTACTAATGAATCTTTGTGCAAGAAATTTGCTAAAGTTATGTAAGTTGAATTTGAAATGAGCATGATAAGAGAGTTCAATTACTTCCTTGGGCTTCAAATCAAACAAGTCAAGGAAAGAATTTATATCAACCAAGCCAAATATATAAAGAAACTACTCAAAAGGTTTGGTATGGATGATTCGAAAGTAGCCGGAACACCCATGAGTACATCGATTAAGCTAGACAAAGAAGAAAAGGGTAAGTCCGTTGATGAAACAAAATATCGAGATACAATCGACTCACAAAATATCGAGGAATTTATGTTTAGTGTTTATATGTGTGCAAGATATCAATCTTGTCCAAAAGAGTCTCATCTCACAGCTGTTAAACATATTTTTTGATATCTTGCTGGCACTCCTAAATTGTGATTGTTTTATCCGAGAGGTGTAGCATTTGATATGGTTGGTTACTCGAATGCCGACTTTGCCCGGTGCAAACTTGATAGAAAAAGCACTAGTGGCACTTGTCACTGTCTTGGTGACTCACTAGTATATTGGTTTAGCAAAATGTAGAACTCTGTTGCTTTATCAATGGCCGAAACTAAATACATAGCTTTCAAAAGTTGTTGTGCCCAAGTACTATGGATGAAACAATAATTGGAGGATTTTGATTTGCATTATGATCATATCCTTATGAAATGTGATAATATTAGTGTAATCAACTTAAGTAAAAATCCTGTTCAGCATTCTCGAACAAAACATATTGAAATTCGACTTCATTTTTTAAGAGATCATGTCAAAAAGGGGATATTATTCTTGAATTTGTAAATACCAACAATCAATTGGCGGATATTTTCACAAAATCCCCAAGCGAGAAATGTTTCAGTTTTATTTGTGGCAAACTTGGTATGTCGAATTCTACATATTGATTTTGTTGTGACTGTGAAACTGAATTTTACTTAATTTGAGGTATGTGTATTGTTATGTTAATATGGAAATAATCATATCACTTTAATGCTATCAAAAACACTCATTCATTTTTATTTCAGTATATCATTTTCAAATTATTTTGTACTGAGTAATTCTGAAATGAAACTGTTTTTTCATATTTTTTCATCTTGGTCAGTTTTTTTAAATTACTCTTTGTTATTACATGGTCATTTTCCTATTTAACTCCATAAAATTTCTGATAGTTTTGACTAAGCTTTTAAATGTACATCTAATTCTTACTCATTTAACTTCCTAAATTTCACATATACTCTGATTGTTTGATTAAGACTTTGATGATGCATTTTTAATTCATTCAGATTTACATTTCCATCTACCCACCTACATCATTTATTTCTTACTCATGAGTCTCACATGCTTTCTGATTGAGATGAATGAGGCTTTGAATGCTGCATATGCATTCTAATGCATTTTTCATTTGATCTCCAAGTCCTCACCTCACTCTCCTACCTAACTCTCTTCATTGTTGTACATTTAAAGTCTTTAAAAGGTGTATCACATCTTGCATTTTATTCCATTCATCCCATAAATGCTCCTACTCCGTGTTAAACAAAGTAGACCAAACCCTTTAGCACCTCAGCAACATAGCCGGACCTCAAATTTTCCCTCTAGAGGTCATCTGGGCTGACAATCGGTTGGTCAACCGGTTGGTCTTCAAGGCAGATTTAAGTCAGTTTAAAAGCCTCATCTTCATGTGTTTTCATAGCACCAGTCTGCGTTCTCTATCTCCTTCGACTCTTTAAGCCCTAAAACACAAAACCCTCAAAATCCATCTCTTAAATCTCAATCTACATCAACTTATTGTGCAAAATTAGGTAAGTATTTCACTGATTCTCTGGTTTTCGCTTCTCCAAATCTATGATTTTGCTTTAGGAGTATATCAGCATATGGTTTGTGTATCAAAACTGATGAATGGTGCTTATATTTCTGTAATGCTCACATATACTTGTAACATGCCCGGGGGGTACCCGCGCGCGTTAAACAGTTCGGACCCGAGATCTCTTTGATCTCAAGTTTCACGAGTGCAATGTGAAACGTAGATGAGAGTCCAGATTTGGCAACTTTTATTGAAAATCCATTTTATTGCAATTTTGTTAAAAATGGACTGCGTCATCAGATCTCAGAGTCGCCACCTAATATTTTGGGAAATTAGGAAACCCATGACTCGGTGCCAAGGCCACTGTTCGTCGTAACCAAGGATGCTTGGCTCGGAACCTTAGGTATGAGAGGGGAAGGTCAATAATGAGCACCCCCGCTCATCCGATCAAAAGATCGGCCTCTACTAAACCATGATATGACTTTTATTTTCTTTATATGTTCATGTTCTGATTATTTTAGTAAATCCTAAAATTTACTATGTGAAGCATACAAGTATAGACTAGTTTGCTCAAATTGGAACACTTCAATTTCATGTTTGTTTTTCGAAAAGGGTTTGAATTTGCCACTTGACAAAGTGGGCTTAAGACGTACATTCATTGAATTATTCCAATTCAAACAACATGCCTTCATCCACAGGCATTCAAACAGTTTATCACTTAAACAAATAGCCACATGGTAGGATGCTAAACATAATAAGAAAATCACACACAAGTGGGATGCTAAAGCATAAAAACTCACAGATTGACCGACGTCCCTCGAACGACTACAAAACAAAAGTTAGTAAAATATGCATGATCTTATATACAGAATCCTAATGCAATTCACTCATGAGATGCACTAAAGATTCGGCTTCTAAAATATGGCATGTGAAACATTGCAAAACATGTGATAGCGCACAAAATTATGGGATAATCAATTAAAGCATAAAGATGCAAATTCAGCCGAATCTTAATGCATGAAACATGGATGCAAAGCATGGATATGCATGGCATGTCAGATATATACATACTCACAGTTAGGAAAAGCGATAAAAGAATGGGATAGAAAGAAGCGGGGTGGGGGAATTATTACAATACTTGAATTATTACAGATCCGAATGAGGGAGGGATGAGAGAAATAATAAAATAAAATAAATTCTCACAAACACTCAAAATAAAAATAAAAGAAAGAATATCAACTCAGTAACCCATTGACACATTCCACTCCTTTTCTCCGCTGAAAATTGGGCCCAACATTTTAAACCCCTGGTCATTTAGCAAAGATCTCCAATCCAGCCCATGAAACTAAAACAAAATGTGGGCTTAAGACACACCCAGAAACACACAAATAGTCCATATGTAACCATGGGCCCATTTCTTAAAATATCTATATTGTAACCATGAATCCCACCAGATCTGCTTTTTGTTCCTCCACTATCAGTAATCACAAATGTTCCAGTCGAGGAAAGTATCTCAAAACGACCCTCATATGTCAAAGTACCACCAGAAGAATTAGCTTGGCGAAGGGTGACATTTGAAATTGCTCCATTGGCTGAAAGAATGCATATAGCTCTAGATCCTTGTTGAGAAAATGATATGACCTTCATTGAAACATCCTGAACTGGGCCAGCAGCAACTAATAGACCAGCAAGTGCTCCCCCAAAAACACGACCATCTGGGCCTGCCAAAGAAACACTCATCCCACCTACCACCTTTTCTCTCTCAAAGCCGAGAGAGAGAGAGAGAGAGAGAGAGAGAGAGAGAGAGAGAGAGGTTGATGCCGTGGGTGTGTGCATGGGTGTATCTGAGTGAGGGTGTGCCGGGTCTCTCGGTGAGGTGCCGCTGGGTGTCTATCAATATGCATGTCATGGGTTGTTTTTTAGAAGAGAGGAGAGTCAAGTGGGTGGTGATGTGAGTGCAGGGTTGGTGCTGTGTTCATCGGTGCATGGCAGTGGGTGTATTGGGTGGTGCATGGGTGAGTCGTGTGAGAATGATGGCCGGTGTGCTGGGTGTGTTGCCGCTGGGTTGGTCTATGGCCGTGGCTGTGTGCGAGTGAAGGTGGGTGTGAGGGAGTTTAGAGAGAGAAGAGGTGCATGCATGGGTTTGGGTGGTGTGGTCGGGGCATGGCAGTGGTGAGCATCATGTGGTGAAGAAGAAGACTCGGGTGGTGTGGTGTTGAGTATGATGGGTTAAGGGTGTGCCTGGGTTTGGTGTGTGTGTGTTTTGGGTCTATCAAGCTCTATGAGAGGGAGAGAGAGAGAGAGAGTGAGAGAGCTTCCCCGTGGGTTCAATCCGGCGAATAGCAAGAGCTCCCCCACCCCATGTGCATGCATGTGTCCCTTGTGTTATCTGTCTCAAGCTTTTTGGGTGTCATTGTAGAGAGAGAGGGCGATGGCCATGTGTGTGTCTACTCCTCCTTTGTTGTGATGGGTTTTCTCCCTCTCCGTGTAGCTCTCCTCCACTGCCGTGTGTGTATCTTCTCCCTGAAGCTGTGTCTGAAAAAAATGGGTCTCTCCTCTAGAGAGAGAGAGAGTGTATTATGTCCCAGAGAGAGATGGAGGCCGAGAGAGAGAGTGAGATGTCTGGTGTGTGCTCTCTCCCCTCCCGTGGGTCTTTTTTTTTTCTTTTTTATATTCTCTCCCACCAGCTGTCTGTGTGTCTTTTTCTTCTTTTTTTTTTGCTGTAAAGTACCCCCCTCTTCTTTTCAACACTCAAACCCGACACACCCAACTAACCCCCTCTCCCTTCTTTTAAAAATATATCATCATATCCCCTCTCCACCATCTTTTTCACCCACTCATATCCCTTTTGAAACCGCCCCATTTCATTTTTTTATTTTTTTATTTTTCTATTTTTTTGTTTTATTATTTTCTTCTTTTCTCTTTTTTTTTTATTTTTTATTATTATTTTTATTTTTTTATATATATATATATATAATTTTGTGTTTTCAATTTTCTTTTGTTTACTTTTTTTTCTTTTGTTTTGTTTTAAAAATAGTTCAATTATAAAACACACTTAAAATATATGTACACACCTAATTTAATACAAACACATAAAATTATAAAACACTACAAATTAACAAAAATACGAGTGATGGCCAAAATGGGTGAGGTTTGGAATTTAACATTTCAATTTGATATTTTTGGTGAGGGTGGTCAAAATAACATGCCCAAGTCTTAGGGCCGGTCAAAATGGGGTGTCTACAGTTGCCCCTCTTTGACAGAGCTCGAAGTCATGAAGTGACGTGAGTGAATGTCAAAGCCAGAAGACGACCCTTTTGACAAGGTCGTAAGACTTGGGTAATCACACAAAATGCAATGCATGTGGTTGAACCCAAAGGTTGCCTACGTATCCATTTGCAAGGAATCAAACCAGCGTAGTTCAGGGGCAGAATGCAAGTGATATGCTCAAAATGCAGTTTGAAGGTTGGACTTACACGCTTCGCGAAGCCGGTTTGTTTGAAAATTCATGATTTATGCAAGAGAGGAAAGACCTCAACCAAGAGAAATCAACATCCTAACGCGTCTCACGCGAGAGGAGAAAAGGGTGGTATAAACAGACAGGCGCACCTGCTGTTTTTAACCGAGTGAATCAACATCCTAACGCGTCTCACGCGAGAGGAGAAGGGGTGGTGTAAACAGACAGGCGCACCTGCTATTTTTAACCAATTTGAATCAACATCCTAACGCGTCTCACGCGAGAGGAGAAGGGGTGGTGTAAACAGACAGGCGCACCTGCTGTTTTTAACCAATTTGGGTGGCCACGGATGCCGCTTTTCTGATCATTTTTACAACTTTCCCTATTCTCCAACGGGGTGACAGACTAGGTTGATTCAGTTTCCAGAGTTGAGGCGCATACAAGCTACCTCAACCTATGGGGCTGCCATACAGATTTCAAGCCGAGAATGCACCCCTGGATGCACCTCTGGGTATTTAAACCAGACTTTAGTCTCGAAAATCCCGAACCTTTTGCGTTCTAGGCCTCGGCCATTCGAACTCTAGTTTCCACCGTCGCAGTTGGTCTCCTAGGAACTCATTGCAATCACATGCAGGTGACTATACCAAACCACCTAAAGTCGTTCGGGCATGACAAACACCAAAGGAATTGCACCTTTAGAGGATTTAAGGTCTCCTAGACCGGGAGTGCTCAAGACAGTGCGAGTGGAGGATGCACAAGATGGTGCGATGCCCAAAGCAGGGCGCTTGAAATGGATGCACAAAGCAGTGCGGTTCCCAAGGCAGGGCAATTGAAGGCCTAACCAACAGGCGTATCTCAACGTATTTTTATACAGAGAGAGGGAAGGTTAGGGCGATTGAAATTGATGCACAAAGCAGTGCGGTTCCCAAGGCAGGGCAATTGAAGGCCTAACCAACAGGCGTATCTCAACGTATTTTTATACAGAGAGAGGGAAGGTTAGGGTGATTGAAATTGATGCACAAAGCAGTGCGGTTCCCAAGGCAGGGCAATTGAAGGCCTAACCAACAGGCGTATCTCAACGTATTTTTATACAGAGAGAGGGAAGGTTAGGGTGTTTGAAATTGATGCACAAAGCAGTGCGGTTCCCAAGGCAGGACAATTGAAGGCCTAACCAACAGGCGTATCTCAACGTATATTTATACAGAGAGAGGGAAGGTTAGGGTGTTTGAAATTGATGCACAAAGCAGTGCGGTTCCCAAGGCAGGGCAATTGAAGGCCTAACCAACAGGCGTATCTCAACGTATTTTTATACGGAGAGAGGGAAGGTTAGGGTGTTTGAAATTGATGCACAAAGCAGTGCGGTTCCCAAGGCAGGGCAATTGAAGGCCTAACCAACAGGCGTATCTCAACGTATTTTTATACGGAGAGAGGGAAGGTTAGGGTGTTTGAAATTGATGCACAAAGCAGTGCGGTGCCCAAGGCAGGGCGATTGAAGGCCTAACCAACAGACGTATCTCAACGTATTTTTATACGGAGAGAGGAAGGTTAGGGTTTTTGAAATTGATGCACAAAGCAGTGCGGTGCCCAAGGCAGGGCGATTGAAGGCCTAACCAACAGGCGTATCTCAACGTATTTTTATACGGAGAGAGGGAAGGTTAGGGTTTTTGAAATTGATGCACAAAGCAGTGCGGTGCCCAAGGCAGGGCAATTGAAGGCCTAACCAACAGGCGTATCTCAACGTATTTTTATACAGAGAGAGGAAAGGTTAGGGTGTTTGAAATTGATGCACAAAGCAGTGCGGTGCCCAAAGCAGGGCGATTGAATTTGATGCCCAAGGCAGGGCGGTGCCCAAAGCAGGGCGATTGAATTTGATGCCCAAGGCAGGGCGGTGCCCAAAGCAGGGCGGTTGAATTTGATGCCCAAAGCAGGGCGGTTGAATTTGATGCCCAAAGCAGGGCGGTGCCCAAAGCAGGGCGATTGAATTTGATGCCCAAAGCAGGGCGGTGCCCAAAGCAGGGCGATTGAATTTGATGCCCAAAGCAGGGCGGTGCCCAAAGCAAGGCGATTGAATTTGATGCCCAAAGCAGGGCGGTGCCCAAAGCAGGCGATTGAATTTGATGCCCAAAGCAGGGCGGTGCCCAAAGCAGGGCGATTGAATTTGATGCCCAAAGCAGGGCGGTGCCCAAAGCAAGGCGATTGAATTTGATGCCCAAAGCAGGGCGATTGAATTTGATGCCCAAAGCAGGGCGGTGCCCAAAGCAGGGCGATTGAATTTGATGCCCAAAGCAGGGCGGTTGAATTTGATACCCAAAGCAAGGCGGTGCCCAAAGCAGGGCGATTGAATTTGATGCCCAAAGCAGGGCGGTGCCCAAAGCAGGGCGATTGAATTTGATGCCCAAAGCAGGGCGGTTGAATTTGATGCCCAAAGCAGGGTGGTTGAATTTGATGCCCAAAGCAGGGCGGTGCCCACAGCAGGGCGGTTGAATTTGATGCCCAAAGCAGGGCGGTGCCCAAAGCAGGGCGGTTGAATTTGATGCCCAAAGCAGGGCGGTGCCCACAGCAGGGCGGTTGAATTTGATGCCCAAAGCAGGACGGTGCCCAAAGCAGGGCGATTGATGCACAAGATAATGCGATGGAATTGAAATTGAATTTGAGTGAGTGGTAGGTGCACGAAGTGAGATTATTGTGCGATAGATGCAGCACAGAATGAAAGAAGGAATTGTATGTTCGAACCAAAATGCCGTATACATATACCATGTACAAATAAAATACATACAAATACGACAATATACACAGACATGCATATACAGTATACATATGTTCATATACAGACAAAAATACACACAGATATATACATACGGTATACATATATACATATACAGACAACATAGAGACAGTTATATACAGATATATACTCAGACATATACAGTATATATACAGGTATATATAACACAGACATATACGGACCTATACACAAACATATACAAATATATACATAGACATAGAATATTCCGTTTGCAAACTTCAGCGGGAAGATGCCGTTACTGAGAAGGCAAATTCTGTTGCTGACGTCAGCACATGTACGCAAAACACGCAAAAAGAAAGGAAAAAACACAAAATGCATGGATGTGGGATATGGGGTTCGAACCCCTGACCTCAAGCTCGGCCTCTGAGTCCTTAACCACTGAGCCGCGTCACTCTTGTGACAACATATACAAACAAAATATATATATACTATACAAGACATATATATACATAAAACCAAAATAAACAAAAGAAAAACTCGATGTGGGGTTCGAACCCCTAACCTCAGGCTCAGCCTCTCACTCTTCAACCACTGGGCCTAACCATTGAACCCAAGCCACACCTATGACACAAATGTTCAAAACAATACCTATATTACATAGCTATACAATACATATACATACATATATATACAACTCTCCCGCCTCTCTTATTTTGTCTCACTCTCTCTTCCTTCATCTTCTTCGAGCGTCGTGTCTATCGCGCGATTTCAACAATCGCGGCGCCTGACCGACAGGCTATCCAATCCTGCCCCGATTGTCAAAGATCATCTCGAGCCTTTCTCCCTCTTTGTCTTCTTCTTTGGCTTCATCCTCTTCTTAAGTTGAGGCCTGCGAAAGAGAGAGGCAGAGCAAAAGCCTGCAAACTTTCTCTGCCACCACTCTGCAACCTCTTTCTTTTGCATTACTCTTCTCTGCCATGGCCTCTTCACAAGGTTCTCTCACTCTTTTCCCAGACCTAAACGAGTCCACGATAGAGATGACCAATTCCGACTCCCCTGAACCTCAACCACGAGCTCCTCCTCCTTCTCCTGTTTTCAACTTTCCAGTGATGTCAGTTGAACAAATCATGGCGGCACAGTCTGACATCGAAGCAAACTCGTATACGCTGAGGTCATGTGTGGAGACCGTGACTGCGGTCTCCAACTTGTCCTGTCGGCTGCAGAACAGAACATGTGAGGTGCATCGATTGAATGCACAACTTTCTTTACTTCAACATATGTACAAAGATTCTCGAGGGGAAGTTAGCGCGCTGAAAAAGCAGAACAAAGAGCTGAAACGACTGACGACCTCCGTGACACGATTCGGAGTTCCTTCGCACAACCATTTGATGGCCGGCGAGGAATAATCTCCTTTGGAAGCTCTGCCAAGGCCGAGGCAGAGTCTTCAAAAGCTCCAAAGGAGTAAAGACGAAGCGAGGCAGCTGATGGTAAAGTCAGGCAACGAAGTTGTGTGCAAATGAAGCTGGTTGCAATCTTCGCCGCCGGGCTGCTGCAGGAGAAAGAAGAAAAAGATCCCTCTCTCTCTTTTTTTTGTTTTTTTTGTTTTTTTTTTTTTTTTGTTTTGTTTTTGTTTTTGTTTTTGTTTTGTTTTTTTTTTTGTGTCTCTGTGATCGGGGATGTCCTCCCCTAACTGCAATAAAATCAGTTTCTTTTTTGCTTATCACTGGCATGACTGGCATATCACTTTGAGCTTGAAAAATAATTTGTTTGATTGAATTTGAGAATGATTGAATTTTTGAAGTCTGAATTAGACATTGACTCTTTACTGATCTGAATCAAAAATGACCCAACGAACTGAAAAACGAAGCAAATTAATCCAAACACACTTATATACACTGATTGGTATAAATACACCGACTGGTAAAATATACTGACTGGTATGAAAGGAACACACTTACATATACACTGACTGGTATGAATACCTTGACTGGTATGAATACACACTTATATACACTGAATAGTTGACTCGAGCGGTGAAGAAGACAAAATCTCTAACTCGACTATGCCCCTAGTTCATTGCCTTGACCCTTTTTTGTCTCTTGATTTTTTGTAAACATGTTTTGATCAATATGAGAGTTAGATTAGCATACTTATTCCATTTTCTGTTTCAAATCATGTAAGCTAAACTGTGAACACTGAAAATTTTCCCTTTTCAAATCCAAAGAATGGTCCAAGTTTTGCAAAAATGGAACAATTTTCGAGAAAAATTAGTCAGCTTCATTCAAATTAATCAAAACTATTTTTGCAAATGGTCACTACTCAACTAACATGGAATCAACATTGGGGTGCATAGTCCCAAACCAGATAATCAAAGGAGATATCTGAACAAGCCAACCGAACCGAGCCAATCCGAACCGAATGAAGTCGAGCAAAAAGCGGACCGGACCGAACCGAACCGCCAAACCGAATCGAACAGAACTGACCAAGTTAAATCAAACAATTGAACTGAGCAGACGAAGATACACCAATCAAACACGGATAGGACAACCAAGTCGACTAAAGACACACCAAGCAAACATGGACAAAATGAATGAGTTGAAAAATTATTAGGGCCGAACTTCGAGATGAAGCTACCTACGTATCCCAAAGATAGGAATCAGGCCATCGTAGTTCGGGCTGAGGTTCACTCGAGTATTGACACTCTCCTTTTGTGCTCTAACTTTTGCCAAAGCCGCCCTTTCGGGTTTTCAACCTTGCGAGCTTTTGATTTTTTTCATTTTTTTTTTTATTTTTTTTTTTTTTTTTCATTTTGTTCATTTCATTTTTTTTTTTTTTGAGTTTCTATTTTTTTGTTTTTCTGCTCTAACTTTTGCCTGGGTCGCCCTTCCGGGTTTTCAACCAGCGAGCCTCTCAAGGGTTACTTTCATTTTAACTTGTCCATGTTGATTGGGAAATCTCTAGCCAACTATAAGAACAACTGCTACACTTGACCAGTAGATATGATGATGTAGGGACTAGGCTAATTGGTCGAATTTGCCCCTAGTGTTGCCCCTAGTGTAGTGGATAGGAACTCGACTGTCCTTCAATAATAAAATTCATTCTCTCAAATTCTGTTTTTTTCCTTTCTAGGCGGTCTTCATTGGGAAACGATTCAGTTTTAACTCTTTGATCACATCCAACCTTTTGCCCCTAGTTCAAGGGCTGCTTCAAATCTAAATCACATCCGACCTTCTTGCCCCTAGTTCAAGGGTTGCTTCCAATCTGAATCACTGGCCCTACATAGTTTTGGCTAAGTTCACTCGGTATTGACACTCTCCTTTTGCGCTCTAACTTTTGCCAAAGCCGCCCTTTCGGGTTTTCAACCTTGCGAGCTTTTCATTTTTCTTTTTATTTTTCCTTTTTATTTTATTTTTTTTTTTTTTGTGCTCTAACTTTTGCCTGGGTCGCCCTTCCGGGTTTTCGGCCCAGCGAGCCTCTCAAGGGTGGTACTTTATTGCCCCTAGTTCAAGGGCTGCCTCCATTTCAGCTATGCAAGCCTCACACTTTTGCCCCTAGTTCAAGGGTTGTTTCAAATTGAAATCACATTCTCTGCCCTGAGTTCAAGGTCTGTTTCCAATCTGGATCACATCATTGCCCCTAGTTCAAGGGCTATTTCCAATCTAAATCATATTCGACCTTATTGCCCCTAGTTGAAGGGCTGCCTCCATTTGAATCACATCATGGCCCCTAGTTCAAGGGCTATTTCCAATTCGGCTATGCAAGCCTTACACTTTGATTGATCATGAATACTTCAATCACGGTTTGAAAGCTAAGGAGCTAAGGAGGTCGGACCTCGAGTCAAGAGGGATCCTATGCTGTATAACTAATTCCAGGCATGTTTTCGTAGGACCACGCAAAAACAGTTTTTGAAATCTTTTCACAAAGTGACTAATCACTCGTACTTTCACGAAGATAAGATAGAATCAATTTGGACCAAGCCAGGATCCTTCTCAGTACCTACATTAACAAAAATCATTTTATTCATCAAAGGCTTAGCACACCTCTCTTCCTCTCAGTTGATCAAAATTTGCAAATCCCAAGGAAATTCTTCCTCTTCGTTTTTATCAGAGTTTTTGGAAAAAGTTTTGAAAAACTTTGGTCAATGCAATGATTTAAAGGCACAGAAAAGTAGGCAGACTCTATGGCATGTTTTTTTTGTTTTTCTGTTTATTGAAAAGAGACTATGACTCAGCAATGACACAGACTCAAAAGAAAATGACAAAGAAGACCTAGACAAGACAGAAATGTCTAGGTTAGCACTCTCGAAATCAACAGACTCTGACTCACTAGAATGACTCGAGTCTGATCCCAACTCTACAAACTTGGTGGAATCAAACTTAGACTCAATACTCAATTCAGAACTCAAAATAAAACCATTCTCAAATTGCCAGTCAAAGTGTGGGCCATCGACAACATTCAAAATAAAGCCCGTGCAATCAACAGGTGGTCACTCCCCAATCACAGAGATGGTCGACTTTGTGGGATATCGACATTTTTTTTTCTTTTTTTTTTATATTTTACAAAATTTTTTTTGTGATTTTATGTGTTTGTTATTTTTTTTTTTTTTGTTTTTGAAGTAATGGTGCTAAGCTGAACAACCTGAACCACTCATTCGAATTTGAGAACCCCTGTATAGATCCAATACATTGCACATAACACATAGCAGGAAAGAGAACAAACACCCCTATGGAGGGTAGGGTTATCCTGTCCTAGCTTTTGAAATGATCTAGGGTTCACTATTCAGACAAGGTATCACACATCCTAGAAATGGGAAAGCATCCTGTCCTAATTTGAAAGGTACTATAGCTCACTATATGTACAAGGTTAGCTCTGTTCTAAGGGTTGAAGTCAAGGTGACGTTACCAAAGAGTCCTTTGAGTCATAACCAATAAAGATCCCAGGAAATCAGAAGAGTCAAATAGCCTCTCTTCGGAGTCTGAGAACCTTAGATAGCAAAGCTAGATAGCCAAGCTACCTTTTGACAAATCTCAAAAGGTACAACACAAGGCCTCTAAAGTAACGTAGAGATAGGTGTAGTGTCACAAAAAGTATGCCTGTGTTCCCACCAGTATCTGGGCAACACAGGGACTTTAAGTGCACCAATGCATGCAATGCAATAAACATATAATTGAAAATAAAAGTCATATCATGGAGTTCGAGTCAAGGTTTCATAAATCCCCAGCAGAGTCGCCAGAAACTGTAACATGCCCGGGGGGTACCCGCGCGCGTTAAACAGTTCGGACTCCCGAGATCTCTTTGATCTCAAGTTTCACGAGTGCAATGTGAAACGTAGATGAGAGTCCAGATTTGGCAACTTTTATTGAAAATCCATTTTATTGCAATTTTGTCAAAAATGGACTGCGTCATCAGATCTCAGAGTCGCCACCTAATATTTTGGGAAATTAGGAAACCCATGACTCGGTGCCAAGGCCACTGTTCGTCGTAACCAAGGATGCTTGGCTCGGAACCTTAGGTATGAGAGGGGAAGGTCAATAATGAGCACCCCCGCTCACCCGATCAAAAGATCGGCCTCTACTAAACCATGATATGACTTTTATTTTCTTTATATGTTCATGTTCTGATTATTTTAGTAAATCCTAAAATTTACTATGTGAAGCATACAAGTATAGACTAGTTTGCTCAAATTGGAACACTTTCAATTTCATGTTTGTTTCGAAAGGTTTTGAATTTGCCACTGACAAAGTGGGCTTAAGACGTACATTTATTGAATTATTCCAATTCAAACAACAAGCCTTCATCCACAGGCATTCAAACAGTTTATCACTTAAACAAATAGCCACATGGTAGGATGCTAAACATAATAAGAAAATCACACACAAATGGATGCTAAAGCATAAAAACTCACAGATTGACCGACGTCCCTCGAACAGCTACAAAACAAAAGTTAGTAAAATATGCATGATCTTATATACAGAATCCTAATGCAATTCACTCATGAGATGCACTAAAGATTCGGCTTCTAAAATATGGCATGTGAATCATTCAAAACATGTGATAGCGCAAAAATTCAGGGGATAATCAATTAAAGCATAAAGATGCAAATTAGCCGAATCTTAATGCATGAAACATGGATGTAAAGCATGGATATGCATGGCATGTCAGATATATACATACACACAGTTAGGAAAAGCGATAAAAGAATGGGATAGAAAGAAGAAGCGGGGTGGGGGAATTATTACAATACTTGAATATTACAGATCCGAATGAGGGAGGGAGGAGAGAAATAATAAAATAAAATAAATTCTCACAAACACTCAAAATAAAAATAAAAGAAAGAATATCAACTCAGTAACCCATTGACACATTCCACTCCTTTTCTCCGCTGAAAATTGGGCCCAACATTTTAACCCCTGGTCATTTAGCAAAGATCTCCAATCCAGCCCATGAAACTAAAACAAAATGTGGGCTTAAGACACACCCAGAAACACACAAATAGTCCATACGTAACCATGGGCCCATTTCTTAAAATATCTATATTGTAACCATGAATCCCACCAGATCTGCTTTTTGTTCCTCCACTATCAGTAATCACAAATGTTCCAGTCGAGGAAAGTATCTCAAAACGACCCTCATATGTCAAAGTACCACCAGAAGAATTAGCTTGGCGAAGGGTGACATTTGAAATTGCTCCATTGGCTGAAAGAATGCATATAGCTCTAGATCCTTGTTGAGAAAATGATATGACCTTCATTGAAACATCCTGAACTGGGCCAGCAGCAACTAATAGACCAGCAAGTGCTCCCCCAAAACACGACCATCTGGGCCTGCCAAGAGAAACACTCATCCCACCTACCACCTTTTCTCTCTCAAAGCCGAGAGAGAGAGAGAGAGAGAGACGAGAGAGAGAGAGAGAGAGAGAGAGAGAGAGAGGTGATGCGTGCGTGGGTGTGTGCATGGGTGTATCTGAGTGAGGGTGTGCCGGGTCTCTCGGTGAGGTGCCGCTGGGTGTCTATCAAATGCATGTCATGGGTTGTTTTTTAGAGAGAGAGGAGAGTCAAGTGGGGTGGTGATGTGAGTGCAGGGTTGGTGCTGTGTTCATCGGTGCATGGCAGTGGGTGTATTGGGTGGTGCATGGGTGAGTCGTGTGAGAATGATGGCCGGTGTGCTGGGTGTGTTGCCGCTGGGTTGGTCTATGGCCGTGGCTGTGTGCGAGTGAAGGTGGGTGTGAGGGAGTTTAGAGAGAGAAGAGGTGCATGCATGGGTTGGGGGTGTGGTCGGGGCATGGCAGTGGTGAGCATCATGTGGTGAAGAAGAAGACTCGGTGGTGGTGTGGTGTTGAGTATGATGGGTTAAGGGTGTGCCTGGGTTTGGTTGTGTGTGTGTTTTGGGTCTATCAAGCTCTATGAGAGGGAGAGAGAGAGAGAGAGTGAGAGAGCTCCCCGTGGGTTCAATCCGGCGAATAGCAAGAGCTCCCCACCCCATGTGCATGCATGTGTCCCTTGTGTTATCTGTCTCAAGCTTTTTGGGTGTCATTGTAGAGAGAGAGGGCGATGGCCATGTGTGTCTACTCCTCCTTTGTTGTGATGGGTTTTCTCCCTCTCCGTGTAGCTCTCCTCCACTGCCGTGTGTGTATCTTCCTCCTGAAGCTGTGTGTCTGAAAAAAATGGGTCTCTCCTCTAGAGAGAGAGAGAGTGTATTATGTCCCAGAGAGAGATGGAGGCCGAGAGAGAGAGTGAGATGTCTGGTGTGTGCTCTCTCCCCTCCCGTGGGTCTTTTTTTTTCTTTTTATATTTCTCCCACCAGCTGTCTGTGTGTCTTTTTCTTCTTTTTTTTGCTGTAAAGTACCCCTCTTCTTTTCAACACTCAAACCCGACACACCCAACTAACCCCCTCTCCCTTCTTTTAAAATATATATCATATCCCCTCTCCACCATCTTTTTCACCCACTCATATCCCTTTTGAAAACCGCCCCATTTCATTATTTTTATTTCTTTTTTTATTTTATTTATTTTTTTTCTTTTTTTTTGTATTTTTTATTTTAATTATTTTATTTTTTTTTTATTATATATATAATATATATATTTTTTTTTGTGTTTTCAATTTTCTTTTGTACTTTTTTTCTTTTTGTTTTGTTTAAAATAGTTCAATTATAAAACACACTTAAAATATATGTACACACCTAATTAATTACACACACATAAAATTAAAAACACTACAAAATAAACCAAAATACGAGTGATGGCCAAAATGGGTGAGGTTTGGAATTTAACATTTCAATTTGATATTTTTGGTGAGGGTGGTCAAAATAACATGCCCAAGTCTTAAGGCCGGTCAAAATGGGGTGTCTACAATACTCACATGATTCATGCTTGCTTATTTTGATAATTGCTTGAAATATCATGAATCTTTCACTGGTTTGTGCCTATTACTTGAACCTCCATGTTAGGGACATTCTTTGTTGCTGTTAAACCTCTATATTTTGCCTAAAATAAATAGAACTATTATTTTAACATTCATGCTTTGGGTACTAAAATAATAATAATGTTCTGTTTAAGCTATTCAATATTTTATAGAATATTTGCTTTCACTAAATCATGCTAAAAGTGCTTCACCTGTATAATATTTTTTTTTCCAGAAATATTGAACAAACTTCAAATCCTCATTGTTTTATATTGCTGAATTTGTTTCATATTTTCTTTCTAAATTTTATCATTTACCTTCATAATTTCTGTTATGAAAATTTAAAATTCATCTCATAATCTAGTTTGTTGCTTGATTATCTAAGCTATAATAAAGCTTGCAAATGCTTGTTATTTTCTTGGTTTATTTTATACAAACAGATTATGGCTCCTAGAACAAAGAAGCCTAGAGCAAGAGAAGCAGGACAATCTTCTATTCCTGAACAAGCATATCCCACGTCTGACTTCCTCTCCCTGCAACATGAACAAGGCCTTACAGCCATGACTAGCAGACCCATTATTTCTGGAAGGAGAGTCAACCTAGCTCCGAATATAATGCTATATTGCTTCATAAACTTGTAACAATGGGATGGCAAAACTTGATAAATCTTCCCGGAAGGTATATCCCCAACTTGTCTCCCTCTTCTATTTACACCTCAAGCACTCAAATGAAGAAGAGGAAAATTACACCATTGACTCTTATGTTAAAGGGAAATTTATTGAGTTTGATGTTACTACTTTGGCACAAATTCTTGAGGTTGAGTAGAGTGACAATCAAGTTTATTTTCAAAATGATGCTCAAATGGCTCAAGTGGTTGGAAATATTAATGAGGTTTATTCCACTATATGCATTGGAAAAATGATTGGTTCAAATTTATTGGCCAAACACCTCAAGCCTCATCTTCGCATTCTCCATCATTTTTTATTAGAGAATGTCACTCCTAAAGGCGGTCATTATGACGTTGTTCCAATTTTGAATGCATATATGCTTTATTGCTTTGAGGTTGAGCAACGTGTAAATTTGTGTTTTATTATTATGAGTTGTCTCTACTACTCGAGGAAGATCTTTAGCTTTTGGAGCTCTTTTGACAAAAATTTTAAAGCACTTTAAAATCATATTTTCGAGAGAGACAAAATCTAAAATAGACTGACGTTTGTGAATACACTCTCAACCGAGCTAGTGGAGGTGATGCCTTACTTACTAGTCTACATGCTATGGATGAACCTATGGAGGATCCTGAAAAACATAATTAGGATGCCATGCCATCGCTACAACAACCTCAGTATCCTAATTACTGGAATAATTTTGGGGCCATGGAACATGAAAGATACAATCAGCGACTTGCCATGGAACAAGAAAGATACAATCAGCAACTTGCCTTGGAACAAGAACGTTACAATTAGTGCCTTCAATGGGAACAACAAGTAACAAATCAAATGGCTGACTTTGGACATGCTCAAAATTCCCAGATACAACAATTTGGTGACCTTCGGGTAGACAATGACCGGCGCCATCAATCCCTAAACACCCGCATTGATCACATTGAGCAACAAGTGGATGCCATGTAACACTAGCATTTTCCTTCACCTTCACTTGATGTTGGGTAGTGCCTGATTCCCTCTTTGATTTTTGATAATGTCACAGGGGGAGAAAAAGAGATGTTTTCCTCAGGGAGAGAGTCATTTGAACATCTCTCTCTCTCTCTCTTTTCTCTGGATAGTTGTTTTTGGTATCTTAACTTTTGCAAATTATTCTAACTATCTTAATTGATTTACTTTTGTCTTTATCTTTTATCATCATGCTTTGGCTATGTTGACATAAATTGCTGTTATGCTAACATGTTTATCCAATTAGAATAAGCAAACATTCAAGGAGAGCATGACTTGAGGGGGAGTTTTTCTTCATCCCAAACAAATCAAAACATCCTGGCGTGCCACAATCAAAAAGAGGGAGATTGTTAGAAATAATGAATTTTTGATGATTTTTATTCTACTGTTTTGATTTATTCTTAAGTATAAATTAATTTATTCATCATACTCTATCTCATTCATATACATTATAGACCAAAATTAAAGCCCAATCAAGTAAAGAACTAGGCCACAGATAGTAGCAGATCACAACAGAACACAAGAGGTCGGACCACACCTAGGTAGTCGACAAGGCGGATGACTAGTGATGGTTGTTTGGCCTAGTTTTGCAGACACAAAGAGCTTGTTGATCGCGGCCATCATCCTTCTCGACTAGGACTTGACTGGTCGACCAGGAGGACATTCGGGTGGTTGACCACTCAATACAAAAATTCACTCCGGACAACCAGCTGGCAACCGCTCTGTGCAAATTTGTGCCGCAACGACTCTTTTTCAAATATACTTGTCAACATCCAATCCCATCATTCAACTCTTCATTCAACGATCTAAGCAAGTATGGGAAATGTTAAGTTTGAGCAGAGTATATTTAACCAAACTATCACTCAATCTCTACAACACATGCAATAGACAACAGTCAATTTGCTATCTATTTGCTCTCACCATAAATAGAGGAGCTTCTGCTGAAAGAAGGCACAATAACAAGACAACGAGCTAGAAAAATTCTTTGATCCTTCATCAATCACATTTTCTCTATTCTATGAGTATTTGAAGAGTTCTTCATTTGAGTTTTCATCTTTCTTCAGAAAATATACACTAAGCCTTAGCTTTAAGCTTATTTACCTGTGTGAGGTTTTACAGAAAAACTCTAAGCTTTCAAATCTATGTATTAGTCTGTGAGAGATTTTTATTGTAGCTTTTAGTGAAAGCAGAAACCATATTTACAATCTTGTAAGAGTGGGGTACACTCATTTCTCTGAGAGTGACTGAGAATCACCTAAGGTTTGCAAGGTTCTGTAGACTTGAACAGTCTATGTAAAATTTGTGGAGGATTGCTCCATCTGTGAAGAGGTTGCTAGCACCCCTGTGAAGCTAGAAGAATGGTGAAAAATCTTAAGTGAAGCTTGAGGAGTGGATGAAGGTTCGATTGAAGCTGAACCACTAAATCTATTTGCATTCCTCTTTCTTTATCCTCTTAATTTCTATTTACTATATTAACTATAACCCACTGCTATTTTATCTGATAATCTGAACATTAATTAGTTACTTATCTTTTCTCAAGCTTCTAATCATCTGTTATTATTGTTGTACTAGTTATTTTTATTGGGTAATTGTCAGTTTTTATTTATAGAAATCCAATTCACCGCCCTTCTTGGATTGACTTTTAGGTAATAGATTCTTTGATGCAAGACTAACCAGATAAACAGATAAATTCGAGGGGTAGCCTTTATTCTCCACACCCAACTCGAATTATTCAGAGGTGGAGATATAGAGAAATCCTTAGTGAGAGAGTAAACAAATTTTTGAAGAAAAGTAGCCATTAACATCTTTCTTCCAAACAATACAATCCAAGTTGTTAGCAAAACATTAGAGCGAAAAGGCTATGGATTTTCTAGAAAGTGAACTCAGGGAGGGAGAATGAAAGGTTCTCAAGCTTCCATCTATTTTCTACCTAGCAGTCTCAAACTTTAAGTTAGAGGTCATCCGCATTGAGGGGGCTTGAGACTAAACTTCCAAGGGGACCACCTCCCATCCAATCATCCATCTAAAAGGATGTGTTAGATCCTCCTCTAACTGAGATTTTGGTGTCTTTTTTGAAAAGTTCCTTGCCCTTACAAATATTGTGCCAAGAAGGGAAGGGTATGGTCATCCTTTTAGACAGGTACTTAGTAAGGATGGTTCTAGCCCATGGGGAGCTCTTGTCTTGGGTCAATCTCCAGTTCAATTTAGCCATAGCCATTTTGTTTACAAGGTTGATTTGTCTAATACCTAAGCCACCATAATCTTTGGGCTTGGTGAGTGTTTCCCAAGCTAAGGGGTGGAGTTTTCTCTTCTCCTAGGTAGATCCCCGAAGGAAATTATAGTTAGATTTATCGATAGTATTAGAAATAGCTGAAATAAGAAAATTGCACTGCATGACATAGGTAGGGAGAGCACAATTAGTAGATTTAATGATGGTACATCTGCTCACAAGATATAACAACTTGGCTTTCCACCCAAACAGTTTTATGCAGAGTTTGTCAACAATAAACTGGAAATCACTAGCTTTAGGGCACTCATGGAAAATAAGGCAACTGCTACGCCCCCACATTTTATTACTCTAATACATTACCAAGCCCATAATCATAACACAATTCTAGAGATAACGCACATAAATTCTTAACATTAACAATGATAAACAAAGAAGGGTTCTCTCATTCGAAATACATAATGAATACAACATGAAATATAATTAAATACTTTGCCCACAGACTTACATCGTTATATATAAGAGAAAAGGGTTCGACCCTTTTTACAACAACGACATTCCGTCAACAAATAATAGGCCCCGTGGCCAATAACTAAGGATGATCTTCGATCTTGAACATTTCTTAACATTTCCTGAAAAGAATTAGCACCGTTGGATAACCATAAAGTCAATTGGGATCCCAACATGATCCTAAATAATAACAACATACAATAACTATGATCATGAATGCTTTATACCATATTATATACATAATGTGGCAATTTATACTCGAAAATATTTATATACAAATACTTTTCTCAAAATCGTTCAATTTATTCAACAACACAAACAATTCGCTTTTCTTTCTTTCTTCTTACCTGTTATCAAATTCACCTCACAACAACAGGTTTTTGAAACAAATCCATAAAACCCAATTACATTTCCCCCAATTTCCGAACTTACACCCATTTCAAATACATTCCCCAAAAACATCTCAATCGAACATGAAAATAATACATATATAATGCTCTGTACATAACCATATAAGACAACTCGACCTCCTCCAAAATATACCCATTACCATACATGATATACATAAATAGAACTGAGATGATAACGAGAAGCCAAACGATGCTCTACCTGCCTTAAGTACAGTAAGCCAAGGATATACCTTTCCATAACACTAGCCAATTTACCAGACACCAGCTGGAAGGGAATGAAACCTCTACTAATTTACCAGACACCCATTGGAAGGAAATGGTACCTTTGCCAAGTTCTCCAGGCACTAGATGGAAGGTACTGGTATCTCTTATTCTAAACGCAGCCAATTCTCCAGGCGCTAGTTGAAAAGTAATGGTACATCTCATTCTCAGCGTGTGTATATAACCAACCATCAAAATATACACAAGCATGAATAATTCAAATGTACTACATAGACATAATCTATTCAATAACACAATACCATCCTCCACCGATGACTAAGATCAAAACCTCTAAGTATAAGTATTAAATACACATAATACAATAATCCAATCCTCATGAGACATTAAGTCCAACAACAATAATAATATTTAAAGGTTTCAAAATCCAACCTCAAGTTCATATTTAATTTACGATAGGTTATGATTTCATTTTCTTTCCAAAACCAATTTCCTTATTTTCCAAATCACAATACTCCAATCATTTTCAAAATAACCCATTTTCTATATTTCATTAAAACCATATCTAAGATGTAAAAGCCACAACCTAACTCTACTCAACATAATCAATCCCAATTAGTCCCATTATCATGGTTGACTCTCATATTTAACAATTAACACACTTACACAAGCCATATCAAACAAAACACAACCATATTCAACTTTACGTCTTTTCAATTTATTAAGCTAATAATGTTAAATTAGGCCTTTTTCCCTCTTCAACATAAACACATAAAACTACTCCCCAATTAAATGGAACAACTACCAATTTAACAATTAAAACCCCAAAATATCAAACCCTAGATCCCTCTTATAGGCTTTTCAAAAATTCATAATATATATACTTTTTATGTAATAAAATCTACCACATACCTATCTATAGATGAAGTATTAAAAAGGAGCAAGGAAATCCCTACCTTTTGAAGCAAAGAGAAGATAACTCAAAAATCACCGGCGACGAAAGAACAATCCGCTCAAATTAAAAGAAAGCCCTCGCCGAGCTCTACGTTTTGATGTAAGGAACTAGGGGTGAAAGATGTGAAAAAGTAGATGAAATCAAGAGATAAAGAGTTTGGAGGCTCAAAAAAGGAGAGAGAAGGAAGAAAGAGAAATGATCTAATGTGACCAAAAGTGACTTTAAAGATGCTGAATTTGGACAGACCACTCGAGCAATGAAACCTTTGCTCTAGTGAAGAATGCAAACTCCTAAAAGTTCAGACCATATGAGGCAGACTGCTCGAGCAACTGATCTTCCACTCGAGCGAACTTCAAAAATTCCCAAAATCACATACCTACAAAAGTATTGGATAACTCATAAGACTGCTCGAGCGAACAACTCGTCGCTCAAGTGACGAAAAAGAAAAGTTTTAGATTGTTACAATCTTCCTATGTTAGGAAATTTCGTCCCCAAAAATAAAGATAAGGTTGAAACAAAAGGCAACTCAATCATAATCGAAAGTACAACCACCAACTCAAAGTTGGATCCATATGGGGATAAATTTCTGGATCCTAATTCAACATTTCAAGGCCCTGAAGACACACTAACAATGAAACTCAAGGAAGAGATCACAGATGCCTCCTCGACCCACACGACTCATTGGGCCTATGAGACAAGAATAAAAAACAATAACCACACATATACTAGAGGCACCGACCACGCGACAACCACCACAACATGCCCAAACACCCCCGAGTGCTCAGTACTAGAACACGGAAGGGAATTCCCCACAATAAAAGTCTCGATGAACTCTCATAGCAAAAGAAAACTCACAATAGAATAAGGTCAAAGACAACACCCCTGTATACAAGCCTCAATAACACCAAAACACTCCTCAAACCAAACACCCAACCCAAACTTAGCAATTCAAGCTAAGTCACTACACAACATCCATCATTCCAGGTAAAACAACTGATAATAGAACTCTGTTAACAAGAAAATTTTCATCATTTTCTCAATTATTTGAAAATCCTTCTCTTGAATGTAAAACATTTTCCATAAGTACCCAAAACTCACTCCCGTTATAAGCCAAAATACATTTTTTGCTTTTTCAAGCAAAACTCAAAAGTTTTATGAACATTCTCCAAAAATAAAGGTGTTAATCGAAACATATAATCATCCACAAGTTGTACAGGACTATTTACTGAAATCCCTCATTACAATTTAGATTAACTCCACAACATTTCCATTTAACAAGGTCATCTGAGGCTATAACACCAGGAAAAATTTCATTTTTCAAATCATTCTTAACAACTGTCATCTCACAACACCCATCACTCTTACCGTGATGCCACAACAAACACACATACCACATTTATATAACAACCATTAATAGAAATAACAACTGCATTATCAACACAACAAAACACAAGAAAGTTCACCATCTTGAAATTTCGTTTTATCATAAACATTATCATAAGTTATCACCCCACGAGGCATAATGTACACGCAAGAGGATGAACCCCCACGCACTACTCCAACCTGAGGAGTTTCACTAACTTGTAACCAGCTCCACACCAGCTTTATAACCACTGAAATCCCTAACCGACTAACCAACTGGATAAAACTGGACATTTGGTACCAAACACCAACATATCACCCACCACCATTTCTCCAAATGGAGTTCTGCACGTAATCCCCTGTATCCCTTGAATCATCCTGAATTCCTCTAGACTAGATCATACCCCTATGGTTCCTGAAGAAAATCATCACTCCTATATCTATATGGTAAGCACGTTCTTACATCTCAAACACAAGACCAATATGGTTAATAGCAATCACACAATTTTGAACACCAAAGAATCTTCACCAACGACACACTCGTTGCCCAAGAACATAACCTTACTTCCTCCTAAAGAATAACTCTAGCATCTAATCACATTCATAAACTCCATCTAATATTTTGGGTAAATTACAAATACACCCCTGAGATTTGATTAAAATACGAATCGCCCACTGTGTTTTTGAAAATTACATTCCACCTCCTGAGGTTTCTAATTTCATAACAAATCGCCCATTTTATTAATAAACCATCAAATCAATTAACAGTTTTTAATGATGTTAAAAATATGTTTCAATTAATAATTTAGGTAATTTTATTATTGTATAGGAGAGTAATTATGAATTTCATTTTTTTAGTTAATTCTATTAAATAAAAAATTCTAATAAGGGGGTATTTGTAATTTTTTAAACCACAGGTGGTAATCTGTATTTTTAGCAAATCTCAAGAGGTGTATTTGTAATTTATCCTAATATTTAATAATATCACAATACAAACACTACCCTTATCACAATCGATAAGACCACAATGAACTCATTGACCAACAAATCCAAAATAGTAAGCATCACACACAAGTACCATTCTTACTGCCCCGAAATGCAAATCTCACACTCCCTTGAAACCTTCTCACATAACCTATCAATTCTACAAACCCTAAAGTCTCACATTCCTTATACTTGACACATTCAAGCCTTATAACTCGCTCTCACTGTACAACACCGCTAACCACAACAATCCATGGATTACTCATTCTCAACAATTAACTCTTAAGCAAAACAAGGCTCACAAACCATCGCATAATCATTCCATAAAACAATAACATACATACAACACCGATACGATTATCAATCCCATGAACAACTTCTCGTTACTTATATAAAGGAGTCCAAAATCCATCATAAGCCTCCAACACACGAGGTATGACAAGCAACAACAACATGTATATACAACATATAATCACGATGCCTCAGCACCCAACAACACATTAGTTAACAACAAAAAGTTCAAATATTATACCACTGGTCTCTAATACAAAAGCCCCTCTCAAGGTAATACTATTGTAATGGCTAAAAAGTCAATCCTCGCGAGGCTCTCGAAGCCTAACCTGCCCGGTTCTGGTATTGATACTGCCCCCAACTGGACTGAAGAGACTGAGTCTGACTAGGTTCTGAAACACCCAAAGAATTTACATGCAAAGGACACAAACGTCTGACATGGCCTAGATGACCACAATTAAAACAAACAGTAGACCCCTTACTTTGAGACTAGCTTGAAGCTTGAACCTCACTAGGCCTTCTAACCGACGAGTTCGAAACCCCCGATGAAGACAAGGACTGAGCTTGAGATTGACCATGCGTTTGCCTCCACCTTTTACTGAGCTTAGAGTGCTTATGAACTGTAGGACTTGTTGAAGTGGCCTCCTCCTAACTCGACCAACACACACAGCCATGGCCTCCATATGGGCCATCGCCTCAACTAGAGCATAGTAAATCTTTCGCAAAGATCCAACTACCTTCTTCCAGATATCATCATGTAATCGCCTCTCAAACTCATAACAACGACGCTCCTCTATTGCCACCAACTTTGGAGGAAACCTCAACAAACTAGTAAACCGCATCTCAAACTATGCCAAAGGAGTAGCGTCCTGGCACAACTCGACAAATTGTTTTCTCAACTTTTCCCGAGTGGAATGAGGGAAGTACTTGGCCAAAAAGGCCTTCGTGAAAGCGACCTATGTGTTACCTACAATGTTCTTAGCATACTTTCACCAATACCCTACGTCTTCCCTTAATTGAAAACTTACCAAAGAAATCCTTAACCCCTCATCCTCGACTCTTAGCATATCAGGAGTTTTGGTAATCTGTTCCAACCAATCATCCGCCTCCAAAGGTTTAGCCTTCCCTAAAAACTCTGGTGGATTGGAGCGAAGAAACTCCTAGTAAGCTTGAGGGTATGTCCATTGTCACTCTCATTGCAAGCTAGAGCATCTTGCACCACTCTCACAATCTCGCGTGCAGCTTCCTCATCGATGGCTGATGCTGCAATGATAGGTGCTAAAGGAACCGATGTGCCTCTACCGACACTCCTATTTCCAATCCGTCCTCTATTCCCTCATGTAGACATCCTATAAAATCAAAACAAGACTAACTTAGTGAACAAAAACGGCCTTCCCTGAGGCACACACTCACCACCACTAAGTTACAAGACACACTTAGTCCCAACACACCCAATTCTATTACACATAAACAATTAAACACTTAATCATGTAATTGAATTAAGTCCACAAGGATAGCTACTCGTTCCAGAACTCTCAAGGAATTCTCATCAGAAACCACGTTGATCAGGCGTACTTCCGATAAGACCTCAAAGCAAGTTCACTAGCTACAAGTACTATCCAAGAAACTTAATCCCATGCTCATATAAATGCAACATATATGTCTTAACACTTATCCTAACAACGTCCTCACCACACGTAGCAAACCCATTGTGGTAACAATCACTTCCCATGAGCCCAAAATATTCAAACTTGGCTCGCTTTGATACTATGTTGTAACGACCCTACATTTTATTACTCAGATACATTACCAAGCTCATCATTATAATACAATTCTAGCGATAATGTATAGAAATTCTAAACATTAACAATGATAAATAAAGAAGGGTTCTCTCATTCGAAATACATGATGAATGCAACATGACATATAATTAAATACTTCGCTCGCAGGCTTACATAATTACATATAAGAGAAAGGGTTTAACCCTTTTTACAACAACGACATTCCGCCCACAAATAATAGGCTCTGTGGCCAACAACTAAGGATGATCTTCGATCTTAAACACGTCTTAACATCACCTGAAAATAATTAGCAACGTGAGATGAACATAAAGTCCAGTACGGATCCCAACTGATCCTAAACAATAACGAGATACAGATAGCTATGATTATAAATGCTTTATATCATATCATATACATAATGTGCCAGTTTATACTAAAAAATATACTTATACAAATACTTTTCTTGAAATCGTTCAATTTATTCAACAACATAAACAATTCGCTTTTCTTCTTCTTGTTACCTTTTATAAAATTCACTTGATAACAACAGGTTTTCGAAACAAATCCACAAAAACACAATTACGTATCCCCAAATTTCTGAACTTACACGCATTTCAAATACATTCCTAAAAAACATCTTAATCGAACATGAAGATAATACTTAGATTATGCTCCCTACATTACCATATAAAACAACCCGGCCTCCTCCAAAATATGACCATTATCATACATGATACACATAAATAGAACCATGATGATAACGAGAAGCCAAACAACGCTCTACCTGCCTTAAGCATGGTAAGCCAAGGATACACCATTCCATAACACCAGCCAATTTACCAGACACTAGCTGGAAGGGAATGAAACCTCTACCAATTTACCAGACACCCATTGGAAGGAAATGGTACCTCTGCGAAGTTCTCCAGGCGTTAGTTGGAAGGTACTAGTACCTCTTATTCTAAGCGCATCTAATTCTCCAGGCGTTAGCTAGAAGGTAATGGTATCTCTCATTCTCAGCGTATGTATATAACCAACAAGCACAATATACACAAGCATGAATAATTTGAATGTTCTAAATACACATAATCTATTCAACATCACAATGCCATCCTCCACTAATGACCAAGATCAAAATCTCTAAGCATAAGTATTAGATACACGTAACACAATAATCCAATCCTCACGAGACCTTAAGTCCAACAACAATAATAATATTTAAAGGTTTCAAAATCCAACCTCAAGTTCATTCTTAATTTACCCAATTTCCTTATTTTCCAAATCACAATACTCCAATCATTTAAAAAAAAAAAAAAAACCCATTTTCTATATTTCATTAAAACCACATCTATGATGTTAAAGCCACAACTCAACTCCACTCATCATAATCAATCCCAATTAGTCCCGTTATCATGGTTAACTCTCCTATTTAACAATTAACACACTTACACAAGCCATATATAAAAAAAACATAACCATATTCAACTTTACCCCTTTTCAATTTATTAAGCTAATAATATTAAATTAGGGCTTTTTCCCTCTTCAACATAAACACATAAAACTACTCCCCAATTAACTAGAACAACTACCAATGTAACAATTAAAACCCCCAAATATGAAACCCTAGATCCCACTTACATGCTTTTCGAAAATTCATAATAAATATGCTTTTTATGCAATAAAATCTATCACATACCTATCTATAGACAAAGTATTGAAAAGGAGCAAGGAAATCCCTACCTATTGAAGCCAAGACAAGATAACCCCAAAATCACCGACGATGAAACAATGATCCGCTCAGATTAAAAGAAAGCCCTCACCGAACTCTACGTTTTGATATAAAGAACTAGGGGTCAAAGATGTGTAGAAGTAGATGAATTGAGAGATGAAGAGTTTGGAGGCTAAAAAATGACGGAAAGAGAGAGAAGGGAGAGAGAGAAATGATCTAGATGTGACCAAAAGTGATTTTTCAATATGCTGAATTTGGATAGACCGTTCAAGCGATGAAACCTTCGCTCGAGTGAAGAATGCAAACTCCCAGAAGTTCAGGCCATACGAGGCAGACCACTCGAGTGACCAATTATTCACTCAAGCAAACTTCAAAAATTCCCAAAATCATAAACCTGCAAAAGTACTGGATAACTAGTAAGATTACTCAAGTGAACAACTCGTCGCTTGAGCGATGAAGAAGAAAAGTTTTAGATTGTTACAACAACCAAGGTATTTACCAAGAGCAAAGGTTCGAGGAATTTGAAGAAGAGAAGCTAGCTGTGTTTGAAGTTCCTCCTCCATATTACTAGAGAAGAGAACTCTAGACTTAGCCTTACTCACTTTTTGACCTAACAAGGAACAAAACTCTTACAAAATCGAGGAAATACTCTAGGAATTTCTAACACTAAATCATGTTCTCAGCAAAAAAATGGACGGGATAGAGAATGACCAGCTCTAGGCACTTTAGTGGGTTTCCACCTTTTTTGTTCACAAGCTCTAGAGATGGCAATCGAAAGGCATTCCATGCAAAGAATAAAGAGGCAAAGGACCTTGACGAATGCCTCTGAATGGAAGGAATGAGTCAGCACTACAACAAAATTGAATTTTTACGGCTTACGATGCATGCCGTAAAAACTCTTTCACGGCATGCACACAAATGCCGTTATATGACATGCCGTGGAAAGTGGAGCATCATTTACGGCATGCAGGTAAAGTTGTAAAAAGTAATAAATTAAACATTAATGACATACGTTGTATGTCGTATGTAACTTTTTACGACATTTTTGTCATGCCATAAATCATCATACTTTTTGTGGCATAATTTTGCATGCCGTAGAAGGTTATTTTTAAAAAATTAATGGCATACTTTGTATGCCGTGTATAATATTTTACGATATTTTCTTACATGTCGTAAATCATCACACTTTTCACGACATGATTTTGTATGCCGTAGAAGGTCATTTTTAATATATTTATGACATACTTTGTATGCCGTATATAATCTTTTACGACATTTTCTTACATGCTATAAATCATTACACTTTTCACGGCATAATTTTGCATGCCGTAAAAAGTTATTTTTAATATTATATATATATATAGGAACATGACCTTGCTTAACCGTATGTAGACAATAGCTTATAAAATGCAACCTGTTACAAACCAAGCAGAAGCAGTAACTATGAAGTAAGCAAAAAAATCTAATATCCATACACCAAACAACCTGCATACTAACTTTTATCCTCAACTTCTATCATATCAAGCTGATAACAACCTCAAACATACAAATCAAAAAAAATATCCAAATCATAAGATTCACTAGCATTTTTTTGATTCTCTATGAACTAGAATGTCAGATACATTATTTACATTTACTAACCTCATTTGCAACTCCCTCATCATCCTTGTATCCAGCATTCTCCAATATTGCATGTATGGCTGTTAGATCCACTCTTGAGCATGCTTCACCTAGAGGCGTTAATACTGATGTTGGTGTAGTGGATGCACTTTCATGAGGAATATCCATCAAAACATGGGATGGTACCTGCCAAATGCTACTGAATCAGTGACATCATAAATTTCTACGTACATTATTCACTTGTATTAATGCCAATCAGCATCCCAACAGTAAGTCAGCTACTGACTAATGGTCAGTAGTATAATGTAGCAAATTCAACATATTAAATAGTTGGAAGTTTGCTTGCAGTTATGGGGCACACCTCAGTTTCTTTCTGAAGAGAAGCAAGGGCAATCACAAGAGACTTAGCATTTGGCCTCTCACGAGGTTCATACTGTAAACAACGTGAAGCTAGCCGCACCAATTCGATTCCTTCATCATTAGAGAAATGACCCTCCAAACAAGAGTCCATCAGCATCACAAAATTCTTGCCACGTATCAGGTCAAGTGCCTACAAGACAGATAAAATTATAAGAAAATTAGATTTACCATAGAAGCTGAAATTAAATAGATTCCGACCATTGGTGGAACCTGAAACTTCCTTTGGGAGTTTGATAGGGATAGTGAGAGTGAAGTTCAAATGAATTAAAATTCACTATATGTGGACCTCAGCCAAATCCTGATGATCTCCAAAATTGGATACATCAACCATATAACATATTAGACATTCTTTCAATGAAATTTTTTTGGGTATCTCAAAGGCTGAATTATTATTTTGTGCATCTAATCTCCTTGAGATTATAGATCAATGTTTCCACAGGTTTTGCATTTTCTGAGAAAAGCAAATCTCATAGCTGTATATGGTGCCATGTACCCATGTATACCATCACACATATTTGAAACATTAACAAAGGTACAAGCAGCAAACAATGGGAGTAAATACACTATTTTAGCTGGCTACAATCATTTGAAGGATTAATTGTGAAAAAGAGTAAAATAACTAAGCACTAATATCACAAAATCATTATGATATTGGAACATATTTGCATGTTTTACGAATTAACTGTTCTTGGTTATTCTGAAAATAAAAGAAAATTCCTCATATTCTACCTTGACATTATCAAATTTCTATTAAGTTATTGTTTTTAGCTAGCTCCATTTTTTTGATTTATTCTCTCCTCACCATATTAAATGGAAGTCCATGACTCAAGGTTGACAGCCCTGATATACACCTGCTGCTCAGCCTTATGGAAGTAATCCAGCAACTAGGTGGATGGGGCAACAGATTAAGAGTTCCAGAGTCAACTAGGAAGAATAAGCACGAAAATCGTAGGATAGGAAATAGATAACTTTTAACAAGCCATATATAAACCACCACCTAGGCTATTGTGTTACGTGTGGCACAGCTGCCTAGCCTTTCACTAAAATTATTGAACGATCATAAATTCTGTCAAATTATGGCCAGTGAGACCAGCCAATTAATGTTTTATCTGTTGGGCCTTTCATAATCTTAATTCAATTTTGGGTCTGTATAAATTCCACCACAACAGCCTAATATTGCCAGAAATTCAGCTTCTAAAGACAACAGTGACTGAAAGCATAATGCAGAATCTCCACTAAAGTCAGTGTACCAGTAATTTCAACTTAAACTCAGACAAGAAGCAACTTGTCAACGAGATCACTTAAAAGAGTAATTTAGCAAACTTCTACAAGTGTCAATGGGGTAAGGGCTGTCGCTGTTAACACAATTTCTGTTATCACTTAAAAGAGTAATTTACATGCTCATGCAGAATTATGATTCCAGCCTAAGTTAATGTCGCAGTGCAAGAACTTCCACAGAATATCAAGAAAAGTATCTGTGCAAATCTTTACTGAACATTAATTTATGAGAAAAGGACAATTTACATGGCTTGGTGGAATATGTTTGCCACTGAGAAGATCAAGCAATAGGGTGCCAAAACTGTACACTACACTCTCTGACGTCACTCTACCTGCAAAATTGAAACAATTACATGATCAAAATTTAGCAACAGAAAAATATGTGAATGTAGTGCTATCTATCAACTAAGAGTAAATGGTGCACTGGAAATGAGAGTAAATGAAGAATGAAGATATGTCTTATTTCTAGCAGTAGATTTGGAAATGGTGCATGTTTATTTCTTTTATCTATTTAGCTATTGTGCAATTATCATCTTAATGCTGGGGTAGGTTTAGTTTCTAGAAATGAGAATATTTATTGTTTGATCTGTCTATTTGATTTAAATCGTTGATGATTCCATTCCAAAAGAAATGGAAATTTCTCTCTTTTGTGATGATCAAATGTTGTTCTTACTGTAAACTATGTTAAATAATGATTTCAAAGTAGGAAACTTAATTTTATGTTTGGTTATCAAGTAACATGTCACTTAAAATACCCAAAAAAAAAAAAAAAAAAAACCAAGCATTGTGTGATATTTCTCAGTTCTTGTCATCCATATCTGTATCCCCATTCATTGTCGTACCATGCCACTACCTTGACCATGTCGTCTCCCATGGCCATTGTCAAAGATGAATCGATGGTGGAAGAAACATCAGAGCACCTGAAATCGACTGACACAAGAGAGACATCACACACGGCTAATATACCCTTCAATGGTCCATCGGCTGCTTTTCTAAAGGCAGCATTAACGTCTTCAGCAGATATTCTTTTTTTCGCAACGTTCACAACAAGATCAACGACAGATACATTTGGTGTGGGAACACGGAGAGCAATGCCGTTGAGCTTGCCCTTGAGCTGTGGAAGCACTAGAGACACGGCCTTGGCTGCACCAGTGCTTGTTGGGACTATGTTAAGTGCTGCAGCTCTGGCTCGCCTCAAGTCCCGGTGTGAAGCATCTAAGAGTCTCTGCAAACATTACAAGGAAAAACATTTTGAATTACAGTTTTAAGCCATCAAGTCCTAAAAAGAAAAAATCCTGCTAGGATTCAATGATGCATTGCTGGACTTTATTACTTGATCAACAACTAGTTTTTCACTGCCATTTCTGAGTGGATATAATAATTTTTACCTTTTTTTCATGGATGTGTAATTACCTGGTCTCCAGTGTAAGAATGAGTGGTGGTCATGGTCCCCTTGACAATACCTGAATATTGGGACATGAATATGTCACTTTACAGTGCTTGAGCTTTTTGTCATTTTGTCAAGCGAGCGTTTTATTACCAAAATAGAAGATTTACAACGCTTACCGAGTTCTTCATCCAAGACCTTCACGAAAGAATAAGTGAATTACTTCAAAAAAATAGTCACTGAGATATGCATAAGCAAAAGTTGACAGCAAGGATCAAATATAGAGGATGAAAGGTCATGCAATTAAGTGAATATATCCTATGCTGCCACCTGTTGCAGCAGAGCAAAGTACACAACAAATAGTCCACCAGCATAGCATCTACAATATTCCTATAAGATGCAAGCAAGAAATTATAAGCTTCTCAATAGTTCTTTAAAATCAAATCTATGTAATTAATTAAGAAGCTTGTTGTGGGGTCTTTGTGTGAATGCTTTTGTCATCAAATTTGTTTGTTTTTGATAACTTTATTCAAAACAACAGCTCTAATGAAAAGCATCAAACAGAAGGAAATGTCACTTTACTGTTCTCTCTATCAGATTCCTAATAAGGAAAGAAAAACACGCAATCATGGATTGAACCCAACACCACCTCCACCACTTGTTTCTTTAAGAATCTTTCACAAATTGGTAATTAAACTAATCATGGGTTTTCATTGTTTAGGAGAAAATGGTAAACACATATAAGTTTTATATAGAATGATGTATCGATGACATTTTATAATGGAAAAAGCTTATGATGTGTAGCTGATATTTCTAAAACTTTATCTCTAAATTTACTCTAATGATTTGGATTGTTATATGTCAATTTTTGATTTGTGTAGGAATCAAGTACCTATAACATGACCTCCTACCATGTTATTGTAGATGAATTTAGGGGTGATGTTTTGTATGTCTCTAATAATACCGTTCCATACGTATGAACTACGACGATGAGTTCTTTTCATTTTCAATAAATATAAGTAAGACACATTATTTTGTATATTATTTTTATATATGAATTTTACGTGTACTACACTACCCAAGGAGCCTTTTCTCAGTGGTGATAGAGAGGAGAGCCCACAAATGATGCGTGTGTTTTCACTTGTTCATATATATATTGGTGTGAAAGCACTAGCTATGCAACTTGCATGTGTTTTTGTTTCGATTCTAGGTTGAAATGACATGACAGTGGTGACAACTAGAGCACCAAACAGAGCTTAAAGACACAATGGGGGAGTGAGGTATGCAAAGGAAATAAGGTAGCTATTTTGATTGCGGAGACATACCACTTAGATTCACCATGGCAGTAAAATAACATTTGTTTTTCAGTTGAAAGAAGCACAAAGGAAATGCTGATGCAATTGGCTCAAGTGGAAGAAACTGGAAAATGCTATTCAATAATGCTAGGTATGTTTTGTATTGTATACTCAAATTTATTGTAAAGAGTTTTTTTTTTTTTTGGAGATAGAAGGCCAAGGTTTCTAGTTGGAGTAGTTTATTATTGTATTTTTTGGATTTCAGTGTGAGAGTGATAACATTGTAGAGTAGTTGAGTTAGAGGTTTAGAACTATATAATCTCTATTGCCATAGTGTATTTGATCTTAAAGTGATAAATAATTTTTAATAAATAAATATTGATTATAATAATATTGTGGAAAAACTAAAATTAAAATTAAAATTTAACTAAAATTAAAACCCATTGTCGAACAATTAAAATTAAAATTAAAATTATAATCTCTTTACACAAAAATCTTAAAATCAAAATTTAACTAAAATTAAAACCCATTGTCGAACAATTCCAATATAGCATATTGGAGTTCCAAATATGCACACTGATTGTAGTGATGCTATTTTGATTCTCTGTTCTGTACTGAAAACACTTTTGCAGCACTATCGCCAAGTACCAATCTTGTCTAGAGTCAAAAAATTGGATTTTGATGATTTTGAGGTCATCAAAATCAGACAGAATCAAACTACCTCTCTTGGGGATGGATAGGTTGCAGACGGCGGCGTGGGTGGTCGGGTAGGGGCTGGCAGCGGCAGGGGAGGGTGGGCCGGAGTAGGTTAGTTCAAGGAAGAGGGTAGCGCTATGCTACAGGTTACTTTTTATATTTTCAAAAAAATAAAAATATATATAAATTCACATTTGGTAATTATTTTTCATGTTTTCATAGGTGAAGTAATTAATTTTTTATTTTTCTTCTATTCTTTTGAAATAGGGTAAATTACACTTGCCTCTTTCATATTTTTGACAAATACAGGACACTTCCTAATTTTGGAAGAAAAAAAATGTTGCGCCCTCACCACTAATGTAGTTTTTGGTCGCATTGACAGCCATACCAAACCAGTTAGAATATTCGTTACTGCCAAACCAAAATTTGAATTGAGATTTAGAAAGAGAAATAAAAAGATGAGAGAAATATTAATGAAATATAAGATATAATATTTTTCTCCATTTCTCTCTCCTTTTCTTATCCCTTTCCAAATTCATACCAAAATTTATGATCAAACATAGTCTTAACACGAATATTATTAATTTAACTAAATTGACACCATATTTAAAATTAAAAGTAAAATTTATACAATTGAAACTACATAAAAATTAAATTGACACAATAAACAAATTACAAGAAACACATATATATTTATTATATATATATATATATATATGGAAGAATGGCAAGTAGAAATAATGTACCTCAAGAGGGGTGCCTTCGTTGTTGGTGGAAGAATGGAGCCAATGCCATTCCCTCTAGGGTACCTAAAGCAGCTAGGCCTATCATCAATGGCTGCAGCAGTGGAAACCATGTGCATGAGCTCAGTCTCACAAGAAGGGGCCATGACCACCATGTTAGGCAAACAAGCCATGAAAGTTGTGTCAAAAGCCCCACAATGTGTAGGACCATCTGCACCAACAAGACCAGCCCTATCCAGTGCAAATCTCACTGGAAGCTTTTGAAGATCCACATCATGAGCCACCTGCAACCCGCATCAACAATATCAGTACATATATAGTCAGATTTATTATAATTTTTCGGATCACGTGATAGTGATGTTTTTAAAATTTTATATTTGAATGACAGAAAAATTATTTAATATTTTTAGAGTAAGACGATGAGGTGTCTCGACTTAATTTTTATTGTTTAAAACAATAAAACTCATTACTTTTATTAACAGGAACTAAGATTTTGTTTTTCTAAAAGATTTTTACATAAAACATCAACAAAATCAACTTACTATATGCATCATATCAAAAACACATAAATTAGATTGAATTATTTTATAAAAACAACAAAATAAAAAAACAAAAAGACTGAAGGATAGTTAATTCACCTGATCATAACCTCTCTGTAGAAAAGAAGAGTAAATAGTGCAAAAAGGCTTGAGACCTTCAGTGGCAAGACCAGCAGCAAAGGTGACAGCATGTTGTTCCGCAATCCCAACGTCGAAACATCTCTCTGGAAAACGTTTTTGGAACAGATTCAGTCCAGTTCCCCCCCATTATTGCTACTATTTTCTCATCTCTCTCAGCTTCAGCAATTAAGGACTCTGCAAAGTATTGGGTGTATGACTTTGTCTTTGATTTTGTCTTCAATTGTTTCCCTGACTTTGGTTCAAACTTCACCACACCTATTAAAAAAAAACCAACACCAATTTATTAGCCCCATGCTACAACCATAATTTTTCACTTTTTTTGTCCTTTGTGCTATTTTCATCCTTGTAGTTTAATTTATTTTCAATTTTATCCTCAAAGTATTAAATGTGTGCTAAGAAGAGAGAGAGAGAGAGAGAGAGAGAGAGAGAGAGAGGTGTACCATGCATCTTGTCAGCTGCAACCTCAGCAGGAGCATAGCCTTTGCCTTTCTCAGTTAAAATATGGATTAACATAAATATAGCTATAGCACAATATAATTAATCATATGACCGAAACAATTAAAGAACTCAGCAAGATTCTACGGCACTGAGAAAATGATGGACCAATTACAGTAATTTGCATGGTATTACCATGGACAAACCAAAAGTAGCTAGGGGAGGATTTTGCCTCTCAGATATGATCGTGTGTTAACAAATGACTAGCACACTGTAAACCACGTTCCAAGAATGATTAACAGAGAGAGAGTGCTAAGCAATAGAGAATACAAAAAGCCACTTCATAAAGTGCCAATAACAATGTAATACTAAGTTCAAGATCTATCTATCCGATCGAATTATAAAATTAGCAAGATCATCACTTTAGGTAACCTACTTGACAACTTAATACAAGATCGATAAATGAACCTTATTTTCAGACAACCAAAGGGGGTGGCACTTGAAATATTTGCATAGCAACCTTAAATATGCTTCAAAACCTTGCTACGATGGAATAAGAGCAGCTAACAATATAACAGTAAGGAGAACTCTGATAAATAAATAACTTATGTATATGCTTTGCTAAACATCATATTAAATCAATGAAGTTTTTTTTTTTTGATGAATATCTTAGCACTCAACCAAAATCTGCCTAGGCCACTCCCATGTCACCTCATGCATTCATATTTGACACCCAACAGTGTTTCTCACAGATTTTTCGATTCGACTAATCAGCCTGTCCACCATTCCCTATCGAAGAGGACAGGATTTGTAACAAACAGCGCAGTTCTTATTATAGCACTGATAAGGATGAGTACAAAGTGATGTTAGTGCAATGAGCAAGTAAACTGTGAGAGAGAGAGAGAGAGAGAGAGAGAGATAGAGAGGAAATGCACTCCATTAAAAGACAATGAAACAAAACAGAAAAGAGCAACCACTCTAAAAAGCTCTAACCCAAGATATTTCCTTATCTACATAGTTTACCTTCATTCCCAATTCAAATTGTGGTTTTTACTTCATCAATATGGAAAAACAAATACAAAAAAGTATTTCAGCCATTTTATGAGTTCAAGAGAAACCTAACATAATTGCTAAAAAGCTCTAACCCAAGATATTTCCTTATCTACATAGTTTACCTTCATTCCCAATTCAAATTGTGGTTTTTACTTCATCAATATGGAAAAACAGACCTGCATTATAACCTAATTGGAGCAGAGATTTAGAGCAAGTATTGTATATTAGATCCAAATTACCCTCATACCAATTCAAGGGGTCAGTAGAGAAGCCAAACCAATTGAGCACATGAATTAGTATCCTCGATAGAGTGCTAGGCATAAATGGTAAGCACCCCCCACTTTATGTGGATGCCTAAATAATTTAGCTAGCAGCCCTCTTCCCTTTTCTGAGCCAAAAGGAGAACACTGGTTGAAGACGCATACTTTTTACCAACATAGGTGATGCCTTTCATGACAAATAATTAACATTTTAAATTCTGCTACCATTCATTACAACAAACCAAAGTAAGAGAATAAAAAAGACCAGATAATATAGAAACATCAAATACACAGAAGGCCAATAAATTCAGTGTGACAAAATTTAAAACAAAGGCTAGCTAAGAATTAAAAATCTCTATGCAAAGACGCATCATTTATAGCTACATTATTCCTTATCCTCACATTGTCAGAGGGTTAAAAAATTCTATCTGAAGTGTTAACTATTGAATTATATAAAAATCTCAAAACACATAAATCTCATAACATACACCAATAATTGAGTGAAATGAACCACCAAAAAATTTAAAAACTCATTCAAACAGACTCAAAAACACAAAAATAAATAAACTAATAAAAAAGATGCATCAATCAGAAATGGCAGAAATGAACAATTCAAAATTCAGTGGAAGAGTGAGAATACACTCCTAACCTTGAAACAGCCGAATCCAGCGGCCATAGAAGAGCATAATCCACTGGCACCTCTATCAGATCTTCACCACAAACTTGTTAGAGACAGAGACAGAGACAGAGAAGTGATTAGTGATCGTACCCGAGAAATGGCGAGAAGAAGCAACAAAATCGCATGGAAGATTGGAGTTGGCTAGGGTTTCCAATTGAGAACCGCCCAATTGTGCTTTGATTGGAGGTGGTAACGAACAGTCATCTTCTCTTTACCTCTTTGCTTCTCCGAGAGCTTCGAACCTCTGCTTACTCTCATCCATGGAGAAATCAGAGAGAGAGAGAATGAGGGATCGCAGAAGAGAGACAGAGGGGGTTTCATCAGGTTTTTTGGGCAGAAATAGAAATCTACAAATGTAAACAAATTAAAATCCTAAAGGCAAGGGTTTTGCTTTTACGTTTAATTTACTTTACAAGATGAGAAATTGTTTTAGCAGGAGTTTTCACAGCATGATAGCATGCCATGAAATAGGTAGAAATGTGGACATTTATCCCCGAATCTGAATATAAAAAAAATTCCCCGAAAAATACTCCGACGGGCCGGGGATGGTGATAAAAAAAATCCCCGATGATATTCGGGCCGGGGACGGGATACATGTTCAGTCGGCCCGCCCCGCCCCGGCCCCGAACCCCGCCCCGTTCGTCCCCCGATTGATTTATATGTTATATATACTCTTTATGTTGATCTCTCATTTATAATATAGTATAATATATGTTTGATTCACCTACTCTCTCTCATATATAATTATTATTAATATACTTTATCTTATTCATCTACTCTCTCTTTATGTTTGATTCATCTGCAGAGTCTTCTCAGTATGCCTTTTGTCTCTCTCCCTCACTCACGTCTCTCATTCATATCTCTCATCTCATTCTTCTCCATAGCTCTCTCCCGTCACTGCTTCTAATAACAGAAGTTCTGTTCTCACGCCTCTATGAGCCTCTCATTTTTCGTCTCTCTCATCTCACTCATTCTCATCTCTTTCTGCTGGATAGACCGTGAATATGAAGCTACCGATGGATAGATTCTCTCATCTCCGATCGATCTGAAGCTACGATGGACAGATCTCTCTCATCTCCGATCGATCTGAAGCTACCGATCTGGATCTGGACAGACCGTGGTTCGATCTGCAGAACAAATTTTTTTTAAAGTTATATATACATTTGTTGTTATATATATATATAATATATATATGTATCTGTTGCTGTTGGTGATGGTTTGTTGATCTGAAAGTTTTTGTGTGTGTGTGTGTTGAGAACTGTCGGGGATATTTCGGGGTCGGGGAAACCCGATCCCCGTTGGGGACGGGGATGGGACTGTGATTGGTTCCCCGTCGGGGATCGGGGCCGGGGACGGGGAAGTTTTGGCCATCGGGGATCGGGGACGGGGAGGGTGATCCCCGGCCCCGCCCCGTCCCGTTGCCATTCCTAGTTTTCACAGCATTTATTAGCATGCCATGTAAAATAGGTATAGAAATGTGAATGACATTTAAATTCAATCTGAATATGAAAAAAAAATTATAAAATCTCACTGGGTGCAATTATCCCTTAAAAGAGACATTACATTATAAAATAATGTATAAATTATTTTTATATTGTCCTCAATTAGGAAAATTTAAGGTGAGAAACTTGGTTAGAAATTGTTAGCTTTTTTAAATAAATAAAAAAAATCGGATTGAAATTTTTTAATAAAAGTTTTCACGACATGCTAATACATACCGTGTAAAGTTATAATATTTTACGACATAAAATGTATGTCATCTTAAGTACAAATATTTTATGACATATTTTGTATGCCGTGAAAATGTACATTTTTTACGGCATGCTTTTGCATGCCATAAAAAAATTCTGATTTTTTTTTTTTTTTTTTTTGTAGAAGTTTTCACGACATGTTAATGTATGCCGTGTAAAGTTATAATATTTTACAACATAAAATGTATGTTGTCTTAAATGCAAATATTTTACGACATATGTTTGCAAGTCGTAAAAGCATACATTTTTTACGGCATACTTTTGCATGCTATAAATATATGAATCAACGACTTACATGGTATGTATGCCGTTATTGACAAAATATTAACGGCTTGCAAAAAAAAATGCCGTAGAATGTACTAATTACGACATGCATTTAATGCATATCGTAAACATGATACCGTAAATAGTTAGTTTTGTTGTAGTACAGAGACACCTTCATTGACAAGGATGGAAATAGAGGATACATACACAGGACATGATCAACTCTACCCAACTTTTAGGAAAGTTGAAGAACCCAAGAACTTTACGTTTAAAACCCCATTCAAGGTGAGCATATACTTTCTCAAGATCTAATTTGATAAGCATGCTACCTTTGGAACCTTTTTGGATTTAAAACAATCAGGTCCGGTCCTGAGATTTTCGAGGCTCAAAACCAAAAATCAACTAATAAATTTCTGGTGCCCTTCATATTTTTTTTTTCATTGAATGAAAAAAAAAATTGAAAGTAAAGGACAAAAGATTTGTGTCAAAATCACAAAAAATACTTAGCAGTACATTACAATAACTAATAAGTATCGCTTGATCCTCACTCTTTTTGTATTTTTAGAAGCAAATAAATCAATCATATTTGCATAATCTAATTTTTGCAAAATCATTTTCAATGAATAACAATGTTAATTATTTTAAATGGGGCTTTCAATTTTTTAATGAATTAATTTATTTTAAGTTAATTTGGGCCTTCCTTAATTTTTTTTGGACTTAAAATATACTTAATATATTAGACTAAACTATAATAAGATAGACCCCTTTTTTGGGTCTATTTTCAATGGATAACAATGCCAATTTTTTTGAATGGCCTTTCAATTTTTTAATGGGTCAATTTATTTTAAGTTAGTTTGGACCTTTTTAAATTTTTTTGGACTTAAAACATACCTAATATATTACACTAAATTATAATAGGAGGGGACCCCTTTTTTGAGTCTATTTTGAGAGGCCCTAGGCCATGGCCTGGTGGCCTATGCCCCAGGGCCGGCCCTGAAAACAATGGACAACTCTATCTCACATCTTTAAACCTCCGTGGGAAAACCCCTATTTCATTTAATTTTGTGAATATGTATTTGTTCTATTAAATTTTTTTTTTTGAAAATATTAAAATTAGATTAGCACAAATATATATATACCAATTTAGTTTGAAAAAAAAAAATACAAATGATTATTTTTTATATAAAATATAAAATTTGATTAGTTGAAAATTGCAAACCCTTCGTCCAAATGTGTATTAACTTCATCTAAAATTGTGAATTTTATTATTTGAAACTAATTAAAACTTGTGTTTTGTTCACACATTCTAATAATGTGTAAATAAAATCAAACTTTATATTTCGTTGACATGGGGTAAAAACTAAAAAGGTAATGCTATGCTCCACACCCTCATGCAAATTATGACATTTGTGGATTTGATTATCACAAATGACATAACTAAATCCTACAATCATAACTAAAAAAATTGAGTTATAATAAAATACTACATAATGTATAATCAAAGAGCTCTTTAATAATAATGAAAATAATGTCATAACCAACATCACCATAAATCATAATTAACATCATAATAAGCCATAACAAAATACCACAAAAGTTGTAACTAAGAAGCATATGGTGTACCATAGAATTTCCCAAACTCAAAACTACAGAAAGATCATTACAAATAAGACCCAAATCCATTTACCTTGTTTGGTTTTGAACTTGAAAATCATTTTCTCACTTCTTATTTTTCCTTTCTGGTTTATATTTAATGAGCATATTTTAATCAATTTTTATATGTTTTTATTAAATTCACCTAAAGTAAATCAACTAAACAATTATTATTATTATTTTTTTGTGTTATAATTATTTGTGATTCACATTAAAATATATATATATATATATATATATATCCATTACCTGTCCACCCATTGTCCCCAAAAGTAGCCTTCCAAACACAAAACAAAGTCAAAACAATGCGATTGACCCAATCACAAAACAGCCTCCATACCACAAATTCACTGAAAAAAAGCCCTCATTTCATGCAAAGCCATACACATATGAAACCTTAAAACAAACACCACCCCCAACCTTAATTATTTCATTCCAAAAACAACCTTACCCGTTCCCATATATATACCACCCCCATCTTCACATTCTTCCTCGGGACTGCACAATAAAAAACAAACCAACAAAAACTTTTTTTCGGTGAATAATCTCTTTTTTTCGAGATTTTTCACCGATCACAAAAATGGCCATGACCAAGAAGATGTTCACTTGTGCCATCCTTGTTGCCGCTGCCACCGTGAGCACGGCTCTGGCCACTGAGTCACCTGCACCTGCACCCACCAGCGGTGCAGGGGCAACAGTGCCAGCATTGCTCGGAGCCTCCGTTATGTCAATCTTTGCCTTCCTTTTGCATTAAACTTCTCATAGAAAGGGTATAAGGTTAAGAAGGAGGATAAGAAGAGTACAGAGGAGAGAAACATGATGATTATTGAACTTAAAGTCCTGATATGTTCTTCTGGGTTCAATTCTTATATTAAAGGTTTATTTTTAATTTTATGTAACACAATGCAATAAAAGAAGCCTTTTGGGTAATATCCATGACCTCTTCTCTCTCTCTCTCTCTCTCTCTCTCTCTCTGCTATGTATGTTTTAAACTATTATCAATTGACACTCAAAATATTGTTGAGAAAAACACCAGCTAAAAGTGACAAGTCTCATTGTATGAATTAACCACAATTTAAGGGGTAATGAATATGAGCCCTTTTCTTTATTATGTAAAGATGAGAAACAAAACATTTATAAAACATTTGAAGAATGTGTGAAAAAGATGGGTAGTAGTAGTAGGGTTGGTGTAAAATAAAAATAAATAAACAAAATTGGTGGAGGTGCTATGGGATGAATTTGTATCTCTTTTATTGACCTGTGAAATTTTGGTGCTTTTGATTCCAAAAAAATGAAAAGTAATGTTTTTAAAAATAGATTATTTATTTTTTAAAGATAAATGTAATAAAATAAATATATTATAATTATTGAATCTATTTAATTTTTTTTTATATAAATGATATACACAAAGAATTTTAAGAAATAAACCACTCGAATTATCGAAACAGAACCCACACAACGCCTTTCTAGTCCAAAATCCCTTCTCAATCTTAAAAATATCAAATTGTACTAGATGGACCATTAGGAAAGTGACCACCCTGTGAGGAGTCTAATTTATTGACACAACTCAATAAAACAGAACTCGTAATTAGTTTCATATTAAAAAATGTAGGCTATACTTGGTTTTTTTTTTTTTTAGGAACTGTTTTTTAATTTTTTAAATATTATAATATGATAAAAATAAACATTATAAAAATAATTTTAAAATGTTAAAAATTATTTATGCCTTTAAAAAAATAAAAATATATGAAAATTATTAATATTTTTTTTTTTTTTCAACAAATTATATTTAAAAATTTAAGATTTAAAAAAAAAAAAAATCAATCCAAACAGAGCGGTAATATAAATGGCATTTGATCCATAAATCCAAATCTCAATTTTGTTTGGCCAAAAGTTTACGCGCCAAAATACTTTGTCCAAAAGGACAAGTTTAGGCAAAAGGACCAAAATACCCCTATATATATCATCCGCGATTCCAACTTCCAACATATAGATAGTCACACACACACACACACACACACACACACACATTCTTTCTCTAAACCCGAACTCCTTCGATGACCATTACTCTGCCATCCTTTGTAACACCCCGAAATAATTGTAATAACTCACTTCATAGTATTCCAAGAATAGAAGAAGCTTATACAAAAATTAACCCTTCTTTAATTCGCTTTTCTCATACAAAAGATGACATATGCATGCATACATTCATAAATCCTAGATCCTAGATCTATAGCATATGACATGATGATATAATGTGAAACAAAAGGAAGCACGAGTAAGTTATGCCCTAATGATTACATCTTTCCAAGTCAATGTTTGAGTACAACAAAAGTGAGTTAAATTCAATACATAGAAAGCCCAAAGCTTGAACAAAAGTAATTACTCAAAAGAAACAAAAAGAAGCTCTCAGCTCCAAGTCCTCCCAAGCTACGTCCTTGGTGGAAGCATATCATCAGCACCTGAAATTTATTTTTTACATTGGGTAAGCTAAAGCTCAGTAAAGACACTTTAACACAATATATGATACTTAACAAAGTCATAAGGTAAATGCTCATGCATGCATGCCTTTACCAAAACGTTTAACTTCCTTCTTTTCAAACAGTGCCATAACATGATTATGATCAATTCATAAAACAATATCTTTAATATAGAAAACAAGGCAGTGGATACACAATACTAGGAATCTCTAGGTACGTGTTTACCAGTAGGCTATATAAGCACTACCAAAGCCATTTTATCGGTACTATCCGAAAGAAACAATACCTAACCGTGGGGGTTTCTGAACTTTCACCAAGGACATACATGCCAACATAAAAAAATCACAACCACACTTGGGGGTGTAAAAATGGCCCGAGGCCAATGGGCAGGCCGAGGTGGGCCCGGCCTGAACCAGGACCCTGGGCTTGGGCCTTCATTTGAAGCTCGGGCCACCCCCAAAATTTTTTTGTCTCTGCAGGTGGCCCAGCCCAGCCTGTTCCACCTAGCCCCTCTATCTCTAGCAGATTGATTGCCTGCCAATGCCATTGCCAACGGTCAATAATTTTATTTTATTTATTTATTTTTTAAAGGCTTGCTACGGTATAAAAAAAATAAGGAAAAAATTCTTTTCATTGCACAGGATTGATGCCTATATTGCCTTGTCGCACCCCATGCCATTGCTTACAATGGCATTGATTCAAATTTCAATGAATGAAAAAAAAATATATATATTAAATGTCTGCAGAGGAGTAGACTATAATAATAATAATAAAATAATAATAATAATAATAATAATTTAATGGTCACCTTACCGTTTAACACAACGGCCCAATTTTGTTTTTGTTTTTTTTTTTATTATCTACAAATTGATCTCAACCTTCCAAACTCTTATAAATATCCCCCATCTTTCAAAATAAATCTAACAAATAATTCTGTCTCTCAAACTCCTAATCTCTCTTAACTCTAAATTAATTTTGAAGTCTCATCCCTAAGTGACAATTGCAATTGTGCAAAAAGAAACTTTTATTAGAAGATGCTAATTTTTGTATCGCATGTGCTAGTCGGTAACATTAATTAGTTTAATTAAATTTATTAGCTACTTATTCTTTTCCATTAATTATCTCTGAACATATATTATTTGTTATTGTTTACTCATTATTTAAATTAATTGTTCATTCTTATGTATTATTTTACTTATATTACTATGGATCCTAATGTTTCTAATGTTTATATCTATATTGATGCATATTCTACATAATATGAATCTGTTGATTCTCCTTCTAATATCCCTCTTCCAACAGTTGGATCATCATCTAGGGGCACAACTAGTGGTGTTTGGGAATATTTTGAAAAAAAATATCTATAAATAGTTGTAACGCCCCAGAGACAATTCCCAATGAACAATTAAAAGAACATGCTCTATACAACCAAACAATACAATTACATGCCAATGTTTCTCTTTCTCATTGAACTATAGATTCAATTTACAAAAATATTAAGATACAGCTCTCAGTTCAATAAGTTAGAGAAAATTACAAAATAAATACATTGTCCTCTGAGTTTACTAATTACATCGTGTCACTTAATACAAAAGATACAAAATTCCAAAAATAAAAGTAAGAAAGAAGTTCAACAGTTACATTATGTCACGACCCCATTCCGCCCCTAATAGAATGATGTCGTGATGGCCAGTAAATCGAGATTACCGAAGGCCAACTTACAAAGATTCACACAAACAGAGTATACATATGGGGCATACATGTGCGTAATCAATAAATTTAAATCTAATTAGTCCATAAGAGCTGTGCATAGATTAGATGAAATGACATACATATCAACATGGTTTTACAACTTGAATACAAAATAAAATAAAGTACATCTTACATCTTGATCAAAAGGCTTCTTAAGCCAAAACATACAAAAGAAATGAACTATAAAGCCAAAAAGCATAATGTTCAAGATGCTACAAAACAAGAACCAAAACATCTTCCACAAAAAGCTTAAGCAACATCACCTTCTTGTTCATCACCTACATATAAGGGAAAGGGGTGAGCTAAAAACTCAATGAATGATATATGTAATAAAGGTTTGAATGAATGATATCTGAGATTTCATCAAAATAATACATATCATAACTTGTAACAAAACAAAGGATGAACCAAGTTCATCAATCAAAGGCTTTCAAAGCTTATTGGGATGTTTACTAACATCTACATCATACAAAAGATGACATTTATTGACAAAACAAAGGAATAATCGACCCGGAATTAATTAGACAAGCCCACCCGTTGGTGGTAGAGGAGATATCTCAAACAAAAGGTACTAGTTGCATTAAAGTCCCCTAGTACTAAGGACCTTTCAAGAATATCATCAAAACAAACATAATACTTGATACAAAAACTAAGGGATAATCATTCATACTTGATCAAATACTTTTCCAAAACAAAGCAAAGCCTTCATCAAAACATTATAACCTAACTTTATTAAAAATACCACTCGCAATAGCTCTTCGGATGTAGGGCTTAAGGTAAGGATCCAAGATCTACAAATACACGACAAAGTCCACTGAATGCATTTCAAAAAGACAAGAAGAGATGCTCAAAGATGGGTATGCGATGCAGTCTCAAAACAAGCTTCAAATGAGTAAATAAGATCCTGGCATTTCTTTTCAAAACCAAGTCATGACAAAGCAAAACATGTGCTGGGAGTTAAATCAATGTTTTTCTTCTTGGAAAAGCATGTTGGGTACAAACCAGGTCACGAAATGGATGCACAAAAATGAGCTGGTTTGAAAAGGCCTAGTTGGGTGAACTCAGGAGGTCTTGGACGAGGTGTGGTCTCCTTGGCCTAGGTGTGGGGTTGCCTGCCGAGATGTTACAAGGTGCCGACAAAGGTGTACTATGGTCAACCTAGGTGTGCATGCAAGATAGCCTAAACTGCAAGTGATCATGCAAGGTAGGCCAAGGTGAGATACAATGCTTGGCCTAGGTGTGAGGTCTAGACAAGAGTGGGTCTTAATGACCACACTTAGGGAATTAAAGTCTAGAAATCTGGGTTTCCCCTTGAAGAACATGAATGCCAAAAATCATAACTTCTTATTCAAAATCTGGGATTTCATGATATGAGTTCAAAAACATGGATCTGGGTGCCCATAAATGAAGATTTCATGAAAACAGACACAAAAACATGGAACTTGACACCAACTTTCAGATCAAAACATGGTTTTTCTTCAAGAACACAAGAACATCACTTTCTCTTTCTAAAAAAAATTTAAATCCATGTATGGCTTATGAATCCAGCTAGATCATGCAATACAATCAGATAAACATATAGAACAACAAGAGTAGATAAAAAATCTAACCTCAAAACACAAATCAATGGTTCAAGGTATGAAAATCAAGCTTAGAAATGTAGCTCTCACTCTAAGAACTTCTTCTTCTTCTTCTTCCTAGAGCTTCTCTCTCTACAAGGCAAAGATATGGAAAATGATATGGGTTTCTCAACTGCTAACAGACTTAAACCACTACTAGGACACGTGGCATCATGTGATCAAATCTCCTCAAAAGGTGCCAGAAAGAAAAGACAAGAGTAGGTTAAAGTATGTATAACAAGCAAGGTGGTACGGACACTTTGACAAGGCAATGATCCTGGATCAAAACATAGGCTTCGGACTAGTAAGGTTTCTCTAACCTCGGCTAGTAGAGGTGACACTTGGCCTAGGTGTGACACACCTTGGCCTGGATTGTACAAGTCAAGGAACAAGATTGCTAGGTTCAAGGATCAAAGATGTTGAATGCCTAGATGATAAACATCTCGGCCTAGATGATACACATCTTAGCCCAGGTGATGCACACCTCAGCTAGATGATGCGTCTCTCGGCCAAGATGCCAGGGTGAAGGTGGAGGTCAACCAAGATGGTTCCAAGATAATCCTAGGTGTTGACACTCAACGACCTAGGTGTAAGAGGTTCAAAGATGTGACCTAGGCGTGAGATAGCAAAGATAGATGGCCTAAGTTCAACACACAAAGCAAGGAACAAAGCATGCATATAACACTTAGGCAAAACATAATAATACAAAATCAGGCAGGAACTTGTACTTAGGCAAAATGAATCAAAGTCTGCAGATGCAAGCTTAACAAGGCAAAATCATGTAAATTCATGTGAGCATGACTAAGACAAGAGTGAGGGTTGTTATACATTACAATTTCAAAGTTCACAAAAATTTAGGTTTTTAAAAGAGATAGTCATCTTCTTCTTCATTGACAGGGTTGTGACTCTTCCATTAAGCCCAATTGAATTTACAAAAGAGAAACATATGTGGTATACATTCACGATGCTTGGCCCTGAATCTATAGCGTATGTTGCAATTTAAAGAAAGAGAATGGAAGTTAAACAGATAAGAAATGCCCTAAGGGCTTACAACTTTCCAAGTCAATACTTGGTTATAACAAAAGTAGATTTAGATCCTGTACAGTTAAAACTCTTGGCTTGTACAAAAATAAATATGACAAATACACAAAGTGAAGCTCTTGCTCCAAGTCCTCCCAAGCTATTGCCTTGGCAGAGGCATATCATCAGCACTTGAAATGTTTTCCCACATAGGGTTAGCCAAAGCTCAGTAGAAATAATCCAACACAGTATATGAATCTTAATAAAGCCATAAGATGAATGCAAATGCAGAGCTTATACCAAAAACATTTTATATCTCTTTCCAAAACTATGCAATGCCATGATAATATCATAAATCATTTCCTTTACAATAGAAAGATGGAGCAATGAATCACACTATAGGAATCTCAAACCAATACAACCTTTCACGAAAATTTTGTCCAAAACCGTAAACCGGCACTCATGTAAACGTAGGCTATACAAGCACTACTATTGCCATTTTACGGATATTTCGTCTGCGGGATCAGCACCCATGTATGCGCACGGTTTTTAGGACTTTCACCATGGACACTCTAGCCAACTTATTTTAACGAGACAATACATGTTTCCCAGATTTACCCCTTTTTCTCAAAGCGATAAACATTTTCAATGTACCCATGTGAGATAATGCTCAATGCAATAAATAAATAAATAAAAAATAGTTTCAATTATCCTAATTCTCATGCAATTTCTACAACAATCATAGTTGTCCTCCACTGATAGCCCAAAATAGATATTTCTAAATAAATACACAATTTTCAATAAAGATAAACTTTCCAAATTTTAAGATGTAAGTGATAATACACATCTATCTCCACCATCCTCATCAATATCAACCCAATTTCATATTCCCAACATCAATTCCATAATTTATACAAAATCAACATTTGACAAAGTTAGGGTAAAGCCCCCTTTTCTTCCAAGATCAATCCTTCATAACTAAACCAACTATTTTATCATAACTCAATCTTATTTCTAATCCCACAACCATTTCCATGAACTTATTAGAAAAACCCCTCTTTTGAGTTTTGACCAAAAACCCTAGGTTTGTTTCAAAAATTTCCAAAATCACAATATTGTTTAAAAATTGCAAATAACTAAGTTAAAACTCATAGAAGGTGCGAAGAATTCCTACCTCAAGTTTAGAAGACGAGATAAAGAGAGTGGGAAAATCAAGGATGCCAAAAATCAACTTTTCTCTAATTAGAATGAAGCCCTCGCCAAGTTCTACCTTTTAACAAAGGGACACGAGTGAAGAACTCGACGGATCTAGGTGTATTTGTAGAGAGGTGTGTTTTAGAGAGAGAGAGAGAGAGTATCAACTTAGGGTTTTGAAATGTTTAGAGAGAGAGATGAAAAAGTGATGCAAAAAGTGACTTTTATGGACTGATATACACGCAGATCACTCGAGCGTAAGAAGTGTCGCTCGAGTGTCCAGACACAAAAGATGTGACCGCCCGAGTGTAAAATACAAACTCCTAGAAGTTTTACAAACAAAAAACCAATGGTCAAGCACAATGAGGGCTACTCGAGCCAAGACCGCTCGACCGCAAAAAGTGATGCTTGAGTGAAAGAACAAAATTCTGAGCAACAATAGTTTGAAAAACAAGCTACCAACACATCCTAATAGACAAACTCAAAGAGAAATAGGGGAAAACAAGATAAGAACAACTATATAGATAATGAAACTGGATCCAAAACATCAAATATGTCAGGTCTAAACCAGAAACACTATAGAGTAATTGCCAGTAGAGAATATATTAACCAAGAATATGAAAATTTGATTTAAAATATGCATGATCTCTAGCAAAACCCATGAATTTCATTGTTTCAAATTTTATAACACAACACACAATTCAACATTCAATCTCCACATTTTTCCTTCCTCACATGGATGGCTAGTGGACACCTCAAACCTTCCACTTTTGTTGTCCTCACATGAACCAGAAAGTGGACACCTCATAACATTCCGCATTCGTCGTCCTCACATGACCTGGCAAGTGGGCACCTCAACACATTCCCACATTCGTCATCCTCACACGATCAGGCAAGTGGGCACCTCAACACATTCCCAAAACAATAACATCATAAACACATCATAAGGAATCACATGGACCCTCCAATTCTACTCATCAATTACACCCTTTAAGTCAAAATCAAAGAACAACCTTTAGGGTTACACATTACATTTTGGGGCTTTTCCTTCCAAGCATTAATTTCCCTTAATTCATGTCTATTTACCCAATTTTCCATAAATGGTTACCCAACCCATCATCAATTTCACACAAAACACATCATCATCACAAAGTCCATATATATATATATATATGTATATATATCTACATCTTCCATCTCAATAATCACCCACACCTTAAGATTCACACACACTTAAGCCAAATTATAAATATGCAAGGGTAAAGATATTCCTACCTCAAGAGTTACAAGAAGAGAGATGAAGATCCACACAGTAAACTTTCAAAATAACACGATCCAATTGGTTCAAAACGTAGCTCTTGGCGGGAATAACAACTTTAATGAAGGCTCAAAGATTGATTCTTGCTTTTACTAGATGAAAGAGGCCTACTAGAGAGAGAAAGAATATTAAAAAGTGTGTTGGAAAATGGGTTTGGTTCGTATTTAAATCTATTGCCTCGAACAGACTGCTCAAGCGAACTTTCCATCACTTGAGCAAAGTGCCAAAATACAAAGAGATCGCTCGATCGAACTTTCCACCACTCGAGTGGTAAACGCATGGTCTCATAAGTTTTGCAAAGCTACGGTGAAAATACAGGGAGCTTAAATTTTACACTCAAGTGGCCTTTCCTTCGCTTGAGCGGTCTTGCCTACAAACATGCAAGATACTGGGAGCTGCAAATCTACACTCAAGCGACCAAATGACCGTTCGAGTGGTCACCCAAAATCAGATGTTACAATAATCTTGATGGTACAATTACATTTAAAACAAAATGTAAATATTGTGCACATTTACTTAGTGTTACATCTGTAGGGGGTACTAGTTATCTAAAAAGGCATGCTAATAAACATTTACAAAGTCAACAACCTGATATTAGAAGTCAAATGCAATTAGGGGCTTCATCAACTAGTCATTTGGAAACATTTTCATATGATCCTATACGTGCACAAAATTCTGTAGTTGATTATATTATTAAAAAAGAACAACATTTTACTACTAGTGAATGTCCTGATTTTACCCAAATGATTCACGAAAGTTTTGCACCGCAATATCAAAGTTTTTCAAGAAATACTACTAGAAACATAATTTTAAAGAAATTTGAGAATATTAAAAGTGAATTATTTGAGATCTTTAAAAAATTGAATGGAAGAGTTTGTTTAACATCTGATCTGTGGTCAAATAATGGTTTAGAATATCAATGTATCACTGCACATTTTACTGATAATAATTGAAAATTAAATAAAAGAATTATTTCCTTTAGATTAGTTGAACTTCCATACACTGGTTACTCACTTGGTGTAGAAATAAGAAATGTATTATATGAGTGGACTTTACAAAATAAAATATTTACTATTAGTTTAGCTAATGCAACATATTGCAATCAGACTGTAGCCAATTTAAAATCAACTTTACAATTACTTGTTGATGGTGATTAATTTCATGTTCGTTGTTGTGCCCATATTTTAAATTTGGTTGTTAAAAAAGCTATGCATGTATACAAGACTTCTGTACTTGTAATAAAAAAATGCAGTTGTTACTATTATGTCTTTTGCTAATTGAATTTCGGAATACAGAAAAATTTGTCAACCAGAAGGTATGCCATTTAAAAAAATTAATTTTAGATATAAAGAGTTGGTAGAATTCAATATATAATATGTTAAAAAGAACTTGTAAACAAAGAAAAACAATAAATTTATTTTTTGCAGCAACATCAATAGGAGTACTGACTCCCACAGAACATAATTGGTGCCAAGTAGCATTGTATAAAGATTTTTTAAAAGTTTTTGATGCTTCAACAAAATTATTTTCTTACATATATATATTCCTACTTTACCATTTGTTTTACATATGTTAGTAGAAGTAATTAAAGTTTTTGTAAAATATATGGGTAATGAATATTATGTAACCATTATTACTTCAATGAAAGCAAAATTTGATAAATATTTTGATCTATTGCCTCATCTTTTAGGTTTAGCCACAATAATTGATCCTAGGTGTAAAGAAATTGGTTTACAAGAATTTTCAGAACGTATTTTTACTGATCAAAAACACTTTGCCCCTATTATGCAAACATGCAAAATATTATTTGAAGAATACAGGGCAGATGCATCTCCAAATACACTTACACAGACTATACTAGCAGTATCATCTCGAGGTGGGAGATTAAGTGTTTTTTCAGTAATAAAAAGTAGAAGAATATCTCAACATACAAGCGTAAGTAGTTATGATTTCGATGATTTTGACATTTTGGATTGGTGGAAACAAAAATAAAACTATGTGGCTTGTGGTTTCATAGATGACCTGTGATATACTAACCGTTCCTATTTGTACAGTTGCTTCGGAAATAGCTTTTAGTGTAGGTGGACGGGGCGTTGAGTGATTGCCGCAGCAGGCTTTCACCCCAAATGGTTAAGGCACTGATGATATCCAGAGATCATATGCATGCGCTTACGAGAAGACAAAATTATAGTGAAAATGAGAGAATTCAAAATGATTTGGATGACATATAATCGGGCAACGCGACTGAATTGTCTGTCTCTTCCAATGATTCATCAGCAATTTATTTTTCACTATTTCATTTTGTTATTTTTTTGTATTAGATTATTGAGCTAGAGTATAATGCAAATGATTGGTAGGCTAGTAGGTGCTAACCTAGTTGGGATATACTTGACCTATAGTGATGCAATTGCTCAACCATCATCAATAATCTACACCTATTTGATTTAATGATATAATTTCTTGTAATATTTTATTTCATTTTGAAATAAAAGTTATTCATTCAATAAATGTCATATAATTAATTTAATGATTATAATATTGAAAGTTCAGTTTCATATATATAAATTTATTCATTTCAAAAGAAGAAACTAACATAGTTTCATACTTTTTTAGTTATAGGTTCATAACCAAAGAAACATAAGTCATACATAATTAAATTTAAATATCACCACACATGAAACATAACCAAACATCTCATTAAACTTAACTAAAATACTCTAGCACAATTTTTTTATTAATTTTTTTGTCCCTAATAAATAATCTACATAGATAATATATTTATCATTCATTTTTCAAGAAAAAAAAAGCCCACACAAGCCTGGGCCAAAGCCCAGGCAAGTCGGCCCGACCCTAGGCCCAATTCTGAGCGGGCCTGGGCCCTACTTTTTTGGCCCATGGGTCGGCTCGGGCCGGCCCGCCAAAAAGCGGGAGCTCGCGAGGCTCGCACAAACTGGGCCGGGCCATTATCCTAATTTAAGCAATTAGCCTTCATCCACAGGCATTCGAACAGGTATATCACTTAAGCACTTAGCCTCATGGTAAACATGCTTGATGTGGCAACAATTACACACATTCAATATGCTAAAGCAATAAGTGCTCACCTAGTACTCAACCGAGGCAAGTCAAACGAAATAAAAAATGCATGCTTCTAACAATGCAAGAAGACTAATGTAACACATACAAAAATGCAACTAATAGGTTTCGGTTTGTCTAATATGTCATGTGAATCACTTTGATAGCAAGCGGTAATGCATGTATTCAAGAAAGTAATAAATGATGATGCCGTTAGAATGATGAACCGAACCCTAAGTGTGCGAGACAAATGGATGCAAATCATGGAAAATGCTAAAAGAAACATGATGCTCTACACTATCCATCATAAGCAAGTAAATAAAAGGGAGAAAGAAATGGGGATTAGAAGACATGCACAAATATTACATATTTTGCCCTCACACAAGAGGGTCCGGATAAATGCCCTAGCTAATTACCAAATTAACTAACTATTACATTACCAAAATGAATGAATTAACTATACTAGCTAATTATTACGAATTAAGATTAAAGTAACTAATTAATTACAACACAAGATGAATTAACTAAGTTATTATAAATTCAAGGGAATTAACTCACTAATTAATTAATTAATTAACTAAGAGCTATGTAAACTAATTAAACTTGAGCGGGGGTTAAAGAACCATGCATGCCAATGTGAACATCCGCTCAGAAACGCCTCTATTTTGCTGCCAGAACTATTCTTTCTGTAGAAAATACTTCTGTTTTTGCCTCAGCTTCTACTTTGTTTTGTAGGAAAATGACACTGCCATGCTGAAAAGAGGGGGCCAGCCGGCCAGTAAAAGTGGTCGGCCGGATTCAAATGGTGGTCGACCGGCTACTATTGTTGATACTGCCCTGCAATAGTAGAAAAGGAACATAGTAGAAATAGAGTGTTTCCATGGGATGTTTATCCTCTCTGCCTGTCCCTATCATGAAATTGCTCAAAGGAGGGGTAGAATCAATTCACAAATCATCAATGGTTGCAAAGTTGTTGCATGATGATCTATGACTCGATTGGACAAAAGCTCAATAAGTTAAAATAAGAGACCAACAAAACCTCATCCCTATCATGGAATTGATCAAGAGAAGTGGTTGACATTGATTCTTGAACCATTATAATCACTAAAAAGTATGAAATGGCTCAAGACTCAATGGGTTCAATTAACGTCCGATTGAACCCAACTTGGTTTTATTATCATGTTGCATTTTAGTCCAATGTTATTGCCTCTTTTAATTGCCTTTCCATTCCTTAGTCATTTCCAAAAAAATGAGAATTAAGTCCACTAAATGGAGAAAAGTGTCAAACAAGAAGTTGTTTTGGGCATGAGAGAGATGTCATGCTTGGGTAATGAACCTCCGAAGAGATTAAACCATTAAGCATGGAAGGGTCTCTTTTTCAAGCTTAAACAACACTCGGTTGAAGAAACTCTCAAAGAAATAAAAAGGCCAAGAAAGGAGGAAGGTTGCAGAGATGACTATGTATGAACACATGTATGAAAAGCATGAAATAAATGCTATCAACTCAAATAGGTTGGTGGCTAAGGCCTAAACCACCAAACCTATAAGGACCACTACACTACAAGCATGCTATACAAAGTGTAAATGAAATGAACAACCTAAAATAGTCCTAAAATAACTAAAAATAGTGTTGGAATTTTAAGAGAAAAGCTTGAAAAAGTTAGCTACAACAATGGAGAAATTGAGCTAGTAAACAAGTATAAAGAGGGGGGCTAACTCCTCCATTTTTGGGACATTAAAACAACATTTTTAGCCTCTAAAAAACTCTGAAGATCAGTGGTAAAAAGTTGAAAAAAAACAGTTGAGGAAGAGATGGGAAACACAAGGGCAAAAGCTTAGGAGATAAGTTTCAAAGAAGGGTGGTTAACCCCTCTACCTTAGATAGCTTTTAACCATAAGTTTCAGCCCATAAAAATAGTTGAAAAATAGTCCAAAAACAGCAAATGAAGATAGGAAATAAATAAGGGAAAGAAGCTAGAGGTTATACCTCTTGAAGAGGACTAACCCTTTGAGTTATAAACCAACAATTTCTCACCCTCAAGAGAAGGAATTCAAGCTCAATAACCTCAACAAAGAACCCTAAAAATTTGGTTTTGGAGGTCTAGGTAAGGTGTGTATAGGTTACAAGGTAGAGAGAGATAACTTAAATTCTAGAAAGGGGGGGGGGGTCAAGTGTATATAGAAAAATATGTTACTATCTTGGAAGTATCAGTCTAGAGACAACTGGTGTAGTGCATGCACCTGTGGGAACAACTGGCATAGCTGGCAAGAAAATATCTGTTCTGTCAGCATAATTGGCCGGCCGGCCACTAAAGGTGACAGTTGTACACTCATTTATAGCTTGCCGGCCACTAGTTGGCCTGCAGGCCTCTGAGTGGTCAGGCTTGGCAAAATACTGCTTTGGTCCAAAAGTGGTGCAAGGCTTGTAGGCTTCTGAGACTCAAAACTAAGGCTTCTTGCTGAGGAAATCGAGTGTTTGTCCAACGTATAACTTCATCATTGGGTGAGGAATCGGAGGCGCCTAAGTCTTAAGAGTGGTCAAAAATGAGGTGTCTATACTTGGCATTGCATGGTTTTGGGAAAGAGATATAAAATGTTTTGGCACGAGCATTGCATATGCATTCACCTCATGGCTTTGTTAAGATTCATACACTGTGTTAGAGTATCTCTATTGGGTTTTGGCTCGTCCTATGTGGAAAACTATTTTTAGGTGCTGATGATATGCCTTCGCCAAGGCCGTAGCTTGGGAGGACTTGGAGTTGAGAGCTTCTTGTTTTGTTTTTAATGTATTTATTTTGTACAAGCCTAGGTTGTAGACACCCCATTTTTGACCGACCTTAAGACTCAGACGTCACCGATTGAGCGCTCGGTGATGTTGCATATTGTGCTCGTTCAGAAGTCTCAGAGTCGCGGCCGTGCGCCCTGCCTCCGGACTTCCGAACTCTCTTTGTGCCTTGCCTCGGTTTGCGAACCGGACTCGGTTTTCTCTGTTTTCTTTCCTGAGGGAGGGAGAGGTCTAGCAGACTATCTCTCAGTGGCCGTGGGCTACATTTCGTGGCCGTAGGCCATTTTGCCCATTTCGGAGCCCGGTTCCCGGTTTTCGGAGCCGTCAGGCCGTGTGCCTCGGTTCGGGACCACCCAACCATCTCCGATTCCTCCGGTTCTTGGCATGTACCTCTGTTTCTCATAACGAGGCACACTGGGGTCTTAGATACCCACTTCGTGGCCGAATGCCACTTTCGGTGCTTACAGCCGGTTTTCGGGCCCGAACCTCGCGGTTTGGCCCCCGAGCATTCGTTTTGCATCGGTTTTTGTTCATTCTTGGCAGGTACCTCTGTTTCATCATAACGAGGCACACTGGGGTCTTAGATACCCACTTCGTGGCCGAATGCCACTTTCGGTGCTTACAGCCGGTTTTCGGGCCCCGAACCTCGCGGTTTGGCCCCCGAGCATTCGTTTTGCATCGGTTTTTGTTCATTTTTGGCAGGTACCTCTGTTTTATCATCAGGAAGATCACTGGAGGGTGGGAGGCTAGCAATTGTCCAAGCAACCTGTTATGCTCTTCCGGCGCCCCCCGGCGCCCGTTTTTCTCACTTCCGGGCTAATGTTGACCACCCTAGGGCCATTTTCTTCGAGCCAAAACCACATATTCGTGTTGTACACACATGGGAGGACACTAAAAACCCATGGCCGGCCAGTAATTCTTCTTTTCATTTTTGACCCTCTTTGAAAAGTGGATTGTTGTTTCTCCTGTTCAGAGTTGCCAATTCCAACCACAGGGCCTTGTTGTACACACCTGGGAGGACACCATCATGTGGTGGCCGGCCAGCAAATCCATCTTTCCATTTTTGCCCTTGGCCGGCCGGCTAGGGGGGTGGCCGGCCGGCCACTTCCAATAAAGGTGGCTAGCCGGCCATGCTCCTTGGGAAGTGTGTTTCACAGCTGTATAGCTGTATCCCCCAAAAGATCTGATTCGGGGGATATTTTGTTTGCAAGGGAACTTGTTCCCTTAAGGCTACACACTTGCATACACTTTTGGCCATCAATTCTTGCATACATACACTCCTCTCCCTCTCCCTCAAGACCTAGAACCTTTGCCTCAAGCATATCTCTCTTGATCTCTCTCAAATCCTCAAGTTTTACTTCCATTTGTTCATCATCATCAAGCATCACCATCACCATCACCATCCATTTCCAGCAGCAAGGAGGGATTCTTGAAGGCTTAGAAGCAACATTTCTCAAGTCAAGAAGCAAAGAAAGAAGGTCTTCAAGGGTAAGTCTCAAATCCCTCTTTTACACCACTTTCTTGCCTCATTTCTTAACCTTACTTGCTCACTGTTTTGAGCTCCGACCAATACTGAAAGTGGTCCTCTTTTGAGCTATTCTTGATGTTTGTTTAAGGGCTCAACTCTGTTTGAGCCCTCCATCTTACACTTCTTTCAATATCCTCTTATATGCCATTATTTTGCATTGAATATTTGGCCTATGTGTGATCTGAATTGGAGCATCTCATGAACTGATATTGTGCTTATTTTGAGCCCCTCTTCAACATTGAAGAAGGGCTCAACCTTGTTTTCATGCTCCATGTACAAGTTGCTTTGAATCCATGTTTTACCCTTGTTTTTGCATGAAATATTAGGCCTATGAGTGATCTGTTTTCGAGCATGAGGTAAACTGTGAGTGGGCCTATTTTGAGCCCCTCTTCAACATTGAAGAAGGGCTCAACCCTGTTTGGCCTCTCTATCATGCACTTGCTTCACAATTCCTTCAATTTACCGTAAACTTGCATGATTTGTTTGACCTACATGCAGTCTGTTTTGGAACATGTCATGAACTGTGAGTGAGCTTATTTTGTGTCCCTCTACAATATTGTAGAAGGGATCAATCTTGTTTGGGGTCTCCATGTTATACTTGCCTTTATATCTCTCTTTGACCCCATTTTGCATGCCTTTTTAAGCTTATCTAGCTTCTGTTTTCGGCCATCATCAGTACTGAAATATCCATATTTTTGCCTTCTTGTCATATCTCATTGAGGGTCTTTGTTGGTTTGATGAATGTTTGGGGTACTTCATGTTATAGCCTCATATATCCTCATTCTTGCATAGCATTTTTACCATGTTTTCATACTGATTTGGGGGATGTCATCTACTGTAAATGTTCATATTTTTAGTCCCTCATCAGTGTTGTAGAAGGGTACTTTTCCATTTGAGCATCGCATGTACCACTTGCTTCAATACCCCTCTCTTGGCTCGTATTTTTGCATGCTATTGTTGCCCTATCCATGCTTGCTATTTAGCCCTTTTTGTGACTGAAAAATGCTATTTTGGGGGCTGCCTTGCTACTGTTTTGCATGTCATGTACCAATTATGCATGTTTAGTATGGCTATAGGCCATTCCGGGTGCTTATTATCGCATTTCGGGACCATTCCGGGCATTTGGTATCATTTCCCCACCTTTCGGGACTGTTTTGCATCATTTGTAAGTGCTGAAATTCCATTTGCATGTTTGCATATCATTTTCCATGTCATTTCATGCTTAAACGCATTGCCTCGGTTTGCGCGCCCGTGTGCGCGCATTTCGAGGCACCCCATTTTCATCTTCGCGGCCTCTCATGTGAGTGTGGCTGAGGCTCACTCATGTTAGTATAAGTCCATTTTGCATTTTGCATATCATTTTAGTCTCATTGCATTGCTTTATGCCATCGCCTCGGTTTGCGTGCCCGTGGGCACGCATTTCGAGGCATCTCATTTTCATCCGACGGCCTCCCGTGTGAGAGTGGCTGAGGCTCTCTCATGTTGGTATAAGTCCATTCTGCATTCTGTATGCCATTTTTCACATCATTGCATTCCGTATGCCATTTTCTCGGTTTGCGTGCCCGCGGGCACGCACTTCGAGACATCTCATTTTAGCCTCATTACATATCATTTCCATGTCATTTTGCATTCTGTATGCATCGCCTCGTTTGCGCGCCCGTGGGCACGCATTTCGAGGCACCTCTCTTTTTTATCCGACGGCCTCTTATGTGAGTGTGGCTGAGGCTTTCTCATGTTAGTGTAAGTCCAATTGCATTGCGTATGCCATTTCATGCCTTAGGATCATCGCCTCGGTTTGCGTGCCCGCGTGCACGCATTTCGAGGCATCTCATTTTCATAGCATTGTGCATGTTAGGATTGCATATTAGCTGCATTTCATGCATATCATGCATATTGCATCGTGTTCGGGATAGGAGTTAGCCCGGGCACGGGAAACGAGGCACGTTTCGTACTCCGAGTGACGGAACGGGTCTCAATTCCCAAGTCACCGACACTCCGGATTACCCATGATGGAGTTAGGTTTTGTTGTAGCATTCATCTGCATTGCACCCTATATTGAGTTGTGCAATCCGATTCCTCGGCCATCATGCATCGATATGCGTGATTGGTGGCACGAGAATCGAGGCATGCATATATTTGTGAAATACATTGCTATGCCCTTTCCTGCTCTCTGTTGCAGCAAAATAGAGAATCAGCAACTTTTCGGAGTCTGGCGCGCATTTCGAGAAACATTGCAAACAGAGGCTAATTGGGCATCCCAGTGGATTTCTGCGCAAGGCAGCCCAGCATACATCATTCATCAGAAGCGAGGCAGCCCCTGGCTTGCATGCCAGTTTAAAGCTTTCTTAGTTAATTTGTTAATTAATTAGGAATTTGTATATTATTTGGACTGTTTATTTCGGACTGTAATATTCTTTTATTCGGACTGTATTATTTATTCGGACCCTCTGCGCGAGGGCATAATTGTAATAAGTGTGGGTGAGTGTGATGTATGTCTTCCAACCCCCATTTCTTTCTCCCTTTTATTTACCCGCTTATGATGGTTAGATATAGGGCATATTTCAATTAGCATACAGTATGACAGCATGTTTGCATCATTCATCTGTTTTGCACGCACCGGGCTCGGCGCATCATACAAACTGCATTTGTATTTCAATTCCAAATTGAATACATGTTAGCTGTAGCATTCCATATGCCATGTTTAGAATAGCCGAGCCTGCTATAGTTGCATTATTGCATGTGTTGCATTATTGCATGTGTTGCATTAGGCATTCGTATATTTAGGATCATGCATGATTTCTAATTAGTTTTCTGTTTTGGCTTGGAGTACTCGGTGAGTTTTATGCTTTAGCATCCTTGCATGCGTGTGAGTGTTGCCATGATAGTATGCTTACCATGAGGCTATGTGCTTATGTGATATAACTGCCTTGAATGCCTGTGGGTGGAGGTTGAGTTACTTGAATTGGGACAATGCGTTGAATGTTTTTTTTAAGCCCACTAGATAGTGGCAAAATCATGTTTTCTAAGCCCACCTGAGGGTGGCAAATCCGCGTCTTAGCCTACCTGCGGGTAGCACCATCAAACCATTTTCAAACAAACAAACATGAAATGTTTTGTTCCAATTCAGGCGGCCCAGTCTATACTTGTTTGCTGCGAGCATCACATAGTAACCTAGGCTAATAACCGGAATAAGAACTCACAATGTTTTCAAAATAAGATATCATGGTTAGTAGAGGCCGGTCTTTGACCGGGCGAGCGGGGGTGCTCACGAGTGACCTTCCCCAATCGTACCCAAGTTCCCGAGCCGAGGCAACTTTGGTGATGACGGACACGTGGCCTTTGGCAACGAGTCAGGGTTTCCTAAATTTCCCATTTAAAAAACATTTAGGTGGCGACTCTGTATCTGGCGAAGCAGTCCGTGTTTGGCACTTCTTTCAAAAAATCTGTTTTCAAAACGATTTGCCGGATTTGGACTCTTTGGTTCAAGATTGAGAACCGTGACATTTGAGTCCTTGAACTGTAGTGACCCCAATATGAACAGAACGGGACTTAAACCTCCTGGGGCGTTCGGGGACGTCTACACTAGGGCGTCATTTGTATTGAGTTTCAAACTCACTTTTGTTGTAACCAAGCACCGTCTTGGAAAGTTGTAGCCAATAGGGCATTACTTTATTTGTTTAGCGTGTATTTCATATCTTTGCTTATGGCACATGCTATAGATTTAGGGTTATTACTTATGAATGTATAACTACATGTGTTACCTCTTTGTACAATGGAATCATATGGAATAATATTATATTCAAAATGGTGTTGTTATTTAATAAATATTATGAGATGGTTTTATTGTTATATTTTCGGGGTGTTACATGGAGTTTGTCTATAATAATAGCTTTCAGGAAAGTATTGGTATGGCACCGTTTGAGACCTTGTACAGCTGACCGTGTAGATCTATGGTGTGTTGGGCCGAGGTGGGTGATGCACCTATGTTAAGTCGTGAATTAGTCCGAGAAACGATGGAGAAGGTCGTGCTTATTCATAAGAGGTTGGTTTCGGCTTAGAGTCGCCAGAAGAGCTATGCCGACCGTAGGAAGAGACCTTTTTCTTTTGAGGTAGGAGTTCACATGTTCCTGAAAATATCACCGAGTCGGGGTTTAATGAGATTTGGGAAGAGCAGAAAGTTGTCTCGTAGATTTATTGGGCCTTTTGAGATTCTAGAGCGGATTGGGGAGGTAGCTTATCATTTGGCCTTGCCGCCCTAACTTTCTAGGGTTCATGACGTATTTCACATTTGTATGCTCCAGAAGTATAAGCTTGATCCTTCACACGTGTTGGATTAGACTGCATTAGAGATAAATGAGGATGCCTCATATGAGGAGAGACTGATACAGGTTTTAGATACTTGGGACCAAGTCTTGCAAGGCAAGACCATTCCATTGGTTACGGTGTTGTGGTGACACCATGGGATTGAGGAGGCGACTTGGGAGCGTGAGGTAGAAGTCCGTGGGAAGTATCCAAAGCTATTTGTTAATGTTTGAGACTTGTATTGAAATCTTATTCATGTTGTGAAATGTAAACATTGTATATGTTTTGGAAAGCTGAATTGCAATAATCCGTGTTGATAGACTTTGTGTTATCATTGTTGCTAGTATGAATGGTTGCAAGTTCATCTAATTCCGGTGATTGTTGATTTTTAATTTTAGGGACGAAATTCCTTAAAGGGGGAGATTATAACAACTTCAGTTTAGACTACTATTCATTTCATTTTCATCTTGTTGCTAGTTGAGTTTGATTATTTGGGAGTTATGGTTGTGTTTGAAACTGGTTTGGAGTTAGTTTTTCAAAAGAGTTGTTGTCCAGATTTTTGTCTGTTCGCTCGAGCAATCTTTCTTGCGCTCGAGTGGTCTTATGCAGTATGCAAAACTACTGGAAGTGTGGTATCTTAGCTCAAGTGGTCTTTCTTGCGCTCGAGCGGTCTTTTGTAGGTCTGAACTTCTGAGAGGGGGTCATTGTGCGCTCGAGTAGTGTTTTTTGTCGCTCGAGTAGTGTTACTTATTGTGTCTGACCCTTGAGCAGTCTACGCATATATCAGTCCTAGGAAAGGATTTTCTAAGTCACTTTTCACTCTCTCTCTCTCTCTCTAAAAAAATTTGAAGCCCTAGTTCTTCACTTTCTTTCTCTCTAGTTCTTGCATTCAAGCTCCAAATACTCCCAACCTATTGATTTCCTCACCCTAGCCTTTTGGAGAAAAAGGTAGAGCACGTCAAGAGCTTCAATTTAATCGGAGAAGTTATCATTTTCGGTTTCGCCAAACTTCAACTTTTGTTCTCTCTTGTCTTCTACTTTGAGTTAGGGATTTCTTCAACATTTGCTATGATTTTTACCTTAGTTATTTCTCTATTAATAGAATCTAGTGATTTGGGGATTTTGGGTTAAACCTAGGGTTTAATTTTGGATTGAAAAAGAGGGGTTTTCAAATGGGTTCTTGAGAAAGGTTATGGAAATGTGTTTATGATTGGGATATGTTAAAATGGTGGATTTCTTTACTTAAATTTGATTTCGTAAGTAAAGGGGGTTTTTGTTCTAAAATTATTGATATTTAGCTTTGTGAAAGAAAATAGAAAATGATGTTGGGTTTGGTAAGAACAGAACAATGTATATGTTGATGATGATGGTGGAGTCGGATATGTAATATCACTCCCATTTTAAAAATGAATAGATTATATCTCTTGTTGAAAAGTTATCTATTGTATAGAAAATATGTTTTGGGCTATCGATGGAGGATAGGTTTGATTGTTGTAGAAATTGCATGAGAATTAAGTAAATTGAAACTAATCATTCATACATCTTGTCTTGAGCACTGTTGCATACTTAAACATTGAAAATGTTTTGTTGTGAGAAAAAAAAGGGTGAATACCTTGGTGAATCTTGTTAGGGGGTGTGATTGTGGTTATTATGTTGGTTTGTGTGTCCTTGGTGAAAGTCCAGAAACCTATTAGGTGCCGATCCTTTCAGTTAGTATCGGTAAAATGGCTTTGACAGTGCTTTTATAGCCTACTGGCAGATACGTACCTAAAGATTCCCAGTGTTTTGTATCCACTGGCCTGTTTTCTATTATAAAATGATTATTTTTATGAATTGATATATAATCTAGCATTGCATTATTTTGAGATGAAAATGTAATGCTTGACAAATGGCATGCATATGCATTCACCTTATGACTTTGTTAAGATTCATATATTGTGTTTACATATCTCTACTAGCCTTTGACTCACTCTATATGGAAAATAACTTTCAGGTGCTGATGATATGCCTCCACCAAGGATATAGCTTAGAAGAACTTGAAGCCAATAGCTTCTTTTGTTTATTTGAAGTAATTGTTTTTGTATAATCCTGGGGCTTTAATTGTGTTAAGTTGAACTCATTTCATTGTACCCAAGCATCGACTAGGAGAGATGTAGCCATTAGGGCACATAATTACTTGATTTTACTTTTATTTCTAAATTCGTGTATCCATGTCATATGCTATAGATTTAGGATCTAGGATTTATGAATGTATACCACATATGTCATCTTTTGTATGATCAAATTTATGAATGAAATAGAAGATATGTTGTTATTGATCATTTGTAAAGAATATTATGAGATGGGCTATTGTTATTCAGTTTGGGGCATTACAAAAACTATGGTTTTAAATCTCCAAAACATTCACAACATTTGTATATTACAACAAAGAAAAAGTTTAGTACAAAGACTCAAACACCAACAAATAGGTTCGGATACTTCTCACAGACTTCAGAAGTATACAAATATGAAACACGTCATGAACCCCAAAAGGTTAGGTTGCAAGGCCAAACAATATGTTACATTCCCAATGCGCTCTAGAATCTCAAAAGGCCCAATAAACCTTGGAGATAAGTTTCTCCTCTTTCCAAACCTCATTATACCCCGTCTGGGCGATATTTTAAAAAATATGTGATCTCCCACCTCAAAAGACAAAGGTCTTATCTTTCGGTTAGCATAGCTTTTCTGACGACTATGAGTCGAAACCAACCTCTTACGGATAACTGCAAATTTTTTGGTCATTTCCGGGACTAATTCAGGACCTAACATAGATGCATCACCCACCTCGACCCATCACACCGGAGATCTACATGGTCGGCCATACAAGGCCTCAAAAGGTATCATACCGATGCTTGTCTGAAAGCTATTATTATAGGCAAACCTCCGCCAAAGGTAAAGCCTCTCCCACAACTCCTTAAAATCAAGTACATAAGCCCGAAACATGTCCTCTAAAATCTAAATGGTACAATTGGACTGCCCGTCAGTTTGAAGATGGTATGTTGTGCTAAAAGTCAACTTAGTGCCGAAGGCACTCTGTAGGCTCTGCCGCGACTAAGCAAATAAATGTGGATCTCTATTCGAGACAATAGTCACCAGAACCCCGTGAAGTCGCACTATGTCTCTAATATATAGGTCAGCAAGATAATCTACTAAGTCACTTGTGCGCATAGGTACAAACTGTACAGATTTGGTTAACTGGTCAACTATTACCCACATGACATCATTAGCCCCATTGTGTCCTCAGAAGACCCATAACAAAATCCATCGTGATATGTTCCCTCTTCCACTCGACTATGGGTAAGGGTTGCAACAAACTCGATGGTCGCTGGTGTTCTGCCTTCACTTGTTGACTAGTAAGGCACCTCAAAACAAATAAGGCCACATCTCTCTTCACTCACCTCTACCAAAACTGGCAACAAAGGTCGTGATACATCTTCGTGCCTCCCGGGTGTATCGCAAAGCGAGAATGGTGAAACTCTCGGAGTATCTCTTCCCTACAAGACTCTAGCACAAAAAGACGGTCCAAATACCTCACACCCGAGTTAGGATAAACATTCAAGCTCTTCTCTACTTTCCTACTGGATATTTTCTCTCGGGTAGATTTCACTTCGTGATCATTCTGTTGTGCTTCTATAACTCGGCCAACTAAAGTAGGTTGTGCAACTACAGTGAACAAAGTGGCCAACCCAATGAACTCGCTGAGATGCAAGTCAAACTCGCCTACTATACCCAACATCTCCCATTTCTGGAAGGCGATACTAGCTACATTACTCACAGACTTCATACTCAAAGCATCAACCACTACATTGGCCTTCTCTGGATGACAGTGTAACTCGAAATCGTAATCCTCCATAAACTCCATCCACCTTAAACTCCATCCACCTCCTCTGCCTCAAATTCAAGTCCTTTTGTGAAAATCGATATTTTAAACTTTTACGATCAAAAAACACCTCAAATTTCTCTCCATACAGATAGTGCCTCCAAATTTTTAAGGCGAAAATCACTACAGCTAACTCTAAGTCGTGAGTAGGATAGTTTCTCTGATGTGTTTTCAATTGTTGAGGCTATAACTTTCCTTTTTTGCATCAATACACAACCCAAGCCTTTTTGAGATGCATCATAATAAATTGAATAACCCAAACCTCTCTCCGAAATAATCAAAATTGAAGCGGTGGCAAGTCTATCTTTAGGCTCTTGAAATGACTTTTCGCAAGCTGTAGACGCACCCAGAGGGCTTCATGCTACAGTTCGGACTCAAATGTCATGGTTCTTAATCTGATCTCACAATGTGCGATGTGAGATTGATAAATCACCAAAGAGTCCAAATCCGGCAAATCGTTTTGGAAAACTGATTTTTAAGAAAGAAGTGCCAAACATGGATTGCTTTGCCAGATACTGAGTTGCCACCTAAATATTTTATTTTGGGGGAATTTAGGAAATCCTGACTCGTGCTAAGGCCACATGTCCATCATCACCAAAGTTGCCTCGGCTTGGGAACTTGGGTACAATTGGGGAAGGTCATCTATGAGCACCCCCGCTCGCCCGATCAAAGATCGGCCACTACTAAACATGATATCTTGTTTTTGAAAACACATGCGTTCTTATTCCGGTTATTAGCCTAGAATTACTATGTGATGCGCATAACACACAAGTATAGACTGGATCGCCTAAGTTGGAACGAAACATCTCATGTTTGTTTGTTTGAAAATGGTTTGAAGGTGCTACTCGCAAGTAGGCTAAGACGTGGATTTGCCACCCTCAGGTGGGCTTAGGAAACATGATTTTGCCACCTCAAGTGGGCTTAAAACTCGCATTTCAAGGAATTATTCCAATTCAAGTAATCCAACCTTCACCCACAGGCATTTAGACAGTTATATCACATAAGCAAATAGCCTCATGGCAAGCATGCTATCATGGCAGTCACTCACACACATGCAAGGATGCTAAAGCATAAACACTCACCGAGTACTCCAAGCCAAAACAGAAGATAGTTAGTAATCATGCATGATCCTACCTATGTCAAGAATGTCTAATGCAACACATGCAAAATGCAACTAAGATAGGCTCGGCTATTCTAAAATGTCATGTGAAATGCAACTTGATACATGTATTCAAACAGGAATTGAAATATAATGCAGTTAGTATGATGCGCCGAGCCCGGTGCATGCAAGACAGATGAATGGATGCAAACATGCGAGCATAAGGATGCTAATTAAAACATGCCCTAAAACTAACCATTGTAAGCTAGTAAATAAAAGGGAGAAAGAAATGAGGGTTGGAAGACATGCATCACACACACGCACACTTATTACAACAGTTGTGCCCTCTCGACGGAGGGTCCGAATAAATAATACAGAACCAACTAGCTAATCTAAGCTAATCTAATTAAACTAGTTTTAACACAACAAAATGAATAACAAGCTACATCTAATTATTACACAACTTTAACTAATTAACAAATCAGCTAAGTTAGCAATTAAATAAGCATATAAACTATATGATGTAGGCTGCCTCAGCTCTGCTTTGGATGACAAAGGATGCATGCATGCTCGAGTTGCCTTGTTCGGAAATCCCTCGCGACGCCCCGATTTGCCTCTGTTTGCAATTGATCTTAGAAACTCGCACCAAGCTCCAGAGAGATGAAACTCCACCTTGGGAATCTGTAGGGATGCTGCCGACCAGATATTGACCTTGGAGACCACCTGCCGACCAGTTTTTGTGGTGAAAACCAGAAAAAATGGTCGGCCGACCAGTTTTTGCTGCTGGTTTCTGGTTTTTCTGCAGCAGAGGGCAAGAGAGGGGCATGGCAAAGTATTTGCAACACATGTGTACAGAACCATCTTCCCTATCATTACATGAGCTCAAGGGAGTATAGTTCTCGATCCTCAGGCCCTCAATCACGCATCTCGATGCATGATGGCCGAGGAGCCGAATTGTGCAACTCAATATGAAATGAATGCACATATGAACACGTAAAGCCTAAAACTCCATCATGTATAGTCAAGAGTGTCGGCGACCGGGAATTGAGGTACGTTTCATCACTTCGAGTATGAAACACCCCTCGTTTCCTGTGTTTGGGCTAACTCCTATCCCAAACACAATGCAACAAACATAGAATGCACAATGCGACTTCAAGTATGCAACCTAATGCGATACAACTTAGACATGCAAACATGCAAGGGATGGACATGCAAACATGCGACTAGCATACACAATACTGTGAATTACATGGCATACACAATGCTCATGACGCTTGCATACACAATGCACATGGTAACTAACATACATAATGCGATGAAAATGGCATGCACAAGTGTAATGATCAATCATGCAACAACATGGCATACTCAATGCACAATGGACTTAAACCAAGATGGATAGGCCTCAGCCATGTCCAAATCAGTGGCCAATGGTGATGAAACCAAGGCAATAAAACACATACAAGCATGCACAATGCAAGGGCCCAAGCCAAAGGCACAAAACACAACTTTCCAAAAGCATTGAAAGGATGCAACATGGAGTACAATGGCATATGTTCCAGCACTGAAATGGCATGCAAGATGACTTAGAATCATGCAAAACAACTCATGTAATGCATGTTGAAAGGCTCAAGCATCAAAATCTAGTGAAGCATATTACACTAGAGGCATGCAAGGCGAGCATCATTTGACCAAGGGGCCTCAAAAAAGAGCTAAGACAGCCCAAAATATGAACAAAATCATGTTGGAGCATGGCCAAAATATGCTAGAATGGTGAGCTAAAACATCATGCATTCAAAGCTAGTGAACAAGATTTACACTACAAGTATATGAAACATGCAAGAGGCTATTAAACCAACCATAAACAGAGCCATGACATGCCAAATGATGACCAAAAACCCACTGAAATGGAGCTAATACATGCTAGACTGACATGCTACTTTGATGAGCCACAAATGGGATTACACTACACATATGAAAAGCATGCCAAGGGTGACCAAACCAACCATGGACAGAGTCTAGGCAGGCCCTAAAAGTCACCAAAAAGTGCCTGAACCAAGCCTTGAAATTATGAAGATGTATGCTCCTTTGATAGGCCAAAAATGCAAGCAAACAAAGCAAGAAGAGAGGGGATCACCCCCCTCTAATTTAGGACCTCAAAACCGCATGCCTACCATTGAAAATCCACTGGATTTCAGTGGCTAGGAGGCCAAGCAAGGACTAGCTCAAAGGTCTTAAGGTATGGCACAATACAAGACTAAACAAGGTATGCAAGAGGGTAGAAGACCCTCAACACCCAAGAGGCCTTAAACAAACATCACAAGCACCTTAAAAAAAGACTTTTTTCAATTGGAAGCTAAGCCCAAATAAGCATGGAAATGGGACCAAGAGAGTAGCCAAAACAAAGCTTAAAAGGGAGAAAAGAGGTTAACCTTGAAGTACTGCAACAACAGCTTCTTTCTCAGCCAAAAACCAGCCTTTCAACCTCCAAAAAGGTCCGCCAAGAACTTCAGCTCAATGGTGGAGTGTATGGTTAAGAGTTGTGGTGTAAAGGTGAAGAACAACACACACTTTAGGCACCAAATATAGAGATATAGAGGGAGATATACACTTGTGCCTTAGGCAAAATTCAGAACCTGTGGAATGGAGAGGGAGACCCTCTATTATAGAAAAATGAAGGGTTCAAGCTTCTTGGAGAAGCTAAAACTTGGATGCAATCCCTCCATATACAGTCTATGCCCTCCAGCTGGCACAGCTGGCATCCACACAGTTTGCCAAAACAGGGGGAGAGCTGCCGACCAGAAAAGGTGGTCGGCCTGCTACTTTTAGTGGTCGGCCGACCACCCAAAGTGGTCTCCCAGGTAAAAAAGTGGTCGACAGGGGGAATTGGTGGTCTCCACACTGAAAGCAAGCCAATGGTGGGGTGGGAAACCAGAAAATGTGGCCCAAAGACCAAGAAAAATAGTTTCCAGACCAGAAAACTGGCTGGCGGGGAGAAAAGTGGTCTCCAAGGATAAAAGCTGGTCTCCCACCCTTGTACCACTTCAAAAACAAGGAAATTAAGGTTTGTACCCAAGACAAACCAAAACGGATGCAAGACGAGGGTTCGGGAGGCAAGACGCGCGGCCAGGAGCCCCGAAAATCAGCTGCCGAGCATTAAAAGTGGCGTACAGTGTCCCTCTAGACAGAGGAAACAAGGTGTGTTCCAAAAACCGTGCCAAACAGAGAATGTTAAGCGGTCCCGAGACAAGGCGCGCGGCCAACGGCTCCGAAAACCGGAAACTAGTCTCCAAATGGGAACAGTGGCCTACGACCACGAAAAGTAGCCTACGACCACTGAGAGATGGTCTACAAGACCTCTCCCTCCCTCCGGGAAGAGAAAACAAGACTTGGTCCGCAAACCGAGCCAAAGCACAAAGAGTTCTGAGGCCCGGAGGCAAGGCTCTCAGCCAAAACTCTAAAACCTCAGAACGAGCACAACATGCACCATCACCGAGCGCTCAATCGATGACATCTGAGTCTTAAGGCCGGTCAAAAATGGGGTGTCTACAATTGCCCCTCTTTGATAGAACTCGAAAGTCATAAGTGACGGGAGTGAATTTCAATGCCCAGAGACGACTCATTTTTGACAAGGCCGAAGACTTAGACACACAGGCGAGGTAACGAAGAGATGCGCCCGCAGGCAGGGGCAAAATACAAAAGACATGCACGAAGCTGAACATTACTCATGATCATGCAAAGAAAAGCTGTAATGAAGCAATTATGCACAATAAATGCAACAGTTTTAAGCAAGTGAATAAAAACCAAAACTACATTACATGCAGAAAGGATGTAAGAAGATTATGCAATCTTAGCCAGCATGTGCGATAGATACACAAAAGTGAACGAAGTGTGATAGATACATAGAGTGAGTAAGTATGTGCGATAGATACACAAAGCGAGTGTAGTGATAGATACACTAAAGTGAACGTATGATGGATACACGAAGCAAACGAAGTGTGATAGATACACTAAGCAAACGTGTGATAGATACACAAAGTGGACATGTGTGATAGATACAAAAAGCGAGCGTGTGATAGATACACTAAAGTGAATGTGTGATGGATACACAAAGCGAGCGTGTGATGGATACACAAAGTAAACGTGTGATGGATACACAAAGCGAGCGTGTGATAGATACACAGAGGCTGAACACAAAGTGTGATAGATGCACTTAGTGAACAAAGTGTCATGGATACACAAAAGGTGAACACAAAGTGTGATAGATGCACTAAGTGAACAAAGTGTGATGGATACACAAAAGGTGAACACAAAGTGTGATGATGCACTACGTGAACAAGTGTGATGGATACACAAAAGGTGAACACAAAGTGTGATAGATGCACTTAGTGAATAAAGTGTGATGGATACACTAAAGGTGAACATGAAGTGTGATAGATGCACTAAGTGAACAAGTGTGATGGATACACTGAAGGTGAACACGAAGTGTGATAGATGCACTAAGTGAACAAGTGTGATGGATACACTGAAGGTGAACACGAAGTGTGATAGATGCACTTAGTGAACAAGTGTGATGGATACACAAAAGGTGAACACAAAGTGTGATAGATGCACTAAGTGAACAAGTGTGATGGATACACAAAAGGTGAACACAAAGTGTGATAGATGCACTAAGTGAACAAGTGTGATGGATACACAAAAGGTGAACATAAAGTGTAATAGATACACTTAGTGAACAAAGTGTGATGGATACACTAAAGGTGAACACGAAGTGTGATAGATGCACTAAGTGAACAAGTATGATAGATACACTAAAGGTGAACACAAAGTGTGATAGATGCACTAAGTGAACAAGTATGATAGATACACTAAAGTAAATGAAGTGTGATGGATACACTAAGGTAAACACGAAGTGTGATAGATGCACTAAGTGAACAAGTGTGATGGATACACAAAAGGTGAACACAAAGTGTGATAGATGCACTAGTGAACAAGTGTGATGGATACACTAAAGGTGAATACGAAGTGTGATAGATGCACTAAGTGAACAAGTGTGATGGATACACAAAAGGTGAACACAAAGTGTGATAGATGCACTTAGTGAACAAAGTGTGATGGATACACTAAAGGTGAACATGAAGTGTGATAGATGCACTAAGTGAACAAGTATGATAGATACACTAAAGTAAATGAAGTGTGATGGATACACTAAGGTAAATGACCTTAAATGGAACTTCTTTGAATGAACCGTACATACAATATCGTGCATGAATAAGAAAGAAACTTGATAGGTACAATGCAAATACAATGCATGATGTTAAGGAATGCAATAAACAGACATAGTGGCGCTTTAGAAAGCACCTCACGGGGTGAGTGGCGATGAACCGCTCTACTCTCGATGGGGATCTCCCTTTGTGTTCTTTGAACACTTACGTTCAACTCACAGTACAAAGGTTCTGAAACGCTGACAAGGGGTAACTTCTGCATGTAGAAACCACAAATGCTGTTTTCCTTCCCGATCATATTCACAACTTTCCCTATTCTCCAACGGGGTGACCGACTAGGTTGGTTCAGTATCCAGAATTGAGGTGCTGTAGACACCCCATTTTTGACCGCCCACAAGACTTGGGCACTACTGATGGTTTGCTCGGTATTGAGAGATGTGCAGGGCACAGGTTCGATTTCTTCGGCAAGGAGAGAAGCAAATCTCAACTTCACACCCCGTTTTGGACCACAATTATTTTGGATGGTTTTTAGACTTTAAAAACCTCTCTTTCAAAACTTTTTTGAAATAAAATTCCCACGATGATCTGACGCTCGCATTTCGGTAAATGTTGCGCTTTTCGGTAAACCGAGCAAGGACAAAGTGGAGATGAATGAAAGAGAGATGAAATCTTTGAAAAATCTTTCAAAACACCTTGCTTAGGGGTTTGAAATTGAAGAAAAGAGGAGAAGAGGGGAGAAACCAAGTTGGAGAAGAAGATAGGCAAGAATCGCTAAGAGAGGGACGAGCAGTCCTCGCTAAATCAAGGCTATTTGTCTATACACTTGGAGTTAAGTTATGAGGCTACCACCATTGGAAAGAAGACTTCCGGGGCTTCATTTTTCATACAAGGATCTCTTAAACCCGAGTCCGGATGGCGGAGATATGATTGGTTGAAGTTGGGCATCATCCCGTTGGACCGAAACTGAGCAACCTTCACCAAAACAAGCATAACTTTCTGCAAAGTTGGAATTTTAATGCAAGGTTTGCGGCATTGGAAAGCTTATTTCCGGGGCTTCATTTTTGACACAAGAATGACCTGAAAAGGAGTTCATATGAAGAAGTTATGCCCGTTTGAAGTCGGACCTGCAAAGCAGATTTTTCCTGCCGACCGGCCAAATAGATGGCCGACCGGCCAGAACAGATGGCCGACCGGCCAAATAGAGTGCCGACCGGCTAGTAAAGGTAGCCGACCGACTTTTTTTGCTAGCCGACGACCTTCCGGTGTATTCTACAGATTGAATGGATGCCATCTGTGCCAGTTGGAATACACAGATTCTGCTCCCCATGCACGTGTGTGGCCGTTTTGCACCCTTTGCACCCCTTTGACCCCTCTTTTGTGCACCCTTTGCTCATGGCTTCTTGAGGAAGCCTTGACCCCTTGTCTTGGCTTCCTCAAGAAGCCTACCAGCTGTCCAAGCTTCTCCAATAAGCCTTGACCTCCCCTTAGATCCCTTTGACCCTTTGAAGCTTGTTGGAGAAGCTTAGCATTGCCTATATAAGAGAGGTCCCTCCTCCATTGTTAAAGGTTGGATTTTTTGGAGCAAAAAACCAGAGATATAGATATATATCTGATATATACATACATACATCCTCCATATCTCCCTCTTCCAAAGCTCAAAACATCCAAGTTCTACACCCTTTCTTCATCACCACCTAGCACCACACCACCACTTCCATTTCCAGCAGCTTGGAGGTCTTCTCAGAGGCTAGGAGGCAGCTTCCCTTGGTCCAAGAGGTAGCAAAGGGTTGGTCTACAAGGGTGAGTGATCTTCCCCTCTTTTCTAGTCTTTTCTTGCTTCATATCTAAGCCATAGTTGCTTGTATATTTGAGCTCCGACCAAAACTGAAAAGGTCATTTTTTTGAGCTCCTTTTCATCTTCCATTAAGGGTCCCTCACTGTTTGGGACCCCCATCTTGCACTTGCTTCAATACCCCTTGGTATGCCATAATTTTGCATGAAATTTCTAGTCTATGAGTGATCTGTTTTCGAGCATAATGTAAACTGTAAGAGGGCCTATTTTGAGCCCCTCTTCAACATTGAAGAAGGGCTCAACCCTGTTTGGGCCCCCTATCTTGCACTTGCTTCATAATCTCTCCTATTTACCGTAAATTTGCATGATTTGTTTGGCCTATATGTGATCTGTTTTGGAGCATCTCATGAACTAATATTGTGCTTATGTTGAGCCCCTCTTCAACATTGAAGAAGGGCTCAACCTTGTTTTCATGCTCCATATGCCACTTGCTTTGAATCCATGTTTTACCCTCATTCTTGCATGCTTTGTTAGCTCATTTTAGCTTCTGTTTTCGGCCATGATCAGAACTGAAAGTGGCCATGTTTTCACCTTTTTGGCATGTTTCATTAAGGGTCTTTGCTTGTTTGATGAATGTTTGGCCCACTTCATGTTATACCCTCTTTTGAGCCTCATCTTGCATGGCATTTTTGGCATGTTTGCATACTGATTTGGGGGATGTCATCTACTGTAAATGTTCATATTTTTGGTCCCTCTTCAGTGTTGTAGAAGGACATTTTGTTGTTTGGGCTTTGCATTTACCATCTACTTCAATACCCCTCTCTTGGCCCCTATTTTTGCATGCTATTGTTGCCCTATCTATGCTTGCTGTTTGGCCATATTTTGTACTGAGAAAATGCTTGTCTTGGGGCTGCCTTGCTTCTGCTTTTTCATGTCATGTACCAATTATGCATGCTTTGTTAGCTATAAGTCATTTTTGTGCAATTATCTTCGCATTTCGGGATCATTCCTTGCATCGGATGTCATTTTACCGGGTTTCGGGGCTGTTTTCCCCCCCATGGCCACTGATTTTGGCATGCTTGCGAGCTATCCATGTTAGTTTAAGTCCATCGTTGCATGTTGTTGCATACCATGTTTGTTTACATGTTTAGGTTGCGCGCCTAGCATACGTTGTTCATTTGCATGCCCATGTTGCATACTAGATCACATGCCTAGGTTGCATTACATTGGCATGCATGCCTTGCCTCTTGATCAAGTGATAGAGGTTGGGCTTTATGTGTTTGTTTGGTTTGCATGACATTTGAAATCAAAGTGCATACTTGGTTTCTTGAGCCATCATGCATCGAAATGCGCAATTGGTGGTCCGAGGACCAAGGAACATACCCCTTTGAGTCAAAATCATGATAAGGGATGTGTTGGTGCACACATTTGCTTGAAATTTCATACCATGCACTGTCTGTCCTTTGTTGCTGTCAAAACTGTCTTCTGCAGGAAGTTTCTGCCGACCGGTAACATACAGTGCCGACCGGCCATTTCTGAATGGCCGATAGCTTCATCAACAGCCGATGGACATTCCTCATGGCCGGTGGGCATTTCCTCCAGCCGATGGTATTCTACAGTGTGCAAGGAACGTGTCCCAGGACTTTGGCAGTCTTTGGAGAGGCAGGACAGTGAAAACAGAGGCAGCAGTAGTGGTATGGTGCGGATTTTCTGGGCAAGACGGATCGAGCATGCATCATTCGCGCATCCCGAGGCGGGGGCTGCGGCCATCTTCTCTCTGCATTTATTTTGATTAGATTAGGAATTATGTAATAATTAATTTAGCGATTTGTTATTCGGACTATATATTCTTTTGGTCCCTCTGTGTGAGGGCATATTGGTAATAAGTGTGGGTGAGTGTGTGTATGTCTTCCAACCCCCATTTCTTTCTTCTCTTTTATTTACCTGCTTATGATGGTAGATTAGGGCATATTTAAAATTAGCATACCTTATGCAATGCATGCGTGCATCCATGCATTTGTTGACATGCATCGGGCTCGGTACATCATACAAACTGCATTGTATTTCAAATCTAACTTGAATACGTGTTACTCGTGCATTTCACATGCCATGTTTAGGATAGCCGAGCCTGTCTAATTGCACTCTGTATGCGTTGCATTAGTCATCTTAACATGAGCTAGGTCATGCATATTTTGCTAACTAGTTTATTGTTTTGGCACGGAGTACGATGTAAGTATTTATGCTTTAGCATCTCGCATGCGTGTGAATGTTGCCATGACAGTATGCTTACCATGTGGCTAAGTGCTTATATGAGATAAATTGCTTGAATGCCTGTGGATGGAGGTCGAATTGCTTAAATTGGGATGATACATTAAAACTGTGAGTTTTAAGCCCACTAGATAGTGGCAAAACCGTCTTTTCTAAAGCCCACTCGAGGGTGGCAAAACCGGCATTTTAGCCTACTTGCGAGTAGCGAACCATTTTCAAAAACAAACGTGCAATGTTTTGTTCCAATTTAGGCGATTTGGTCTATACTTGTTTGCTGTGCGCATAACATAGTAATTCTAGGCTAATAATTGGAATAAGAACATGTACTGTTTTCAAAATCGGATATCACGGTTAGTAGAGGCCGGTCTTCGGACCGGGCGAAAGGGGGTGCTCATAGCTGACCTTCCCCGATCGTACCCAAGCTCCCGAGCCGAGGCAACTTTGGTTATGACGGACATGTGGCCTTCGGCACCGAGTCAGGGTTTCCTAAATTCCCCCATTAAAAAATATTTAGGTGGCGACTCTGTAATCTGGCAAAGCAGTCCATGTTTGGCACTTCTTTCTCAAAAATCTGTTTTCTCAAACGATTTGCCGGATTTGGACTCTTTGGTTCAGATTACGAACCGTGACACAAAGGGAGTCCGAACTGTAGAGTGAAGCCCAAGGGTGCGTCTACAGGTGCATACACGCTATCTTAACCTATGGGGCTTCTATACAGATTTCAAGCCGGGGATACACCCTTGGGTATTTAAACCAGACTTTAGTCTCGGAAATCCCGAACCTTTGCGTTCTAGGCAACAACCATTCGAACTCTAGTTTCCACCGTCGCAGTTGGTCTCCTAGGAACTCATTGCGAACACAGCCAAGATGCCTCTGGCAGGGAATGGTACTCAGGGAGAGCACTTTTGATTGCCATTCTGGCTTGAAGCAGACTTGATCTTGAGCTTGAGGTACAGGCACACTCATACTTCGGAGCATTGGCAAGACCTGAAGAGGTACACACGGAATGCAATCTCGGAACTTACTGAAGTTGAAACAAACTCAGATACCCGACATTTTCCCTCTTTTCTTTTGCTTTGCAGTCTGGAACCTATATAGCTTCGGATAGGTCCTTGTTCTACTGTTCTCATATGACCTGGGTTGAACCTTACAGTTTTATGAAAGAACAAATCCCGTTTTGCACAAATATGGAGAATAGCACAGCACTCTGAGCACAAAACAATTCATTTTGAAATTGAGAGATGAGTTTTTAACCAGGTATTGAGCCTACAACTGACCATGGCTAAAACGACTCAATCGATGGAAAACAAAGGTAAAACAACCTAAACACATACAAAGACACTTGAAACGACTCAAAACAAGAATCGAGACAAACAAAACACGCACACAACACTCAGATGTGCACAGAGAGCCTGTTTCTCCGGGTATGTTTCCCACCCTTCCTTATTTATGATTCTCACATCACTCGGCCCTCAGGCTCTGTTTTTCTGAGAAGCCCTTTTCTCACTTTTTCTCTCAGTGCACATCTCTCTATTCTTTAATCTCTCATTTTTTTATTCCTCCCCTGGGTGGTTGATGGATAAAGAATAAATTGCGGGCTCTTACTCCTAGCATTCTGCTAGATTCTCTTCTTCTTCTGCTCACAATAGAGAACTTTCCCACAGAGGGGTTGCGGTGCGACCAGATGCGCAGCAGATCTACAATTGACATCGGTTGACGATGCCCTTGGCCAGTTTGGATGTGATCAAATCTGTCCAGATGAGGGAGTGGAATATCCTGATCCATTCCAGTTTGTGCTTCGCACTTGGCTTTATACCTCGCTGCTTGGAGGATGTGAGAGCTTTCGGCCCTTTGCTGTTAGCTTCAATTGTGCCCTTTTCTGGCAGATACGGTGCCCTTTCTGGTAAGTATGTTGACAATGGGGAAAAGACAGAACACCTGACTTAACTATGCCCCTAGTTCATTATTTTGACAATTTTTTTGTTTTTGACGTTCTGCTAAAACAGTTTTGACCAACATGAGAATTAGATTAACATGCTTGGTCGATTTTCTGATTTAAAATCATGCAAGTTAGGTTATGAGCACTGAAAATTTTCCTTTTTGAGTCCAAGAAAATGGTCCAGTTTTGGAAAAATGGAATAATTTTCGAGAGAATTAGTCAACCTCAGTAAAAATTCTCAAAAACTATTTTTGCAAACGGCCACTGCTTGACCAACGTGGAATTGACTCTTGAGATGCACAACCTCAGACCCAAAAACAATGGAAAATTGCCCCTTGTTTGAAGGACACTACACGGCAACAGAAAGTTGCCCCTTGTTTGAATAGCACCGCAGCACACTGTATGGCAACGGAAAGTTGCCCCTTGTTTGAATAGTACCGCAGCGCACTGTAACCAGTTCTCATGGTGAAGGTCACAACCGAACTCTTGGATACAGAAATGACAAAGATGACCCGTTCAATCTCATAGACAGGACAGTTGAATTTGAAGTGTTTTATGGCTGGACTTCAGAATGAAGTTGCCTACGTACCCAAACATGGGAATCAAGCCTTACGTAGTTCGGGGTAAGGTACACTCGGGTATTTAACCTCTCCTTTTGCGCTCTAACTTTTGCGAAGGCCGCCCTTTCTGGATTTTCAACCTTGCGAGCTATGTTCTTCTTTTCTTTTCATTATTTTCTTTTTTTTTCATTTCTTTTCTTCTTTTCTTTTCTTCATTCTTTGCATTTTTTCTCTCTTTTTTTGTTCTTTTTCTTCTTTTTCTTGCTCTAACTTTTGCCTGGGTCGCCCTTCCAAGTTTTCGGCCCAGCGAGCCTCTCAAGGGTAAAAGTTGTAACATGCCCATGTTGAATGGTTTGAGATCTCGAAGCCATCTGAATCCAGGAAAATAGCTATTGTTCGCTAATGACGTAGGAGTCCATTCAATGGGGGCTGAATTTGCCCCTAATGTTGTGGATAGGAACTCAATTGTCCTTCAGCAATACTTTCTCCTTTCCTCCCTTCTGGGATTTGGCATTCTTGCCGATCTTCGTTAGCTTGAGAAATGTCCCAATTTTTGACTCTTTGAGCACATCGGACATTTTTGCCCCTAGTTCGAGGGGGGGCTTCTGATCTAGCTTCGCAAGCTTCTTTTGACGACATCTGATCTTCTTGACCTGACTTCCATGCCCCTAGTTCGAGGGCTGCTTCGAATCTGGCCACACAGGCCTCACATTGCAGTTGACCGTTGAACATTCTGAATTCAAGTTCAAGGTTTGAAAGTGAGGGGTCGAGTCTCGGGGCTGAGAGCGATCCTAAGCTGCACAATCTCAAGAGCGATTCCACACAGGTCTTCGCAGGACCGCGCAAAACATTTTTTGAAATCTTTTAAGGAAGCGACTAGTCGCTCGCGCTGAAGATAGTGCGGAACCAATCTGGATCAAGCCAGGATCCTTCTCAGTACTCACATTAACAAACATGATCTCATTCATTAAGGGCTTAGCACGCCTCTCTTTCTCTCAATTGATCAAATTTTGCAAATCCCGAGGAATTCCTTCCTCTTTGTTTTCATCACAATGTTCAAAAAGTTTTGAAAAACTTAGGTCAATGCAATGATTTAAAAGGCACAAAAAAGCAGGTGAAATGCACTGCTGTTTCATTCTAAACTTGCTGGCACAACAGGCTCAAAGTAGAAATAAGCACAAAAACATGAAAACCACTGCTGTTTCATTCAAATCTTCTGGTGTAACTGGCTCCTCGGCAGAAACAGACTCAAAAGAAAGTGAAAAGACAAACACAAAACAAAATAGTGATATCCGAGGTAATGCCCCCGGGATCACCCGACTCTAACAAAACAGGACTGACTCAGTATGAAAAGACAGACTCTATACAACGGGACAGACTCTAAACGACATAACAAAACTGACTCAATACCCGAGTCAGAAAGTACAAAAACCAGCATTCACAAATGCTTAAAACAGTGCGTGCCATACGCCACATCTGGAGTAAACTGAGTGCCGCCCGCAGGTGGTTCATCCCCTGATCACATATTCGTACTATCCCCCAAGTTCACTGATCCAGTGGCGATAGACTTTGCTGAGCTGGTGCGGCGACGACCTTGTTGTCAAACAAATCTTGTCCATCATGGCGAAGACGAAAGCAACTGTCAGTATCATGACCGGTTTGTTGATGGTAGGCACAGTATTTAGTCTAGTCATGCTTTGGAGGGATAGGATCGGGTAGAGGCTGTTGTTCCAACGGTTTCAGATATCCTTTCCGGAGTAAGACCTCTAGAGCCTTTGACAAAGGTATATAAAGTGGGGTAAAAACCCTCTTGACTCGAGGTGGATATTTGGTTTTTTGTGAGCTACTTCCGGACGCACCGGTGAATGGGGTAGCTATTTTTGATGTGGTGGTGGTGACCATGCCCACTTCAGAAGATCTTGCAGCTGCATCACCACTGGTGGTCACATTCGAACTGCGAGAAAACGCCCTCCTGGGCTGCTCCTTCTCTTGGTCAATGAGGCCCTGCTTCATAGCGTCCTCGATTTGCACCCTAATCTCATGTAAATCTGCAAAGGTGGGTAGGGGGAGAACGATCATCTTTTGCATGAGCTTGGGCTGAAGGTTACGCATAACCATTCGAATCTGATCTTTGTCAACGGGCCTGATGGTCATCATCGAGGCTTTAGCCCTCCAGCGGGTCACAAAATCGGAGAAGCACTCCTTCGATTCTTGCCTGGTGGTCTCGAGATCACGAGTTATGACCTCGATCTGTGTATTGTAGGAGTATTGAGCTATGAAGGCCTCAACCATCTCCTCCCAACTTCTTTTAACAGAGTCCTCTAGTTTCGCATACCAAATAGCCGTTACACCCGGTAGGGTCCAGCCAAACAGGGAAAGCTTCTGCAATCTGGAGAGGCCCATTGGCCGTAGGATATCTGAAAATAGCCGCAGGTGCATCATAGGATCTCCAGACCCATCAAAGCGGTCGATGTGCGGCATTTTAAGCCAGTTTGGCAGCGTCACGGCCGAGTTGGTGTACCCATCCTCAATATCCGGAATGGACTTCACGCCCTGGGACTTCTTGAACAGCTTTTCTAGCTTGCTCACTTTTAGCGCTGTGGGGTCCACCTCGAACTCAAAAGGAGAATCCGGTAGATTGGTGGGTGTGGGTGCCTTGGACAGCTAAGGTAAGATTGGGGGCAGAGCCGGCCCCGTTGGGATGTCCGCATCTTCCTGGACATTTGCTGTCTCTCCAAGTATTGGGACTCTCGGTAGGGGAGGAACTAGGTGTGAAGCAGATGCTCCGGTTTGCTGCTGTAGCCAGGCGATTAACTCTGCCTATTGGGCCACTACTTCTGCTTGGCATGCAGCCACTTCTGCCTGGCGGGCAACATCCTGCTGCATGACCCACATACTTTCCTGGAGCTGACGCATCATCTCTCCATACTAACTGAAAACTACTGATCTAACTGAACAAGTGTGTATCCCCTTTCTTAGGTGGAAACAGATATCTCAGCCCAACTGCGTACAGGTGAGGTGGATAATGACCGCTGAACTGGGGACTGTTGAACGGGTGATCTGTGCCTGATTGGCCTTTTCTTGCCTTACCACTAGTGAAGGAAATACTGGTTGCTCTGAACTGAATCTCTAACCTGACAAAGTCTATCAGCACGAATCCAATGTACCCGGGGGATATTGGAGCCTTCTGAAGCTATAGTTCCACGACTACCCTAGCAAAAGAGAAAACAAGCAGCATCTCAGCCCAATTTCACTAGAACAGATATGAGCAAAGCTGAATGACTGTGCTCTCCACTGAATTCTGCCCCAAATTTTGCCTGTAAACTGATACCCTCAGGTAAAACTGATTCCCAAATATTGGTGCCCTCAGGCCTGATACCCAGACTTGCAAACTGATACATGCATTCCTGTAGAGGCCAACTCTAAAAGCACATAATCAAGCAAATAAGAGCCAAAACACCCCTACGGAGGGGTAGGGTTTCCTTGTCCTATTTTGTCAGGAGCTAGGGTTTCACTACGCACGCAGCGGTTTCAAAACAACCTACAATCAGTTAAGCAACCTATCCTAGTTTGGAATAGTCACTATGGATTTCGAATATGCACTAGGTCGAATGGTCAAAAAGGGTGCCCCGGTAAAACTGGAGTTTGTGTTCCCATCGTGGGAGAGCCCGTAGCCGGTCAGCCTTATCGCACGCTTCTCAAAGCGAGGCTCCGGCAAACCGTTCAGGAATAGCAGATGGCAAACACAGTGTCCTAGGCGCACCAATGCAAATGCAATGCAAAGAAACACATAAGTGTAGTCAAAACAAGATATCATGAGTTCAAGTCAAGTTCTCTAAACTCCCCAGCAGAGTCGCCAGAAACTGTAGACGCGCCCTGAGGGCTTCATGCTATAGTTCAGACTCAAATGTCACGGTTCTTAATCTGATCTCACAATGTGCGATGCGAGATTGATAAATCACCAAAGAGTCCAAATCCGGCAAATCGTTTTGGAAAACTGATTTTTAAGAAAGAAGTGCCAAACATGGACTGCTTTGCCAGATACAGAGTCGCCATCTAAATATTTTATTTTGGGGAATTTAGGAAACCCTGACTCGTGCCTAAGGCCACGTGTCCGTTATCACCAAAGTTGCCTGGGCTCGGGAACTTGGGTACGATTGGGGAAGGTCATCTATGAGCACCCCCGCTCGCCCGATCAAAGATCGGCCACTGCTAAACATGATATCTTGTTTTTGAAAACACATGCGTTCTTATTCCAGTTATTAGCCTATAATTACTATGTGATGCGCACAATACACAAGTATAGACTAGATCGCCTAAGTTGGAACAAAACATCTCATGTTTGTTTGTTTGAAAATGGTTTGAAGGTGCTACTCGCAAGTAGGCTAAGACATGGATTTGCCAACTTCAGGTGGGCTTAGGAAACATGATTTTGCCACCTCAAGTGGGCTTAAAACTCGCATTTCAATGAATTGTTCCAATTCAAGTAATCCAACCTTCACCCACAGGCATTCAGGCAGTTATATCGCATAAGCAAATAGCCTCATGGCAAGCATGCTATCATGGCAGTCACTCACACACATGCAAGGATGCTAAAGCATAAACACTCACCGAGTACTCCAAGCCAAAACAGAAGATAGTTAGTAATCATGCATGATCCTAGCTATGTCAAGAATGCCTAATGCAACACATGCAAAATGCAACTAAGATAGGCTCGGCTATTCTAAAATGTCATGTGAAATGCAACTTGATACATGTATTCAAACAGGAATTGAAATATAATGCAGTTAGTATGATGCGCCGAGCCCGGTGCATGCAAGACAGATGAATGGATGCAAACATACGAGCATAAGGATGCTAATTAAAACATGCCCTAAAACTAACCATTGTAAGCTAGTAAATAAAAGGGAGAAAGAAATGGGGGTTGGAAGACATGCATCACACACACGCACACTTATTACAACAGTTGTGCCCTTTCGATGGAGGGTCCGAATGAATAATACAGAACCAACTAGCTAATCTAAGCTAATTTAATTAAACTAGTTTTTACACAACAGAATGAATAACAAGCTACATCTAATTATTACACAACTCTAACTAAATAACAAATCAGCTAAGTTAGCAATTAAATAAGCATATAAACTATATAATGTAGGCTACCTCAGCTTTGCTTTGGATGACAAAGGATGCATGCATGCTCGAGTCGCCTTGTTCGGAAATCCCTCGCGACACCCCGATTTGCCTCTGTTTGCAATTGATCTCAGAAACTCGCACCAAGCTCCAGAGAGATGAAACTCCACCTTGGGAATCTGTAGGGATGCTGCCGACCAGATATTGGCCTTGGAGACCACCTACCGATCACTTTTTATGGTGAAAACCAGAAAAAGTGGTCGGCTAGCCACTTTATCTGGTCGGCCGACCAGTTTTTGCTGCTGATTTCTGGTTTTTCTCCAACAGAGGGCAAGAGAGGGGCATGGCAAAGTATTTGCAACACATGTGTGCACAACCATCCTCCCTATCATTACATGAGCTCAAGGGAGTATAGTTCTCGATCCTCGGGCCATCAATCACGCATCTCGATGCATGATGGTCGAGGAGCCGAATTGCGCAACTCAATATGAAATGAATGCACATATGAACACGTAAAGCCTAAAACTCCATCATGTATAGTCAAGAGTGTTGGCGACTGGGAATTGAGGTACGTTTCATCACTTCGAGTATGAAACGCCCCTTGTTTCCTGTGTTTGGGCTAACTCATATCCCAAACACAATGCAACAAACATGGCATGCACAATGCAACTTCAAGTATGCAACCTAATGCGATACAACTTAGACATGCAAACATGCGACTAGCATACACAATACTATGAATTACATGGCATACACAATGCTCATGACGCTTGCATACACAATGCACATGGTAACTAACATACATAATGCGATGAAAATGGCATGCACAAGTGTAATGATCAATCATGTAACAACATGGCATACTCAATGCACTGAACCACATGGCATACTCAATGCACAATGGACTTAAACCAAGATGAATAGGCTTCAGCCATGTCCAAATCAATGGCCAATGGTGATGAAACCAAGGCAATAAAACACATACAAGCATGCACAATGCAAGGGCCCAAGCCTAAGGCACAAAAAACAACTTTCCAAAAGTATTGAAAGGATGCAACATGGAGTACAATGGCATATGTTCCAGCACTGAAATGGCATGCAAGATGACTTAGAATCATGCAAAACAACTCATGTAATGCATGTTGAAAGGCTCAAGCATCAAAAGCTAGTGAAGCATATTACACTAGAGGCATGCAAGGCGAGCATCATTTGACCAAGGGGCCTCAAAACAGAGCTAAGACAGCCCAAAATATGAACAAAATCATGTTGGAGCATGGCCAAAATATGCTAGAATGGTGAGCTAAAACATCATGCATTCAAAGCTAGTGAACAAGATTTACACTACAAGCATATGAAGCATGCAAGAGGCTATTAAACCAGCCATAAACAGAGCCATGACATGCCAAATGATGACGAAAAACCCACTGAAATGGAGCTAATACATGCTAGATTGACATGATACTTTGATGAGCCACAAATGGGATTACACTACACATATGAGAAGCATGCCAAGGGTGACCAAACCAACCATAGACAGAGTCTAGGAAGGCCCTAAAAGTCACCAAAAAGTGCCTGAACCAAGCCTTGAAAGTATGAAGACGTATGCTCATTTGATAGGCCAAAAATGCAAGCAAACAAAACAACAAGAGAGGGGATCACCCCCCTCTAATTTAGGACCTCAAAATCACATGCCTACCACTGCAAATCCACTAGATTTTAGTGCCTAGGAGGCCAAGCAAGGACTAGCCCAAAGGCCTTAAGGTATGGCACAACACAGGACTAAACAAGGTATGCAAGAGGGTAGAAGACCCTCAACACCCAAGAGGCCTTAAACAAACATCACAAGCACCTTAAAACAAGACTTTTTTCAGTTGGAAGCTAAGCCCAAAGAAGCATGCAAATGGGACCAAGAGAGTAACCAAAACAAAGCTTGAAAGGGAGAAAAGAGGTTACCCTTGAAGCACTGCAACAACAGCTTCTTTCTCAGCCAAAAACTAGCCTTTCAACCTCCAAAAAGGTCCTCCAAGAACCTCAGTTCAATGGTTGGTTGTATGGTTAAGAGTTGTGGTGTAAAGGTGAAGAACAACACACACTTTAGGCACCAAATATAGAGATATAGAGGGAGATATACACTTGTGCCTTAGGCAAAATTCAGAACCTGTGGAATGGAGAGGGAGACCCTCTCTTATAGAAAAACGAAGGGTTCAAGCTTCTTGGAGAAGCTAAAACTTGGATGCAATCCCTCCATACACGTGTATGGAGGATACAGTCTGTGCCCTCCAGCTGGCACAGCTGGTATCCACACAGTCTACCAAAACAGGGGGAGAGCTGCCGACCAAAAAAGGTGGTCGGCCTGCTACTTTTAGTGGTCGGCCGACCACCCAAAGTGGTCTCCCAGGTAAAAAAGTGGTCGGCAGGGGGAATTGGTGGTCTCCACACTAAAAGCAAGCCAATGGTGGGGTGGGAAACCAGAAAATATGGCCCAAAGACCAAGAAAACCAGTTTCCCGACCAAAAAACCAGCTGGCGGGGAGAAAAGTGGTCTCCAAGGATAAAAGTTGGTCTCCCACCCTTGTACCACTTCCCAAACAAGGAAAGTACGGTTTGTACCCAAGACAAACCAAAACGGATGCAAGACGAGGGTTCGGGAGGCAAGACGCGCGGCCGGGAGCCCCGAAAATCAGCTGCCGAGCATTAAAAGTGGCGTACGACCACAAAAGTCGTCTCCCGGACCACAGTGTCCCTCTAGACAGAGGAGACAAGGTGTGTTCCAAAAACCGTGCCAAACGGAGAATGTTAAGCGGTCCCGAGACAAGGCGCGCGGCCAACGGCTCCGAAAATCGGAAACTAGTCTCCAAATGAGAACAGTGGCCTACGAGCACGAAAAGTAGCTTACGACCACTGAGAGATGGTCTACAAGACCTCTCCCTCCCTCCGGGAAGAGAAAACAAGACTTGGTCCGCAAACCGAGTCAAAGTACAAAGAGTTCTGAGGCCCGGAGGCAAGGCTCTCAGCCAAAACTCCGAAACCTCAGAACGAGCACAACCTGCACCATGACCGAGCGCTCAATCAATGACGTCTGAGTCTTAAGGCCGGTCAAAAATGGGGTGTCTACACAAGCCTTACTCCACACGAATTTAATTCCCTTCCTCATGAATTTAGTTAACGATGAAGCTAGTCTAGAGAAATCTTGTACAAAATGTCAGTAATGCCCAGCTAAGCCCAAGAAACTCCAGATCTCAAAGGCATTCTTAGATTGTTCTCAATCATGTATTGTGTCTATCTTGGATGAATCTACAGTCACCCCTTCTTTGGACACCACATGACCTAGGAACTTAACCTCGTTGAGCCAAAATTCACACTTTCTGAACTTATCATATAAACGGTGTGCTCTAAGCAACTTAATTACGACCCGTAAGTGCACTTCATGTTCCCCTTCGGAGGGTGAGTAAACTAAGATATCGTCGACGAAGACTACTATGAGCCGATCTAAGAATTCCCGAAAGACTCGATTCATCAAGTCCATGAATAAAGCCGGTGCATTGGTTAGCCCAAAAGGCATTAAGAACTCGTAATGGCCATACCGCGTATGGAATGTCGTTTTCTGAATATCCTCCTCCTTTACTGTCAACTGGTGATACCTCGATCTTAAATCAATCTTCAAAAAGCAACGTGACCCTTTCAACTAGTCAAACAAGTCATCTATTTGCAATAAAGGGTATTTGTTCTTAACAATTACCTGGTTCAATTTCCTATAATCAATGCACAACCGCAATGTACCATCCTTCTTCTTTACAAAGAGAACAGGTACTCGCCAAGGTGATGTACTAGGGCGAATGAAGCCCTTATCTAAAAGCTCTTGGAGTTGAATCTTCAACTTGTGCAACTCGGCAGGTGCAAATCTATACGGTGTCATGGAAATTGGTGTCGTGATGGTCACTAAGTCAATGGAGAATTCAATCTCCTGGTGGGGTGGCAAACTAGTAAGATCTTCAGAGAAAACATTCGGGTATTCACAAACTACCCTCAGTAAGCCACCTCGGACTATGCTACTCTCATTACCCAAGAAAGTTGCAAGGAGAAAATTAAGCTCGCCTGACCATGTGAGCCATACTATGGCAACAAAAAATCTTACAGCACGATCTCCCAGAAAATAAAAAAAAATCACCACTTGAGGTGCACACGGTAACTCTCCTACAGTGGCAATCTATGATGGCATAGTATGAAGACAACCAATCCATGTCCAAGATGACATCGAAACCCGACATGTCTAATAAAACAAAATCAAAAGGGAGTCTGTGACCGGCAACCTCAATATCACAACTGCGACATCCCCGATCCAAGACAACCTTACCCCTAACTAGTGACGTTAACCTGAGTGGAAACGCTAACTGATCCATTTCTAACTTGAAAACCAATGCGAATGTAGACAAAATAAAGGAATGAGATGCACCAGTGTTAATCAACACATTAGCAATGGAGTTACACAACAAGAATATAATGATCCGAATAATACCGCTTGTGGAAAACATACTACAATCCATAGTTAAATGTTTTAAACCAAATTAGTTATCTTATAATGTAAAATAGTTAACTAAATGGTTGGAAAAGAATATAGATAATAAGTTTTGACCATTTGAGTTCCCTTGTCAATTGGTGAAAGTTAAAAAGTGATCACCTCCTAAGTTGTCAAAGTCAATATATACGACACCAAATACAGTATTACATGACATAATATAATTTAATAATTATATAATATTCTAGAAATGGAAATATGAATTATTAAGATGGAATGTTCAAATATAAATATAATGGTAGAGAATTTAAAGAAAGCATATGCGATTAAAATTGTGAGACTTCAACAAATTGGATCAATTTTAAGGAAAGCATTTATATTAAATTTTAATGTATAAAATTGAGATAGATGATAACTTCAAACTTGGAACTGAAATATTTACGCATCTTAGAAACTCTACTTAAAGAGCTTAATAGCTTAATTTGATGTTTAGAATATTTTAGAAAATTTGTTGAAAAATTAAAGAAGTTAATGGAAATTAGATGAGTCTAATTTAATTCGATTGGAATCAAATAGGTAATGAAGATTTAAAATTGAATCTAATTAATTAAACTGAATCAAGGTTAATGAGTTAATGAAAGTAATTAAATTAAAGGCCTTTGTGTAAATCTGGTGATGTCAATTTAATAAATAAAAACAAATGAGATCAGTATAAATTTGAAATTGTGTTTGATTTGTGTGAGCTTTATGTGCCTAATTTCTATAACAAGTTGTTAACAATTTTATTCTGAATCAGAAATTGAAAGCCGAGATAACTTAAGAAATCATAAGTGACGAGTTGAATTGAATCAATTTAATATATAGAACCTTAAGGAAAATTTATTAAAAATTTGATTCATATTAATAAAATTAGATATGATTAAATTAAGTCCTAATTACAAATAATTAGAAGAATTAAGGTAAGTGGTAATTATAATTAACAAGCATTAAGAAGTAGTTAATTAAATTAAGATGCAATTAGCAAACTATTCTAATCTTATATAAATTAATTAAAATATTGGTGTATGTTTGAGAGAATTCTAGAGAGTATGGGAGTGTTGTTGACTTTTCTAGCTTATGTACGTACAACCCATTCATTTTGCTGGAGGAGTCTAGGACTTAGAGAGTGTAGCTGGTTTTTTGCGCTCCTTGGAGAGGCTTAGTCTCCTAAGATACAATAGTCCTACAGTTCGGACTCTCGTGGTTCTGAATTTGATTTCACAAGTCCAATGTGAAACAGAAAAAAAAAAAATGAGAGTCTAAGGCCAGCAAATCTTAGAAAATTCATTTATCATCAAAAATGCCAAAAATGGATTGCATTGCTAGATTTCAGAGTCGCAACCTAAATATTTTTGAGAAATTTAGGAAATTTGTGACTTATGCCAAAGGCTACTTGTCTGGTCATAACCAAAGTGTCTTGGCTTGGGAACTTAGGTATGAGAGGGGAATGTCATGAATTGAGCACCCCACTCACCCGATCAAAGATTGGCCTTTACTAATCATGATGGAATTTTTATGTACAGTATATGCTCATGTTTTGATTATTAATCCTAACTTACTATGTGAGGCACACATGTATAGACTATTTTACCCACTTTGGAATGTTTTGATTTTATGTTTGTTTGAAAATTTTTTGAATATGTGCTACTTGAAAAAGTGAGCTCACTAATCAAAATCATTTCAATTTAAGCAAAATAGCCTTCATCCACAGGTATTCAAAGAGGTATTTCAAATAAACATGTAGCCTCAGGGTGATATGCTTGACACGGCAATACAAACACACATGTGATATGCTAAAACAAAAATGCTCACCTACTACTCAATTGAGGCAACCAAAGAAAAGAAAATAATTAGAAAAATGCATGATCCTATATGCAAAATGACTAATGCAACACATACACATATGCAAGTGCTGGATTTGGCTATGAACATGTCATATTAATCCACTCAAAGCATGCGGTAGTGCATGTATTCAAGTAAGAAATAATCAATGATATCAAGTATGATGAGCCGAATCCTAATGCATGCAAAAATGGATGCAAATCATGGTAGTGATAAAAAAAAAAATATGATGCTATACAATTATGGTAAGCATGTAAATAAAATGGAGAAAGAAATTGGGGGAGGGGGTTAGAAGACATACAAATATTAGAAATTTGCCCTCGCACAAGATGATCCGAATGATTGTCCCAATTAACTAATTATTACAACACCAAATGAATGCTACTAATTATTACAATACAAATATTACAACAATAAATATTAACGAAACAAAAACAAGAACAACATGTGTGTAAGTCAGAACATCTCTAAAAAACTGCTCTATTTGCCCTCAGCCATTACTTTGTTTTGCAAACAACAGTCCTTTGTATGCACACTCTAAAACCCGGTCGGTCCACAATGAGGCCCGGCTGGATCCAATTAAACGCGGCCGTGCCTCTTGTTGGCTTGTTAAAAAACCATCACTACTGTACAAGATTCTGGTCGGCCGCCCTACTGAACTGGTCGGCCATGCAAGAGATTGGCCAGCCGGCCACTGATTCTGAAGAAGTACCTGCTGCGACAGAACTAAAACAGAGCAAAACAGAGAGTTTCCGAAAGATGTTCATCTTTCCTACTCTCTCCTGTCATGAATAATTTTCAAGCAGTGAACATTTCTATAAGTTTTGTGCTTTACTTTGGTGACTACTAACATTGTTTTTGCCTGTTGTGAACAATAGTCTTCTTGGACTAATTCGGCTTGTCCTTTCTAAGAAGAGAAAATTTCAGATACTTAAAGATGTTAGTGGCATAGTGAAACCATCAAGGTAATTTTTGGTGTTAGGTGTATGGGTAAGTGTGTGTGTATTTTTTTTTTTTCTTCATGTTAGAGTGGGAGAAGTAATATTGCCTATGTAAAAAATTTTAATACGTTTAAAAATTTGTGGAAGCAATATTTGCGGGTGAAAAATACAAATTTTTTATGTACTCAAATAGTGATAAGAAGGTAACATGGAAAAATGTTTCGAATTATGTTATTTTGTATAGTTATATAGGGAAAATTGTCTTTCAATTTCTGTTTTTTGTTTTAATAAATAATGCAAACTAATTTACCTTTTGGTTATTTTTATTCCAAATATTGCTGAAACCATTATTCCACACAGTTTTCCTTGTTTCTCTTGAATACAACGATTAGTTGCTTTGTTGAAGTAGGTAATGTTAATCTATGTTCTATCACTCCCTTCATGTTTTTAATTATTGATTTCATGATTTTCAGGATGACACTGCTTTTGGGTCCACCAGGCGCGGGGAAAACAACAATATTGCTAGCACTTGCAGGGAAGCTTGATAAGAATCGAAGGGTGTGTTTCTTATTTTCGGTCAATAATTATCATTGTTAATAATTAGTGTGTTTGGCTATATAATGATGTATCCCTTTCATTCTTTTATTCCTATTGATGACTTGGAGTATTGAATAGGTATTTGGAAAAGTTACATATTGTGGTCATGAGTGAATGAATTTGTTCCTTAAAGGACTTGTGCTTACATTAGTCAACATGATCTTCACTATGGAGAGATGACAATAAGAGAGACATTGGATTTCTCAGGACGCTGTTTAGGGGTTGGCACAAGATATGAAATGCTAGTGGAGCTCTCTAGACGAGAGAAAAAAGCAAGAATTAAACCCGATCCTGATATTGATGCATTTATGAAGGGTACAGCAGTGTCAGGATCAATGATTAAATTTCAAGCTATTACATTTATTTGTCTAATTCAAGAGTCCGTTTTTTTAAAACCAAAAAGCAAAAACTTACTATTAACAAACTTATAGCAGAAGATATTTGTCCAGATATTACGGTTGGCAATGACATGAGAAGGGGTTATCTGGTGGACAAAAGAAGCGTGTGACCACTGGTTTTCAAATCTAAAAAGGGATATATTTATTATTCTTCTAGTTTTCATATGATTTCTAGAAATGGTTCAAGCATGATTGAAATATTCTTCATTTATAGAAGCGATGCCATTTGTCTTTAGTTTTAATGGCATTAAACCCTGAATCTGTTTTTAGCTTTCTAATATGCTTGTATAGATATGATTGACAAAGAAATTGATGTTCTATTTAATTGTTAGATGCTTTATAGTTTTTAGTTGCCGTAAATACTTTTCTACATATTTTGTGTCGAGATATCTACTATCCACTTCAATTTTGCTACATGCTGGTGATTATGGTGACTTGTGTTGTATGTGTTGTTATTTTAAAAAGCAGCCTAGCTTCATCATAATCTTTTTGGAGTTAATCTTTTTTGCTCGCCTCATGACCATTTATTTTTTAATTGTTTTCATTTATTGTTAGTTTGCTTTTGTGCTAATTCACCTATCTAATACCTTTTTGGTTTAACTGAATTCAGGATAGATGTTAGACCAGCAAAAGCTCTTTTGCTAGATGAGATGTTGGTTGGACCAGCAAAAGTTCTATCACTTTTCAAATTGTCAAGTTCATGAGGCAAATGGTTCATAAAATGGATGTGACCATGATCATCTCTCTCTTGCTGCCAGCTCCAGAGACTTATAATCTATTTGATGACATCATATTACTTGCAGAAGAACAAATTGTTTATCAAGTTCCACATAAAGATATCCTCGATTTCTTTGAAGTCATGGGTTTCAAATGCCTAGAAAGGAAAAAAAGTTGCAAACTTTCCACAAGAAGTGACTTCCAAGAAGAATCAAGAACAATATTGGTTCAGGAAGAACAAACCTTACATATATGTCTCAGTTTCTGAATTTGCTGAGGCCTTCAACTCATTTCGTATTGGTCAACAACTAGAAATAGATCTTCGTGTTCCTTACGATAAATCAAGAGCCCACCCAGTTGTATTGGTGATAGAAAAGTATGGTGTCTCCAAAAGAGAACTTATCAAGGCATGCTTTGATACAGAGTGGTTGCTAATGAAGCATAACAGTTTTGTACACGTGTTAAAGATTACTCAGATAACAATCATGTCATTGATAGCCATGACTATGTTCTTTCGGACAACAATGTCATCTGGCACCTTGGCAGATGAAGGAAAATTTTTTGGAGTTCTTTTCTTTAGTCTTATGAATGTGATGTTTAATGGGATGGCAGAGCTTGTGATGACTGTTATTATGTTTCCGGTCTTCTATAAACAGAGGGACTTCTTATTTTATCCTCTATGAGCTTTTGGCTTGCCAATTTGGATCCTCAGGATACCCATCTCATTCATGGAATCAGGGATATGGATCATTATTACGTATGACACAATTGGGTTTGCTCCAACTCTGAGCAGGTAAGAGTGGTTCACATGTTCTTGGCTTTTCTAGTGGTAGTGTTCTTGTCGATGTCATTACTTACTTAATTCTGCATTAAAAATTTATTTTTCATGCTTTGCATTTAGTGATCGCTGGTAACTGAATATATCTTGTAATTAGAGTTTATTTCGTTGACAAATATCCTCTATCTCATTCAAGTTTTTCCTACAGTTCTTGGCATTCTCCAGTATGCATCAAATGACTTTGTCTCTCTTTCGTTTTATCGCTGCAGTGGGGAGAACACAGGTTGTTGTAGGCACTTTAGGCACCTTCACCTTGTTAATCGTTTTGGTGCTTGGAGGATATATACTTGCCAAAAGTAAGCTGTTGATTTCTACTTTCACTTTGAGCCTTTCTTTTGTTTAGATTGAGCTTTACATTTATTAATTGGTTACATCTGTAACGACCCATCCCACATTGGTAGTTTGCGTGGGTGATCTTAGACATACAAAGCACCACTAGTTTGCTACTAAGTAACTTGGATTTAAGCTTTTGAGTCATGTTGGTAGATCTATAGGTTACCTAGGCTAGCAGGTAGTTGGGCATTATAATATCACATGTTGAATATTGCTTGACATTTGGTCAAGGAGTTATGGATTCTTTCATGTGATTACTTATGTTTGATGATCAAAACATTACAATAATTTAATTTTATTTATGATCGCAGATGACATTAAGCCATTTATGATATGGGGTTATTATGTTTCTCTAATGATGTATGGACATAATGCAATAGTCATGAACAAATTTCTTCATAAAAGATGGAGCGTGTAGCTTGCTTTTCGTGCTCCTTTCGGATATGATAGCCTTACAGTTCGGACTCCCATGGTTCTGAATCTGATTCCATAAGTGCAATGTGAAATAGATAAACACAAAAAAGTTCAAATTTGGCAAATCTTTTGGAAAATCGATTTTGAATCAAAATGCCAAAAATAGATTGCTGTGCCAGATATAGAGTTGCCACCTAAATATTTTTTGGGAAATTTATGAAACCCAACACTCATGCCAAAGGCCACTTATTCGTCATCACCAAAGTGTCTCGGCTCGGAAACTTAGGTACGAGAAGGGCAGGTCATGAATTGAGTACCCCACTCGCTTGATCAAAGATCGGCCTCTATTAATCATGATGTGATTCTTATTTACATTATATGCTCTTGTACCGATTATTAGACTAGCATTACTATGTGTTGCACACAAGTATAGACTAATTTGTAAAAATTGAAAAATTTGATGTCATGTTTTGTTTGAAAATTGTTTTGACTACGCGCCACTTGAAAAAAAATGAGTTTGTATGTGCATTAATCAATGTATTCCAATTCAAGCAATTAACCTTCATCTACAGACATTCAAATAGGTATATCATTTAAGCACTTAACCTCACGGTAAGCATGCTAGACATGGCAGCAATCACATTTATGCAATATGCCAAGGCAATAAATGCTTGCCCCAATTCCCGAGGTGAGCCAAAAGAGAAACTAGCTAGAAAAATGCATGGTCCTAACTAATGAAAGATGCTTAATGGAACTCATGCAAAAATGCATTTAGAAGGCTCGACTACTAATATGGCATTTGAAACAACTTGATAGCATGTGGTTTAAACACGTTTTCAATGAACTAATAAACGACAATGTTTATTAGAATGATGAACCAAGCCTCGATTCATGCAAGACAAATGGATGCAAACATGGGAAATGCTAAAAGAAACATGATGTTCTAAACTACCCATCATAAGCGAGTAAATAAAAGGGAGAAAGACGTGGGGTTGGAAGACATACACATTATTACAAGTTTGGCCCTCGCACAAGAGGGTCCGAATAAATGCCCTAGCTAATTACTACAAATTAACTAATCTATTACAACACAAATGAAATAAACTAACTACACTAGCTAATTATTACAATGCCACGAATTAACTAACTACTTTAGCTAATTAAATAAGTACAACACAAAATTAACTATCTATTCTACTTAGTTTAATACAAAAACTAACTAGCTAATTACAATGCACAGTTAATTAGCTAATTAATTTACTATTATGAGCCCCGGGGAATAAGGGTTGACCAATGCATGCACATGGATTTCCACTCTATAAAGTTCCCTGTTTTGCTACCAGAATGCCTCTGTTGCACAGTTAGAAAATTACACAGTTTTTCCACCTCAGCCTCTGCTCTGCTGGAAAAAGGACACTGCTTGGCTGGAAAAAGTGGCTGGCAAGCCAGAAATAGTGGCCTACCGCCCAATAAAAGTGGCCTGCCAGCCACTAATGTTGGTTCTTTCCTGCTGCAACAGAGAACAAGCAGAGCACAAACAGAGTATTCCCAGGGGATGTTTGTCCACCCTACCTCTCATTATCAGCAAACAGGTCAAAAGAGGGGTAGGCTTGATTCGCAAGCCATCAATTGATGCAATTTCATTGCGTGATGACTTATGAACCAAGGGGTACAGTTTCAATAAATGGTAAGGAAAGAAAAACAAAACTTCCTCCCTATCATGGATTGATCAAGGGAAGTGGTTGACCTTGGAAACTTGAACCATTTCATCACTAACAAGTATGAAATGATCCAAGTCTCCATGTGTTCAATTAACGTCTGATTGAACACCAAATCATTTTATTATCTTGCTTTATTTTAACCCCAATTTTATTACTCCATTTTAATTACCTTCCATTCATTAGTCAATCAAGTCCAATAATGGAGAGAAGTACCAAACCAAATGTTGTTTTAGGCATGAGAGGGAGATCATGCCGTTGGTAATGAACCTCCAAAGGGATTAAACCATTAAGCACAATACCACCCCTTCAAGCTTAAACAACACTCCTTTTGCAGCAACTTTCAAAACAAAGAGAAAAAGCCAAGAAATGAGGAAGATTGCAGAGATGCTTAGAGGTGAACACAAGAATGGAAAGCAAGAAATAAAAGCTATCAACTCAAATAGATTGGTGTCTAATGCCTAAAACACTAAACCTATAAAGACTATTACACTACAAGCATACTATACAAAGCATGAATGAAGCGAACTCATAAAAAAAGTCCTAAAACAGTCAAAAAATAGTAAAAAAAAGTACTAAAACAAAGACAAAAACAACTACAACAACAATCTACAATATTGAGGGATTAAAGCTAGCACCCAAGCATAAGGAGGAGAGGCTAATTTGTCCATTTTTGAGACTTCAAAGCATGATTTTAACCTCTGAAAATTAGTGGTAAAAAGCTCAAAAAAAGTTGATAAAAAGATGGGAAACACAAGGGTAAATGCCTAAGAAGCAAGGTTCAAAGAAGGGTTGTCAACCTCTCTACCTTTAATGGCCTTAAACCACAGTTTTCAGCCCAAAAATACAGGTAATAAACAGCTCAAAAACAGGAAGAAAAGATGAAAAAAAAAAAGATGATACAAAAGAACTAGAATGTATACCTCTTGAAGATGAATGATCCCTTGTATTCCCAAACCACTATTTCACACTGTCAAGTGCTAAAATACAAGCTTAAGCACCTCAACAAAGATCCCTCAAAATTTGGTTAGGAGTGTCTAGGCAAAGGTTATGTAAGTTGAAAGAGAGAGAGATAAAATTGTAGAGAGAGCAAAATTTCTCGCCCCAAAATTTTCTAAATTCAAATTTTTTCCTAACCCCTCTCACAATAGAGAGGGTCATCTATATATAGAAATATATGAGAGACCCTCGAAAATATCCCTACAAACACAGCTGGGATGATGCATGTATCTGTGGAGACAGTTGGCAAAAAATATCTGGCTTTTTGCACTACTGGCCGGCCGGCCACTAATAGTGGGCGGTAGGCCACATTAGCGGGCGGCATGCCACACTAGTGGGTATGCAGGTCCTTGGGTGCTCAAGCTTGAAAAACCACTATTTTGGTCCAAAACAAGGCACACGGTTTGTAGGTTCAAAACTGAGGTTTCCTGCTGAGGAAGTCAAGCATTTGACAAGTGTACACATTCATCATTAAGTGATCAAGAAGTGGCACCCAAGTCTTAAGGGCTGTAAAAAATGGGGTGTCTACAGTTGCCCCCTTTTGACAGAGCTCTAAGTCATGACGAGACGCGAGTGAATGTCAAAGCCCAAAGACGACCCATTTTGACAAGGCCATGAGACTTGGGAAAATAATCAAGACATAAATAAAATTAGTTGAGCTCGTAAACTGCCTATGTATCCCTTTGCAGGGAATCAAACCAACGTAGTTCTGGGGCAGGATGCAAATGATATGCACAAAAAATATACTTTGAAAGCTGGACTCACATGCCTCACGAAGCCGACTATTTTGAAAACTCATGATCATGCAAGATAATGCACTAAGCAATAACAGATGCAATAAGTAATAACAAGAAGTCCAACCACGTTTCACGCGGGAAGAACTAAAAGCGCGTACTCTACGCACGCCGAAGCCGTGAAAAGAGGAGAGAAAAACTGTGAACGGTTGCTTTTCAAGCATCCTGAGATATTCTAATCACGCTGAAATCGTGAGAAGAAGAGAAAAACTGCTTAGGGTCGCGTTTCACATGTCCTAAGATAAAAACTGCTCAGGGTCGCGTTTCACGCATTCAGAGATAAAAAAAACCACTGAAAGTCGCGTTTAACGCATCCTGAGATAAAAACTACTCAGGGTCGCGTTGCACGCATCCCGAGATACTCTAATCACGCTAAAATTGTGAGAAGAGAAGAAAAATCGATCAGGGTCGCGTTTTAAGCGTCTTGAGATAAAAACCGCTCAGGGTCGCGTTTCACGTGTCCGGAGATACTCTAATCATGCTGAAATCATGAGAAGATGAGAAAAACCGCTCAGGGTCGTGTTTCACACATCCTGAGATAAAAAATCGCTCAAGGTCGCATTTTACGCATCCTAAGATATTCTAATCACGCTGAAATCGTGAGAAAAGGAGAAAAATGGCTTAGGGTCGCGTGTTATGCGTCCTGAGATACTCTAATCACGCTGAAATCGTGAGATGAGGAGAAAAACCGCTCAGGGTCGCGTTTCACGCGTCTTGAGATAAAAACCGCTCAGGGTCACGTTTCACGCGTCCTGAGATAGATGCAAAAAGTATGAGATTGTATGATAAATACACAATGTAGTGAAAGTGTGCGATAGATTGACGAGGTGAACAAGTGCGATAGATGTACAAAGTGAACATGTGCATGCGATAGATGCACAAAGTAAACAAGATTGAAAATCAATACAGTGACAACGCATGTTTCATGCAAGATTATAGACAGCCGACATATGATGTTAATTGAAAGCATGTTCTATGCAAGAAACAAGAGCATGTTCTATGCATGATTGTGCTATGTAAGAATCAAAAGCATGTTCAAAATGAAAGCATGTTCTATTCAAAATTGAAGGCATGTGCTATGTAAGCATGTGAATCATGAACGATGCAGGGCACGCGTGCAACATAAGTGTGTCTAAAAATGCACGTTCTATGCAACAGAAGAGAACAAATATGTAACTTGACAAAATGAACAAAAGCGATGTTCGACAACAACCTCGAACTTACCCCTTGGAGACTTCGCAACATGCTCAAAAAGGATACACCTCACTCATATTTGCACGTGGGGCACGTTCGCGCACTGGAACACAACGGGTATTGGGAACGGCGTAATCAGAATCCAGTTTCGAGCTCCTCGAAAATCAATCTGAACCCAAAAGAGAACCTCCCATACATTGTTAGGGAAAAAGAGGAACAAATGAGGGCGGCCGGCCACTAATAGTGGGCGGCCGGCCACTATTAGTGGCCTGCCGGCCAGTAATGCAAAATCGGGGGCAGAATTAGGATTTCGGCTCGGGTCTTTTTAAGTACACCATCACACATCATTTCCTCACACACCCAAGTCTGAAAACACTCTCCCTCTCTCTCTAGGTGCTTCCTCTCTCTGGATTTGTGCTTTGTACACGTTTTCCAACTCCCCACGCAAACTTTATTAGTAAACCCTCTTTGATCCTTTACACTTTGAACCGATTAGATTTTGTTTTCGTTGATTTTTTTTTGCATTTTCACCACTTCAGGTTTATTTCACTCAAGTTTCTCTCTGGTTTTGTGAACTTTCCCAGGTTTTGACTTTTTTCTCCCATTTTCTCTCTCCTAGGGTTGACTTTTTCCAAGTTTTTACTATTTTTCTTCATTTTCTTCACTTTTTCACTAGTCTTCACCTACTTTTCAGATGGCAGATGACATTCCTCATGATGATGCCCTTCCAGAGGTTTCATCTACACTTTCACCTCTTCTTAGAAGCCGACAGTCGTTAAGGCCGGCGTGGCGGCAAAAGGCATTGCGGCCGACTTTGAGGTAGAGTTCGCTCCAGGGCTTGAGCCTGAGCCATTATCATTGAGGATACGACCAGTTGATCTAGTCACTTATTACCCTTGCACGCACATGCTGGTGCTTGGAGGCATGATGCGCTTTTATGATTTTCCTGGTGGCATGCCAGGTGACGTTTTGCTGAGCCGTACTCCCATCTTTCCTACAACGTTTCTGAGGTACAAACTTTATTTCCATGCTTTTTTGCCTTTCATTTGACTATATTTCTTACACTGCCTTTCATCTGACTGCTCTTTTATCATTGTCTTTCATCTGATTCACTTTTTTTTTGCCACAGGGGGACTCCCGTTCTTGCAGGGGTTACGGGGGAGTGATAGCCAGAGATTGGTATCATGAGCTCCCGCCCGAGGTCCGCGACCTTGTTGATGAGGCCGACTTTGGCTTATTCTACACCGGGCTCTCACGACATATGGCGAGCCAGGCTTTACTTGGAGCTTTGGTGGAGAGGTGGTAGGACACCACCAACTCTTTCCACTTCTCTTCCACTAGGGAGATGACGATGACTCCCTATGACTTCTCCATGATCACAGGTTTAGGAGTAGGGGGTGATCCGATCCCCTTTGACATGAATGGGCGAGTAGGAGGCGGTTTGGATCTACTTGCTTGGAGTGCGCCCACCTCTATACAGGCCAGCGTTGGTAAGATACAACTGGTTCTCCGAGCACTTTCGCGGGAGTGAGCCCAAGACACAGGAGGAGGTAGAGTAGTACGTCCGGGGCTTCTTGATGTTCCTTCTCGGTACCACCTTGTTTGCAAACAGGGGGAACACCATGGATTTGTACTTACTGAGTGCCTTCGTGACCTTGCCTTAAGTTCAGTTTTATGACTGGGGTGGAGCTGGCCTCACCACACTATACAGCTATATGAGTTCCACTTCCCGCATGAAGGGAGAGCGGGTCGAAGGCTACTGGAGAGCTTGGGAGGTATGCACCACACCTTTCTGCTTTTACACTTTCTGTTGACACATTATGCTTTCTGCTTTGCACTTTTTATTTTATATCTATTGACACTTTGTGCTTTCTGCTTTGCACTTTCTGTTTTATATATATTGACACTTTGTGGGTAACACTACTGACCTTTTCTTGTAGTTATGGGTTTACGCTTATTTCCCGGCTCTGGCTCCAGAGCTAGTGGATGAGATCCCTCCCGTCGTGTCTTATTCATGACGATATGATGGCCGGTGCCGGCGCTAGAGTCCCGGCGATATGACATTCGCCTTCTACCGCTGATACTTCGATACGGTGGTTGCCCATGTGGTAATCTGAAACTCACAGTCATTTGTTCTTTACTACTGTTCTAATTCATACATCGATAACTGACGACAACTAACAATCTGTACATTCTTTGTTTGCAGATTATGTGGCAGCCCTGGGTGACGATGCTAGAGTGAGGGACCGGTATGCCGGGGCTTGGGCTACATCTCGTTTTCAGATTTTGTTGGAGGGCCCACTTTGTCGGGCCTGGTTCTTGGGTGAGCATTTCATATGCCAGAGTCTGGGCTCACCTATCCCAGTCGTTCCTATGCCACCCCCAGCATCCATGAGGATAGTCGATAGCCTCCCAGCTGGGGCTATTATTCAGTTTATGGTGGGGCTGGATGCCGACTATTTCAGAGTAGGGGGAGATTATGCGACTTTCGTCCAGACTCATCTCATGCCACCCCTGATTTCACGCGGGCGATGCATCAGGTGCTCCCTTGACGGGTGAGGTTGCTTAGGAGACTGAGTCTGATATTAGGGGGCCCTCCCATTGTGTAGGTTGCCAGTTTTGGCAATTTGCATTGCGCTTACATGTTGGTGATCGGCCAGGTCAGCTTATCAGATTCCAATAGAGTCACCCAAGGCAGGGCATGGGTATGTTAGAGCCTGTGGCACACCTCAGGTACGGACCACACTTTATAGCTTGTAACCACACTCTCTCTTTCTAGATATTAATTATTCCAGATACTAATCATTCAAATGCACTTGCAGGCCCCGACTGAGTACACAGAGGGCCTGCTCCAGGTGGTTGTTTCTCTGATTGGCATGGTGCTGATGAGAGAGACGTTGCTTGATCTCTATGGTATTTAGGTATTTTTTTTCCTATTTTCCATATATATTTCATTGTTACCTCACACTGTTGTGCACCACACTATCATATTCCCACTGGTACACTGATACGCATACCGTAACATTCACACCACCCCACACTGCACTGATTCACTGCACTGATGCACTGTACTCATACTGTACCTTCTGCACTCATTCCGCATACTACATTGTATATGACATGTCGACACTTATTTTCTAGATCCCATTTGTACCGAGGACACCAGCAGCAGCGACACCTCCACCTGCGGCAGGGAGGAGAGGTAGACAGGCCCCAACATGCGGCGACGATGAGCACCAAGGTTGAGGTAGAGGCAGGGTGCTTAGAGCCAAAGCAGTGATTTTGAGCCTGTATTGAGCGGGGATAATACCAAAGCCAATGACGCTGAGGAGGCAGTGAGCTGACAGTCTGAGTCTGATAGCGGAGGTGATGATGCTATCTCGGGGTCAGGGAGCGGAGATGACACCGAGGCTAGTTTTGGCTCAGAGTCTGATTCTGATAGCGGTGCTAACGGAGACAGTTCTCTGAGTCCCCTCTGAAGAAGAGGACGAAGAGGACCTCTCGAGCTTGAGATGACTGGTGCCGATTTTTGTACCTTTTTGTTTTCCTTAGTTTATTTTATTTTGGTAATTCAACACATGTATAGCTTTAGATAGTTTTTTACTTTTGCTTTTGAAAACTTGTACTCTCTTTTGTAGAAACTATGATCAGGGGAAAACCTTGCAGTTTTATGAAAAGAGTTATTATTTTTGCATCATGAGCACCACATTTACAAAATGAAAATGGAGTTGAATTTGAAACCAAAAATAAAAACTTGTATTGGCACGATGTTCTTAATTGGGTAACGAGTCGACCAACGACCAAAATACAAAATACAACTCGATAAACAAAGCGAAAATAGCTCAAACACAGTGTAGACATCCCATTTTTTACCGTCTTCAAGACTTGGACGTCATCGTTTGAACACTCGATGATCATCCATGCTCGTGTTCATTTTGAGTTCCCGAAGGTCTCGGCTACGCGCCTTGCCTTAAGATCTCTCAACTTGTCTATTTTGTGCTTGGTTGTGGACCAAGGACTTGTGGTTTTGCTTTTGAGGGAAGAGGGTGGCTTGTTGGCCATCCCTACAACCCATCGGCTAAGGCTTTATGCCATCGGCCTTGTTTTCTTGCTATCGGCCACAAGTGTTGGCCGATCGGCACTCTTTTTGGTCGATCGGCACTCTTTTTGGTCGATCAGCCATATTTCTTGGCCGAGACCTTTCCACCTGCTTTTGCAAATATTTTTGTGCCAGCTGTGACAGCTGGTGAGCATAATTCTCATCCTCCATACACGTGTATGAAGGGATTGAATCAAGACTCAAGCTTGTTCAATAAGCTTGAGAATTGATTTTCTATAAGAAGGGAGGCCCCTCTCCCTTTTTAGAGGTTCTGAAAAAGTTGATATACAAAACATATATCACTCTCTCTCTATATTTTACCACTCTCTCTCCATTCGCTCTTGTTTGTGCTCAAAAGTGTAAAATCTTCACACTATTGCACACAAACACCTACTAGAACACCATCCTTTTGTTGCTGAGGTACTGAGGAGTTGGTTTTAGTGTTTTTGGGTTGGTTTGAACTTAGAAAAGCTGCTGGAGTTGTGTTCTTGAAGGTGTTTTTCAAGGGTGAGAAACTAACCTTTTAATCCCTTGTTTTGGCTTAAGCTTTTACACCTATTTTCATGCTGATTTAAGCTTAACTTTCTACTATAAAAAGTTCTTATTTTTCATGCTTGTGATGTTTGTTTAAGGTCACTTTTGTGTTGGGGGTAGTCTACCCCCTCTTAGGCCTTGTTTGGCCTTGTTTTGAACCATCCTTTTAAGCTATTGGGACCACCTTGTTTTGGCCTTCTCACCACTGAAATCCAGAGCATTTTCAGTGGTGGAAAGGTGGTTTTGAGGTCCCAAATAGGAGAGGGTCATCCCTTCTCCTTGTGTCTTGTATGCTAATATAAATGGCTCATAACAGTAGCATGTTTGCTTAGCATGTTTTGGTTCCATTTCAGTAAATTTTTGGTGTTATTTTAGCATACTTCAACTCTATTTTAAGTTGGTTTGATAGCATCTTGTATGCTTCACATAATTGTAGAGCAATCTTGCATGCTAGCATAACATGCATCTTGTGTTTGGACCATCATTCTTGCATGTTTTGGCTCAACTCAAAGAAGCTTTCCCTCATGTTTTACCATGCTTGAGCTCTGTTTGATGTTTTAGTCATGCATGCATTGTTTTGTATAGCCATGGTCCAATCTAGCTTGTTAGCTTTGTGTATCAAGTCCATTAGCATGCATTGCTTAGACTATTCTCATGATTTGGCATCATTTGAAATGATATTTCAGTGCATGTTTCATGGTCATACACTTGCCTTTGTCATTCTTTCAATGCTTTGAAGAGTTGGTGTTTTATGCCTTAAGAGTGGGTCATTGTGCATGCCTCTATGCTTAGGCCTTTGGGCTATCATTTTAATGTATTTTTGGTTTTGGTCTTGTTTTACCATGATGCATCTCTGATTTTTGTTGTCAAAATCATGCCATGTTTGGTTTTGATAGGTGTAGTGCAATCCCCTTTGTTGGCCTTACTTACATCATGCCTTACGCCTTTTATGTTGACTTGTTTTGGCTTTGGTCCATGCATGTTTTAGACTCACATTGGTATGGTTTAGGACTGTTTTAGTTTGCTTAGGCCATTTGCTTCATGTTTTGCATAGCCTTAGTGCAAGTGCCTTTGCTAGCCTTAAGCTTTGAGCCTCATGCATGCTATGCTTGTGTTATGTGTGTGATTTGGCATCATTCCTGACATCATTTCAGAGCATGTAGTGTTGTCACACTTGCATGCTTTTCACTCCTTGAGCACTCTCGAGAGTTGTGCTCTTATGCCTAGGTGATAGGCCATTACGTGTGCATGTTTTGTTTTGCATTTCATGCCATCATTTCATAGCATTTTGGCCGCTGATTTGGGCATGATTGAGGTCTGTCCATTTTGGTTTAAGTCCATCTTTGCATGTTGTTCAAATGTTGTTACATTGCATCATGCTTGCATGTTCGGGTTGCATTGTGTTTTGCATGCTTGTTGCATTGCATTGTGTGTGCATGCCTTGCCTCTTGATCAAATATGATAGAGGTTAAGGTCCCTTATGTGTTTTTGTGCATTTCATTCACATTGAATTGTGTGACTCGTCCTCTTTGGTCATCATGCATCGAAATGTGTAATTGATGGCTCGAGAGTCGAGCACTACACTCCTTTGAGCTTCAAACATGATAAGTGGTGTAGTTGCACAATATTTTCTTACAAATGTATTGCCATGCCTCTATTTGTACTCCGCTGCAGCAAAAGGAGCAGTTTGCAGGAAGAGATGGCCGATCGGCTATCTAGTGTGCCGATCGGCTATCAGTATTTGGCCGATGGACTCAAAAGTTGTCGATGACCCTTATCCCTTGGCCGATGACCATACCATTTGGCCGATGGCCTCTCAGCATATCTATGAGGTGGATCAGAAATGTTTCAAAAGTTGGCACAGTTTTCAGAAGTATAAAACAGTGCAAACAGAGGCAACATGAGGCATGTCAACGGATTTCCGAGCGAGGCGATCGAGCATGCATCATTCATCACTTTGAGGCACAACTGTGGTAGCCTGTTTTAGTTTCATACTTGGCTGGTTTTGTAACTTAATTAATTTGTTTAATTAGTTAAGGGTTTTGTAATAATTAATTAGCTAGGATAGTTAGTTAATTAGTTGGTTTGTATTATTTATTCGGACCCTCCGCCGAGAGGGCGAATTTTGTAATAAGTGTGCGTGAGTGTGTGAATGTCTTCCAATCCTACGTCTTTCTCCCTTTTACTTATCAGCTTTTGATGGTTAGTTTTAGGACATATTTCAATTAGCATCCTTATGCTATGCATGATTGCATCATTCATCTGTCTTGCATGCACCGGGCTCGGGGCATCATACTAACTGCATTGTGTTTCAATTCCTACTTGAATACATGATTATCAAGTTGCATCTCATATGCCATTTTAGAATAGCCGAGCCTATTTCTAGTTGCATTTTGCATGTGTTGCATTAGCCATCTTAACATAGCTAGGATCATGCATGATTTCTAACTAGTTCTCTGTTTTGGCTCGGACTACACTGTAAGTGTTTATGCTTTAGCATCTTGCATGAGTGTGAGTGTTGCCATGATAGCATGCTTGCCATGAGGCTATTTGCTTAAACGATATAACTGCCTGAATGCTTGTGGGTGAAGGTTAGATTACTTGAATTGGAACAATTCATTGAAATGCTAGTTTTAAGCCCAATTGAGAGTGGCAAAATCATGTTTTCTTAAGCCCACTTGAGGGTGGCAAATCCACGTCTTAGCCTACTTGCGGGTAGCAACTTCAAACCATTTTCAAACAAGCATGAAATGTTTTGTTCCAACTTAAGCGATCTAGTCTGTACTTGTATGCGGTGCGCATCACGTAGTAAGCTAGCTAATAACTGGAATAAGAACACATGTGTCTTCAAAAACAAAATATCATGTTAGTAAAGGCCGATCTTTGATCGGGCGAGCGGGGGTGCTCATTGCATGACCTTCCCCTCTCGTACCCAAGTTCCCGAGCTGAGGCAACTTTGGTAATGATGGACACGTGGCCTTAGGCACGAGTCAGGGTTTCCTAAATTTCCCAAAAGAAAACATTTAGGTGGCGACTCTGTATCTGGCAAAGCAGTCCATGTTTGGCACTTCTTTATAAAAATCGGTTTTCCAAAACAATTTGCCGGATTTGGACTCTTTGGTGATTTATCAGTCTTGCATTGCACTTTGCGAGATTAGATTTAGAACCGTGACATTAAGTCCGAACTATAGTAGCAAATGAACAAAACGGATTTCGCGCCATTTGCGTGCGGAGCCGTGACGTTCGGGCCCGTCTACACACAAATATGCACACTTACTAAAACCAAAAGAGTCAAAACAAGACCTCAAAACCCAACCAGACTGCCAAAACTGCCAGGCCCACCAGTGGACAGCAGGCCACACAAGTGGGCGGCCGGCCACTTGCGATGGATCCACCAGACGGTTGACAACTAGCCTCCACTCACAGCCTTATCTTCTACAAAAGGTCTTTCTTCGTGATTTCTTCACCAGAACCTCATTTTTGCTGTTGTTTCTTCCACAAATGGAGATGTTCCTTGCTGAGAAGCTCACGGATTGAATAGCCACTTTAGATGGCACGAAAAAGTTAAATTTATGAGGTTTTGGCATAAACGTGCTTTTTTCGTTAAGCCGTACGTCGCTTTGTTTTCCATTCCTCTATGTCGCGGCCTGATGCTAGGACCCAATTACGCATGTATTTCACTTCAGAACACAAGAAATGTGCCCGACTCTTGAAGAATTTTGAGCATTGATGGAAACTCGGCGTGATGAAGAAATCATGCCTCAGCCCCGTTTTGGCCATGCCCAGGCTTTGGGATGAACGTGTGGGCTCACTTTGCACGAAGCTCGATCATTGGCCCATGATGGAGAGCTAGATATACCCAGCTTGATTCATCGATTTTTTGACTTCGGTGACAGAGGCGACCCTCTCTAGCGAGCTTTTCGGCAACATGCCCTCATTTCCTTCTTGCCCCTAGTTACGGCGGAACCAGTATTCGGTTGATCAAAGTGGCCCAATGTCTGAAAGAAGGTAAGAGTTGTATTGGTTTGACGCTGGTCGAGACCCTGATGGGTCTAGATGCTTTTCATCGGCGAGAGACCACCAGATTTGCGAGGAGTCCACTACTTCTTTAGGTATTGTTTCCTACCCTTTCTGATATATGCCTCACACATCACTCAGCACTCATGCTCTAGTTTCTCTCAAAGCCTTTTCTTTACTTTTCTCTCCACACACATCTCTTTATTCTTTAGTCTCTCTTATTTTTCATCCCTTCCCAGGTGTGGCTCATGGATAAGCTAAAAGTGGTGGACCCTTGCCCCGGGTATTCAGCTCGAGCTTATTTCTTCCACCAGCGACTAATGGACTTTCCCAATGAGGGATGGTGGTGCAACTGGATGTGCAGTAGATCTGCCGCTAACATAGCTTGGCGTTGCCCTTGGTTCAATCTGACTAAGATGAGTTATAGCATGACTCGGTAACCAGGCATACAGTTGATTGGCCTTACGCAATGCATGTTCTCACGATCAAACCTGGCCCGAGGAGGGGGTAGAATGCCCGCCTTCATTCTCGATTCGTGCTGCACACATGGTTCAGTACCTTGCTGCCTGGAGGACGAGAGAGCTTCTGGCCCTTGCCCCTAGTTTCAGTTATGCCCTTTATGGCGAGTGCTTGGCTTGGCTCGAGGATGAGGCACAAGCCGGGCCCACTTTGGCTACAGAATCCTCCGCAAGTATGAGCAGAGGACGTAGGAGCACCAGACTCACCTATGCCCCTAGTTTATTGCTTTGACCTTTATTTTCAAGTTTTATGATGTAAAAGAAACTTTGATTTGTATCAAAGAGTTGGAAAATGTTCTTATGTTGAAATCAATGGAATTAAGGTTGTGAGCACTAAACTTTTTCCTTTTGGTCCCAAAAATGGTCTAAGTTGTAAAAGGTAAAATTTTGAACAAAATCAACTTTTATTTAAACTTTCCAAAACCATTTTCGAAAATGATCACTACTTGACATGCACAGAATCAAACCCTCAAGATGTACAACCTCAAATCAAAAGATCATAATTGCTCTTGATTGCATACCACTACTGCTCTGCATTGTAACCAGCTTTTCTTCCCAAAATGAAGATGTGGGGGCCGAATATTGGGACACGTAAAGAGGCCGAATAGTTGGACCTAGAGAGTTGAAATTCATATATCACGTTCGGCCCCATCTTATACATGCAAATCCAATAGTACCCTATTCGGCCAAATAACCAGTTGAGTAAGGGGCCGAGTGAAGAGCGGTTTGCAACAAAAGGAGCCGAGTAAATAGTTATACGACGAATTGAAGGTGGGCATAGCCCTGAAGCCCAAGAAAGAAAAAGATATAAATAGAAGAACCTCATCCAGAGAGAGGTATGTGAGAACTAATACTTTTAACTTAAGACTCAAGCTATCACAAGAGTAGACATTGACTTGTCTGTCGGAGTGCTAATTCCGGCACCCCGACTGGAGTGTTCATTCTTTTTCAAGATTACCAGCTGAGGATCGTGAGCGTCTCATTGGATCAGAAGAGTATTTCCAAAACCCCTTTCCCACAATTGGCACCGTCTATGGGAATACTCAACTACATCAATGGCGGGCGTAACAGAAGATCCTCCGATAGTCGCTGACGAAACTGACCAGAGAGGTGACCTCACTCTAACGAACATGCTGGGACCGGAGAACATCACTGCAAGACGCGCCTTGAACTTCGACTCCGTTACCCATACCTCACCCTTAACTTCAGCACATGAGACAATGCAAGCGATCATGGAACAGGCAAAGCAAAACGAATAGAGGTTGGAAAACATGATTGCTGAGAACGAGCGCCTCCGGTAGGATTTGGCCTTGGAAGTGGAAAAGTCTAAACAAGTCACGCGCCAAGATCCGGTACGACCTCTGAGAGCGGATGGTCGAAGACCTCGAGTTCGGAGACAAGATAGTGACAGTGGCTCTGACTCATTATCTCCGGAGCCCAAAAAGAAGGGACGACTCGAAACTACCAGTTCCTCTTAAGAGAGTCCACGTGTAAGGCATAACCGAAGATGAAATGGTTCAGACGAAGAAGACCAGCACGATCCCTTTGTGCGACGGATCACAAAGGCAGTACTACCCAAGAAGTTTAAAGCCCCGTCGTTCACTCTGTATGACGGGAAATCGGACCCCACTTATCATATCCGTCATTATAAGCAAGCCATGACGCTGCATGCCGATGAAGAAGCTCTCATGTGCAGAATATTTTCGAGCAGTTTGGGACCATTGGCCGTCAGATGGTATTATAAGTTGGAGCCGGAGTCGATTAAGAGCTTCCATCAATTACAGAAATCCTTCAGGGCAAGATTCATCACCAATGAGGTCCAACCAAAGCAAGCCGACTCTCTCTGGGCAATGCAGATCTAGCCAGGAGAGACCTTACGAGCGTATTCGGCGCGCTATTGGCAGTGCTTTAATCTTGTCGATGACGCTTGCAATGACTCCATAGCCATCACCGCCTTTAAAATGGGCTTGCATCCTGACAGTGCTCTTCGCAGTTCCTTGACTAGAAGGCCTCCTAAAACAGTCTGGTCGTTGATGAAGAAAGTCGAGGAATACTGCAAAGTGAAAGACTACGCCTTGCGGGTTAAAGTCGGGAACAAGGTGAACAAGACGGCCCCTTCTGAAATTGTTCACCTCGGCGAACCACGGCATCGGGCTAAACGAGGCAAGAAACGGGATTCACGTCGATCAAACGACCAATGTTCCCATCGAGCTATGAGCAACTTCAAGTAGATAGCAGGCGCATAAGGCGCGCGGACAAGAAATATACGGAGTTGTCAGAGCCGATCAGCGCGGTTATGTCTAAAATCCAACACCTTCCGTTCTTCAAATGGCCATCCAAAATGGTGGGACCTCCCGACACGAGACGACGGGATAGGCGGTGCGAGTATCACAAGGACCATGGCCATGATACTCTGAGTTGTTATGCATTGAAGGATCACTTGGAGGAATTGGTACAAGATAGTTGGCTACAACAGTACGTTTGAAAAGGCAACTCAGCCAAAGCAATAGCCTTACGGCCATATTCACCTTCACTCGGCGTGATCCACATGATATACAGCCTGCCAATGGCATCTGCGGTGCATACGATTCAGTCGCATCCCGACCCTCAAAATCAACTCACTCCGGCTAAACGGCCCCATGAAGCTGCGAGGATCATTTTTGATGATTCAAATTTGGTCGGAGTAACACTTCCTCACATCGATCCCTTGGTAATCGAGTTACGCGTAAACTGATTCACCGTTGAGCGCGTACTCATTGATCTGGGGAGCACATCGGAAGTTATGTATTACAAGACATTCACCAAACTCGGCTTCACTGAATCTGATCTTTCCCCAGCTCCTTATTCACTATTCGGCTTCAACGCTAATCCAGAATACCCGTTGGGCAAAATCACACTACCCGTTCGAGCTGGCTCGAGAACAGTGGATGTGGAATTATTGGTTGTCCAGCTACCTTCGCCGTATAATCTCATCATGGGACGAACTTGGCTGCACACCATACAGGCCATGCCGAGCACCTATCATCAATTGCTCCGCTTCCCGACTAACCGCGGCGTTGAACAAATCCGTGGTTCCCAGAAATCGGCACAAGCATGTTATCTCCTTGCTGTGAAGACACCAAAAGAGCTGGAAGTGAATTCTATTGAGGTTCCGGATCGAGAGAGCCTCGACGATGTTGGACAGCTTCCAAGTGAGAAGGCCACAGAAGCCCTGGATCGAGTCGAAATTGCCGGCAATCCTGACAAGTTCTTCATGATCGGTGCCTCCCTAAGTGAAGTCGACAGAAAGCAGCTAATTACCTTCTTACTCGGCAACCTAGACTTATTTGCATGGTGACCGTATGAAATTCCGGGGGTAGATCCATCTGTCTCTCAACATCGTTTAAATGTTGACCCCAAGTGTAAGTCGATTATACAGAAAAGCCGGTGGTCAGCCGCAGAGCACACTGCCGCCGTTGTTGAAGAGGTTGACCGGCTGCTTGACATTGGGCAATCAAGGAAATGACCTACCCTACATGGCTCTGAAATACTGTGGTTGTGAAGAAGAAAAATGGGACTTGGCGTGTCTGCGTTGATTTCACCGACGTAAACAAAGCTTGCCCCAAGGATTATTTTCCCCTCCCAGAATAGACCAACTTGTAGATGTGACAGCACGTCATCAGCGTATGAGCTTTCTCGATGCCTACAGAGGCTACCATCAGATTGCCCTGCATCCGGAGGACCAAGACAAAACTGCATTCCTCACCCCAAGAGGGACCTATTGCTATAAGGTTATGCCTTTTGGGCTGAAGAATGCAGGGGCAACTTACCAAAGACTAGTCACTGCCATGTTCAAGGAGAAACTCGGCCACACTATGGAAGTGTACATTGATGATATGGTGGTCAAGTCCAAAGAAGAGCAAACTCATCTACCCGATCTGGAAGAGACATTCGGCATTTTACGCAAATACAGAATGAAGCTGAACGCTTTCAAGTGCGCGTTTGGGATCGGCTCTGCCAAATTCTTGGGTTACATCGTCAACCACCAAGGAATCGAAGCTAACCTGAGGCAAATCACAGCAATCCTGGAACTTGGCTCCCCCAGATCAGTCAAGGAGGTTCAGAAGTTGATAGGGATGGCCGCCGCACTCAACAGGTTCATCAATCGTTCCACGGACAACTGCCGACAATTCTTTCATACCCTACAGCAGGGTAAAGCTTTTGAATGGACCTCTAAGTGCGAAGCTGCTTTCAACGGTCTGAAGACTTATCTTCGATCAGTTCCACTATTGACAACACCATTGGCAGGCGACCCGCTCATTTTATATCTAGCCGTCTCCGATCGGGCCATCAGCGCCGTGCTGTTAAAGGAAGAGCTTGGGGAGCAGCAACCTGTGTATTATGTGAGCAAGGCAATGGTTGACGTCAAAACACGTTACCTTCCGTTGGAAAAACTCATCCTAGCCCTCGTCATAGCAGTAAGAAAATTGATGCATTACTTCCAGGGGCATAGCATCGGGGTACTAACAGATTACCCCCTCCGGTCAGTACTACGTAGTGCAGAAGCATCAGGGCCCGTTTCAAAGTGGGCCCTTGAACTTAGCCAGTATGATATTTAATTTCTACCTAGAACCTCAATCAAGGGGCAAGTGCTTGCTGATTTTCTGGCCGAATTCACGGGAGGTCTTGCCGACTTCAAGTCTGAACAAATTCAACCCAAGCCAAATTGGAGAATTTATGTTGGGGACATTTGGCAATTGTATTGCGATGGGTCATCCAACCAATGGGGCAGTGGAGCCGGGGTAGTGATCATGTCTCCCGACAGAGCAATAATTGAGCAGGCTGTCAAACTTGGCTTCGAGGCATCGAACAATGAGGTCGAATACGAAGCCTTTCTGTAGACGCGCCCGAACGTCTCGGGAAAATCCCATTTTGTTCATTGGGCTCACTGCAGTTCGGACTCAATGTCACGATTCTTAATCTGCTCTTGCAAAGTGCTATGCGAGATTGATAAATCACCAAAGAGTCCAAATCCGGCAAATCGTTTTGAAAAACTGATTTTTAGAAAGAAGTGCCAAACATGGACTGCTTTGCTAGATATAAAGTCGCCACCTAAATATTTTATTTTTGAGAAATTTAGGAAACCCTGACTCGTGCCTAAGGCCATGTGTCCATCATCACCAAAGTTGCCTCGGCTCGGGAACTTAGGTACGAGACGGGAAGGTCATGCAATGAGCACCCCCGCTCGCCCGATCAAAGATTGGCCTTTACTAACATGATATCTTGTTTTTGAAAACACATGTGCTCTTATTCCGGTTATTACCCTAGAATTACTATGTGATGCACACAGCATACAAGTATAGACTGGATCGCCTAAGTTGGAACAAAACATCTCATGTTTGTTTTTCAAAGCGGTTTGCTACTCGCAAGTAGGCTAAAATGCAGATTTTGCCACCCTCAAGTGGGCTTAGAAAACATGGCGATTTGCCACTCTCAAGTGGGCTTAAAACTCGCAATCAATGAATTATTCCAATTCAAGTAATCCAACCTTCACCCACAGGCATTCAGGCAATTATATCACATAAGTAGTTAGCCTCATGGCAAGCATGCTATCATGGCAGTCACTCACACACATGCAAGGATGCTAAAGCATAAACACTTACCAAGTACTCCGAGCCAAAACAAAAGCTATGTTAGAAATCAATGCATGATCCTAGCTATGTCAAGAATGCCTAATGCAACACATACAAAATGCAACTAAGATAGGCTCGGCTATTCTAAAATGTCATGTGAAATGCAATTTGATACATGTTATTCAAACAGGAATTGAAATACAATGCAATTAGTATGATGCGCCGAGCCCGATGCATGCAAGACAGATGAATGGATGCAAACATGCGAGCATAAGGATGCTAATTGAAACATGCCCTAAAACTAACCATCGTAAGCGGGTAAATAAAAGGGAGAAAAAATGGGGGTTGGAAGACATGCATCACACACACGCACGCTTATTTACAACAGTTGTGCCTCTCGGAGGAGGGTCCAAATAACAAGCTAACTAACTAATCTAAGCTAATCTAATTAAACTAGTTATTACACAACGAAATGAATAACGAATTACAGCCAATTATTACACAACTCTTACTAATTAACAAATTAGCTAAGTTAGCAATTAAATAAGTATATAACTATATGATGTAGGCTGCCTCAGCTCTGCTTTGGACGACAAAGGATGCATGCATGCTCGAGTCGCCTTGTTCAGAAATCCCTCGCGACGCCCCGATTTGCCTCTGCTTGCAATTGGTCTCAGAAACTTGTACTAAGCTCCAGAGAGATGAAACTCCACCTTGGGAATCTGTAGGGATGCTGCCGACCAGATATTGGCCTTGGAGACCACCTGCCGACCACTTTTTGTGGTGAAAACCAGAAAAAGTGGTCAGCCAGCCACTTTAACTAGTCGGCCGACCAGTTTTTGCTGCTGGTTTCTGGTTTTCTGCAATAGAGGGCAAGAAAGGGCATGAAAAGTATTTGCAACACATGTATGCGTGACCACCTCCCTATCATTACATGAGCTCAAGGGAGTGTAGGTCTCGACCCTCAGGCCACAATCACGCATCTCGATGCATGATGGCCGAGGGGCCGAATTGCGCAACTCAATATGGAATGAATGCACATACAAACACCTAAAGCCTAGAACTCCGTCATGTATAGTCAAGAGTGTCGGCGACCGGGAAATCGAGGTACGTTTCATCACTTCGAGTATGAAACGTCCCTCGTTTCCCGTGTTTGGACTAACGCCTATTCCAAACACAATGCAACAAACGTGGCATGCACAATGCGACTCAATCATGCAACTTAATGCAACACAACTTGGACATGCAAGCATGCAAGGGATGATCATGCAAACTGTGATATCCCTGTTCCGTAATATGTTAATTGGTCCTTGATATGAGTATGATTATGTGTTTAATATGATTTTGTGTGCCATTATGTAAAAATATGTGGTTTTGAATTTCTATTTGTTCACCGTAGGAATATCTGTTTGATTATCTGCTTTGGAAATTAAATTGAAGGCCTTATCGGCCACAGAAACCGAAATTAATTACGCCATTGTGATTGGCATAATTTTTAGAGCCTACGGTGAAATTTAATTGGAAATTGATTCGGATCAAATAAATTGGATTAATTAATTAGTTAAGTGCCAAATATTTTATATTGAAATAATTATGACTAGTGGGACTTAAAGAGAGGCACTACACACACTCAACTCCTCTTTCTTGTTCATTTGAGCCGAAATTACTCTAAGGAGGGAGAGTGAGGGTCGGCTAGAGAGAGAGAGAGAGAGAGAGTTGAAGTTTGATCTTGAAGCTTGATAATTTGAAGACCAACTCAAGAATTACGCTCAAGTTTGGAAGATTAAAGCTCCTAGGTGAGTATTTCATGGATTCTAGTTTGTAAAATTGTGTAATCAAACTAGTTGGGTAATCAAGAGTAAGTTTGACATCAAATTGGGTTGATCATGTTGGATTGAAGGTCAATGTATGCATGCATGTGTGTAATTGCTTTGAAATTTGCATGTTTGAACACAAAATACATGATCCATGTAGAATGTTGGCTAAAGCTCATGTTTGTAGTCACCATTTGCATCATGTAAGTTGAAATGGGAGTGATATCCCACATGCATGTACAATTTGTGAGAAATGAGTTTGAAATACATGGAATTGTTATCATAATAGCAAGTTTGGTGCAAATAGGTCATGCATGTGTTTGATTCATGAAATTGAGCCTCATGATGATGTAATTTGGTGTTTGTATCATGTTAGCACAAGTGTATTTGAAGTTTGAGCTATTGCATGCAAGAAATGTTGGATGGAATGCCAAATTTGAGCTCAAGAACACTACTGGAAAACCCAAAAATCATGGTGTCCACTCGAGCGAGGAAACCGACGCTCGAGCGGAAATACGTGCTCCCAGCATATTTTGCAAGCATGGTGTCTGCTCGAGCAGGGAAGTTCATGCTCGAGCATGGAGCTATGTAGGATGAACTTCTGCTCAAGCGTCCGAGTTCACGCTCGAGCGTAAAAATAACATATCCAGCACTTTTGCAGACCTTAAGGGTCCGCTCGAGCAGGGAAGTCCACGCTTGAGCGGGGACCCTGTTTTCTGAAATTTTGTTTATGCATTCTATGTTTTGTTTTCCGTCCTCTTTCACTTCTCAGTACTCTTAGGCATGCATTGAGCATTGTAATTGAGTTAAAGAGATAAGAATGAAGCCTAAAGAGGAAAATGTGAATTTAGAACGGATTGAATTGTTTGTGACCCTTTTGTGTTCATGGAATGTGCAGGGTCGAGCTCTAGGGCAAACCAAACAACCGATCACTGTGAGTAATATCGATATTTGAAACTTGTCGTTTGTCCAATTGTTTATTTCCTTATAAGCCTTATAAGTTTGCCAATTTGAATTGTGGACAAATGTTTGATATGAATGAAAGAATGGGCCAGAGGCCGTTCTGACAAGAATGAATGGGCCAGAGGCCGTTTTGGCATGAATGAATGGGCCGGAGGCCGTTTTGACATAAAGAATGGGCCAGAGGCTGTTTTGACATGAACGAATGGGCCAGAGGCCGTTTTGACATGAACGAATGAATGAGCCAAAGGCCGTTTTGACACAAATGAAAGTTTGAATGGGCCATAGGCCAGTTTGTTTGGAACCGCAGTCACTTAACCTGAATTGTGTATATATGTTACATAGAAATATGAATTGGGCCCAAGGCCATTTGAAACATGTTGTTCTACATATCATTTGTATAACTTCTGTAATTGATATTATTCACTGGGCTATCGCTCACGCTCATTCATGTGTTTCTAGGTGAGCCCAGAGAAGTCCAAACCCAGCCCCAGTGAACTCTGTGTGGAACAACAAAGGTTTTTGGAGAGTCAGCCCTTGTGTCTCACGCACGAGACCCGTCTTCGCCCTTTTGTTATGTATTTATATTGTATCATGTTGGCGAAGCCTTTGCATCTGTTGTCTACAGTTTTGATGGGTTGACTTAGACTTACATGATCCTGTATGTACAAAGTTTTGTATATTACATATTTTGATGTGAGTTATTAACGTGCATATGTATAGTTTGTTATGATGTGCCATGTAAGCACAGCTCTATGGACAAAGTTTTTAATTGCTTCCGTTTGGCCCCCATTAACTCTGTGAGTTTACGTTTGGTTTGGTTTGAGGGCATAGGTAATCTCATGATTACTGGCCGGTTATATCCTTAACCCATGGGGGCGGGTTCGGGTCATGACAGAGTGGTATCAGAGTACGAGTTAATAACTCACACACTTGTCCGAAAGTGCAATAAACGTCTAGAAAAGATCTAGGGTGCATTCATATGATAAGTGTGAAATTGAATGCATCAAGTATATGCTTAAATGTTTTGATATGAACAACTATGTGTTATAAGTTTGTGATTTGCTTACATTTCAAATTATTTGACTATGTATGCTCTTTAATAAATGCATACCTGTGAACTTCTTGTAGAAAGTATAATGCAAGTTTAATCAGATGGTGAGAACAAGAAGTGATGAAATAGAAGAGTCCTCTACTGCCAGAATGGATAGAATGGAAAGACTGATACAGGAAATGGCAGAAACTTTGAGACAGCAACAGGAGTGGCAACAACAGTGGCAGTAGCCACATCCTCCACCTCCACCTCCGGCACCTTTTGTGCCAGATAATCAAAATGATGACCGAATCATAGCTCTTACCAAAGAGTTCAAGAAAATGAAACCACCACAGTTCCATGGTGGATTAGATCCTTTGAAAGCTAAAGCTTGGGTCCTCGGCATCGAAAAATTGTTTGAAGTGTTCCCTTGCTCGGAGACACAGAAAGTGCTTCTAGCCACTTTTATGCTAGAAGACGAGGCAAGAAGATGGTGGATGTTAATGCGAGAAAATCACAGGGATGTTGATTGGGTGAAATTTTTGGAAATTTTCTATGACAAGTACTTCCCGCAGTGTGTTCGGGATAGGAAAGTAGCAGAGTTCATGGAACTTAAGCAAGACAGTATGACTGTAGCTGAGTATGAGGCCAAATTCACTGAATTGGCCAGGTTTGCACCACACGTGATTGATACGGACTATAAGAAGGCGAGGCATTTTGAAGGTGGGCTTCGAAGCGACATTTTAAAAAGAGTGAATGTCTTGAAGCTAGAGACTTACATGGGGGTGCTAGACAGGGCCATCATATCAGAGGCTAACATAGCTAGACAGACTAAGTCAACAACTGACTGGAAAAGTAACAAAAGGCAAGGCTTCTTCTCAAAGAAGAAATTTTTGAAAAAACAAAATACGGGCTCCTCAAATACTTCAAATTCTTCCCGAGACACAGCTCCCATGTGCAATATTTGTAGCAGAACGCACCATGGAGTTTGTTACCCTGTGTCAGGAGCCTGTTTCAAATGTGAGAAACAAGGGCATATGGCCTGAGATTGTAATCAGAATGGTGGAAAGATGGCTATTAGTTCCACTGCATCAATCCCAAAGCTGAGGAATACCTTGAGATCTGCTACCACCGGGGATACCGTAAGACATGGGAGAGTTTTTGCGCTTGTTCCGGGCGATACACGGAATGCCAACGCAGTTGTCTCAGGTACCATTTCTATATGTAATCAGGATGCCTTTGTGTTAATTGACTCTAGATCAACACACTCATTTGTAACATGTGCATTTGCATCTAGACTGAATAGACCTCTAGAATTACTGCCATATCTGCTATGTGTGTCTGCTACATCTGGGGAATTTGTATTGTGTGAATCCATATACTAGTTTTGTGACATGCGCATTGAGGATGCTATCCTATATGTAGATTTGTTGCCCTTGAACTTTAGGCATTTTGATGTAATTTTGGGCATGGATTGGTCGACCAAATATTATGCCACCATCGATTGTGTGACAAAACGGGTTGTGTTTAAACCACCAAAACATAAGGAAATTGTGTTTGTGGATAATGGGGTAGTGCCTCCACCTTATTTGATATCTGCAATGAAAGCATGTAAACTAATCAGGAAGGGGTGCCAGGGCTATTTGTGCTATGTGTTGTCTGAACAATCTGTGAATGTTGAATTAAATGATATCCCTATTGTTAGAGAATTTCCAGATGTGTTTCCAAATGAATTACCAGGGAAATTGGTAGATAGGGAGATAGAGTTTACTATTGAAACCGTGCCAGGCACCCAACCCATTTCTAAAACTCCCTACAAAATGGCTATTGCTGAAATGAAAGAACTGAAAGAACAGTTGCAAGTCCTGCTTGACAAGGGGTTTATCCGACCTAGCACTTCGTCTTGGGGTGCACCAGTATTGTTTGTGAAAAAGAATGATGGAACTTTGCGTTTGTGCATCGATTATCGGGAATTGAACAAGGTAACAGTAAAGAACAAATATTCCCTACCTCGTATTGATGACTTATTTGACCAGTTGCAGGGATCACAGGTGTTTTCTAAGATTGATTTGAGATCCGGGTACCATCAGCTGAAAGTTAAGGCAGAGGATGTTGAGAAAACTGCATTCAGAACGAGGTATGGACATTTTGAGTTTCTTGTTATGCCATTTGGAGTGACTAATGCTCCGGCAGCATTTGTTGACTTAATGAACCGAATTTTTAAAACCTACCTTGATGAATTTGTTGTGGTTTTTATTGACGATATTTTGATGCACTCCAAGAATGAACTTGAACATGAACATCATTTGAGAACTGTCCTACAAATACTTCGAGAAAGAAAACTATTTGCTAAACTAAAGAAATGTGAGTTTTGGTTGGATGAAGTTGCCTTTTTAGGGTATGTTATCAACAGCGATGGAATTTCGGTGGACCCATAGAAAATAGAAGCAATTGTAAATTGGCCTACACCGACTAATGTGACAGAAGTCCGCAGCTTCATGGGCTTAGCAGGGTATTACAAGAGGTTTGTGAAAGATTTTTCAAAAATAGCTGTACCTCTTACCCAGTTGACATGCAAGGGGCAACCATTTGAATGGAATGATGATAGGGAGTCCGCTTTTCATGAATTAAAAACGAGATTGACCATTGCACCAGTATTGACATTGCCCACAGGTATGGAGAATTTTGTAATTTTCAGTGATGCATCTTATAAAGGTTTGGGTTGTGTGTTAATGCATAATGGAAAGGTTATTGCTTATGCCTCTCGACAGTTGAGACCACACGAGAAAAACTACCCAACACACGATTTAGAATTGGCTGCAGTTGTTTTTGCTTTGAAAATCTGGCGGCATTACCTGTGTGGAGCAAAGTGTGAAGTCTACACGGATCACAAAAGTCTGAAGTACTTCTTCACGCAGAAGGAGTTGAATATGCGACATAGGAGATGGCTGGAACTTATAAAGGATTATGATTTAGAGATTCAGTATCACCCTGGGAAAGCTAACACAGTTGCTGATGCCTTGAGCAGAAAATCAACGGGGAGTATGGCTTTGTTTGCTTAATGAACAGAAAGAGATCTTGCAAGATTTTGAAAAATCCGAAATTGAAGTGGTAATGTGTGAACAGGGCGGACTGATAGCCGCTATTACAGCCGAGCCGGTAATCATTGACGAAATCAACCAGAAACAGAAAGAGGATGAATTCCTTAAGAAAGTGATTGATGAATTTGGGACAAGTCCGAAAACAGAGTTCAGTATTGTAAATGAAGTGTTGAGATTCCGAAACCGAATGTGTGTCCTAGACATTCCGGAACTAAAGAAGAGGGTTTTAGATGAAGCCCACAAAACAGCGTTTGCTATGCATCCGGGTAACAATAAAATGTATCGGGATTTGAAACAGACCTATTGGTGGCCTAAGATAAAGAAAGAGATTGCAGAATATGTGTCCAAATGTCTTCAGTGTCAGCAAGTTAACGCTGAACATCAGAAACCAGGCGGTCTACTGCAACCTCTCCCTATTCCTGAACGGAAGTGAGAGCATGTGATTATGGATTTTGTTGTTGGCCTACCTCGGACTTCTCGAGGTATGGATTCTATTTGGGTTGTAGTTGATAGACTGACTAAATCTGCACATTTTCTACCTGTCAAAACTACATTTAATGCTTATAGATTGGCTACTATTTATGTTGATGAGATTGTTCGTTTACATGGAATTCCGGTATCTATTGTGTCGAATAGAGATCCGAAAATTGTATCTAGATTATGGAAAAGTTTACAGGAAGCCATGGGAATAGAACTGAGGTTCAGTACAGCATTCCATCCACAGACAGATGGGCAATCAGAACGAACAATACAGACTTTGGAAGATATGCTTCGGATGTGTGCTTTAGATTTTCAGGGGAGTTGGGAAGACTATTTGCCACTTGCGGAATTTGCCTATAATAACAGCTTCCACTCCAGCATCGGTATGGCACCATACGAGGCTTTGTATGGGAGAAGGTGTAGATCACCAAATTGTTGGACAGAGGTCGGGGATAGAGCTTTACTTGGGCCTAAAATTGTGCAAGACACTTCTGAGAAAATCAAGATTATTCGGCAAAGGCTCAAAATAGCTCAAGACCGACAAAAGAATAATGCAGATGTTCGGAGAAGACCTCTTGAGTATGAGGCCAGTGGCCATGTGTTCATCCGTGTATCTCTGATGAAAGGCCAAGTCAGGTTTGGAAAGAAGGGCAAGTTGTCGCCCCGTTACATTGGGCCGTTTCAGATTCTGGAAAGGCTTGGCCCAGTTGCCTATAGAGTTGCTTTATCACCGGGATTCGAACAAATCTATAACGTGTTTCATGTGTCGATGTTGAGGGTTACCTCCGAGACCCGTTTCATGTGATTGATTATCACTGGGTAGCTATTGATGAAAATATGGAATATGCCGAATGGCCGGAACGAATTGTTGATCGACAAGTGAAACAATTGGGAAGCAAGTCCATCCCAATGGTGAAAGTGGAATGGAAAGAACACTATGGGACGGATGCTACATGGGAAAAAGAGGAGGAAATGTGACTACGCTACCCACATTTGTTTCCCGGCGAAGGTAAAATAAGTTTGAGGGACCAAACTTCCTAAAGGGGGGGAGACTGTGATATCCCTATTCCGTAATATGTTAATTGGTCCTTAATATGAGTATGATTATGTGTTTAATATGATTTTGTGTGCCATTTATGTGAAAATATGTGGTTTTGAATTTCTATCTGTTCATCGTAGGAATATCTGTTTGATTATCTGCTTTGGAAATTAAATTGAAGGCCTTATCGGCCACAGAAACCGAAATTGATTACGCCATTGTGATTGGCATAATTTTTAGAGCCTACGGTGAAATTTAATTAGAAATTGATTCGGATCAAATAAATTGGATTAAATTAATTAGTTAAGTGCCAAATATTTTATATTGAAATAATTGTGACTAGTGGGACTTAAAGAGGGGCACTACACACAGTCAATTCCTCTTTCTTGTTCATTTCAACCGAAATTACTCTAAGGAGGGAGAGTGAGGGTCGGCTAGAGAGAGAGAGAGAGAGAGAGAGAGAGAGAGAGAGTTGAAGTTTGATCTTGAAGCTTGATAATTTGAAGACCAACTCAAGAATTAAGCTCAAGTTTGGAAGATTAAAGCTCCTAGGTGAGTATTTCATGGATTCTAGTTTGTAAAATTGTGTAATCAAACTAGTTGGGTAATCAAGAGTAAGTTTGACATCAAATTGGGTTGATCATGTTGGATTGAAGGTCAATGTATGCATGCATGTGTGTAATTGCTTTGAAATTTGCATGTTTGAACACAAAATACATGATCCATGTAGAATGTTGGCTAAAGCTCATGTTCGTAGTCACCATTTGCATCATGTAAGTTGAAATGGGAGTGATATCCCACATGCATGTACAATTTATGAGAAATGAGTTTGAAATACATGGAATTGTTATCATAATAGCAAGTTTGGTGTAAATTGGGTCATGCATGTGTTTGATTCATGAAATTGAGCCTCATGATGATGTAATTTGGTGTTTGTATCATGTTAGCACAAGTGTATTTGAAGTTTGAGCTATTGCATGCAAGAACACTGCCAAATTTGAAGTTTGAGCTATGGAATGCCAAATTTGAGCTCAAGAACACTGCTGGAAAACCCAGAATTCATGGTGTCCGCTCGAGCGGGGAAACCGACGCTCAAGTGGGAAATACGTGCTCCCAGCATATTTTGTAGGCATGGCGTCTGCTTGAGCGGGGAAGTTCACGCTCGAGCGGGGAGCTATGTAGGATGAACTTCCGCTCGAGCTTCCGAGTTCACGCTCGAGTGTGAAAATAACATACCCAGCACTTTTACAGACCTTAAGGGTCCGCTCGAGCGGGGAAGTCCACGCTCGAGCGGGGACCTATTTTCTGAAATTTTGTTTATGCATTCTGTGTTTCGTTTTTCGTCCTCTTTCACTTCTAAGTACTCTTAGGCATGCATTGAGCATTGTAATTGAGTTAAAGAGATAAGAATGAAGCCTAAAGAGGAAAATGTGAATTTAGAACGGATTGAATTGTTTGTGACCCTTTTGTGTTCATGGAATGTGTAGGGTCGAGCTCCAGGGCAAACCAACCAACCGATCACTGTGAGTAATATCGATATTTGAAACTTATCGTTTGTCCAATTGCTTATTTCCTTATAAGCATTATAAGTTTGCCAGTTTGAATTATGGACAAATGTTTGATATGAATGAAAGAATGGGCCAGAGGCCGTTTTGACAAGAATGAATGGGCCAGAGGGCGTTCTGACAAGAATGAATGGGCCAGAGCCCGTTCTGACAAGAATGAATGGGCCAGAGGCCGTTTTGACATAAATGAATGGGCCGGAGGCCGTTTTGACATGAATGAATGAATGGGCCAAAGGCTAGTTTGTCATCTGAATGGGCCAAAAGCCGTTTTGACACAAATGAAAGTTTGAATGGGCCATAGGCCAGTTTGTTTGGAACCGCAGTCACTTAACCTGAATTGTGTATATATGTTAAATAGAAATATGAATTGGGCCCAAGGTCGTTTGAAGCATGTTCTACATATCATTTGTATAACTTCTGTAATTGATATTATTCACTGGGCTATCGCTCACGCTCATTCATGTGTTTGTAGGTGAGCCCAGAGAAGTCTAAACCCAGCCCCAGTGAACTCTGTGTGGAACAACAAAGGTTTTTGGAGAGTCAGCCCCTGTGTCTCACGCACGAGACCCGTCTTCGCCCTTTTGTTATGTATTTATATTATATCATGTTGGCAAAGCCTTTGCATCTGTTATCTACAGTTTTGATTGGTTGACTTAGACTTACATGATCCTGTATGTACAGAGTTTTGTATATTACATATTTTGATGTGAGTTATTAATGTGCATATGTATGGTTTGTTATGATGTGCCATGTAAGCACAGCTCTATGGACAAAGTTTTTAATTGCTTCCGTTTGGCCCCCGTTAACTCTGTTAGTTTACGTTTGGTTTGGTTTGGTTTGGGGCCGTAGGTAATCCCATGATTACTGGCCGGTTATGTCCTTAACCCATGGGGCGGGTTCGAGTCATGACACAAACATGCAAACTAGCATACACGATGCTATGAACTATATGGCATGCACAACGCTCATGACACTAACATACACAATGCACGTGGTAACCAACATACATAATGCAATGAAAATGGCATGCACAAGTGCAATGATCAATCATGTAACAACATGGCATGCTCAATGCTACGAACTACATGATATACTCAATGCGCAATGGACTTAAACCGAAATGAATAGGCCTTAGCCATGTCCAAATCAGCGGCCATTGATGATGAAATCAAGGCACCAAAACACACACAAACATGTATAATGCAATGTCCCAAGCCTAAGGCACAAAATACAACTCTCCAAGAGCATTGAAAAGATGAAACATAGAGTACAATGGCATATGTTCCAGCACTGAAATGGCATACAAAATGACTTCGAATCATGCAAACAACTCACGCAATGCATGTTGAAAGGCTCAAGTATCGAAAGCTAGTGAAGCATATTACACTAGAGGCATGCAAGGCAATGCTCAAATGACCAAACCAACCCCAAACTGACCCTATGCAGGCCAAAACAGTAGCAAAATGAGTTGGGATGATGGCTTTGAAAGGCACAAAAATAGGGCTCATGCAATGGCTCGTAAATAGGGCATAAAAGCATAACTCTAAAGAGCACTTAAAGAGTGGAAAATATGGAAGTATAGCAGCCCTACATGCTCTGAAATAACATTTCCAATGATGCCAAAACATGCAAATATCTCAAGTTAAGCATGCAAGAGACCTCAACACTTAAAGCTAATCAAGGCTATTACACAACAAGCATGCATGGAAAGCATCATTCAACCAAGAGGCCTTGAAACAGAGCTAAGGAAGCCCAAAATATGAACAAAACCATGTTGGAACAAAGCTAAAATGTGCTAGAATAAAGAGCCAAAACATCATGCGAACCAAGCTAGTAAACAAGATTTACACTACAAGCATATGGAGCATGTGAGAGGTTACCAAACCAGCCAAAAACAAAGTTATGACATGTCAAATGATGACCAAAAACCCACTAAAATGGAGCTAAAACATGCTAGATTGACATGCTACCTTGATGAGCCATAAATGGGAATACACTACACATATGAGAAGCATGCCAAGGGTGACCAAACCAACCATGGACAGAGTCTAGGCAGGCCCTAAAACTCACCAAAAGGTTCCTGAACCAAGCCTTGAAAGTATGAAAATGTATGCTCCTTTGATAGGCCAAAAATGCAAGTAAACAAGACAAAAAGAGAGAGGGTCACCCCTCTCTGATTTAGGACCTCAAAACCACATGCCAACCACTGAAAATCCACTGGATTTTAGTGGCTAAAAGGCCAAGCAAGGATTAGCTCAAAGGCCCTAAGGCATGGCACAAAACAAGGCCAAACAAGGCATGCAAGAGGGTAGGAGACCCTCAGCACCCAAGAGGCCTTAAACAAACATCTTAAGTGCTCAAAAATGAAGCTTTTTTTAGTTGAAAACAAAGCTCAAATAACCATGCAAGTATGGATAAGAGAATGACCAAAACAAAGCTTAAAAGAGGAGAAAAGAGATTACCCTTGAAGCACTGCAACACCAGCAAGTTTCTCAGCCAAAAACCAGCTTTTCAACCTCCAAAAATGTCCTCCAAGAACCTCAGTTCAATGGTGGGGTGTATGGTTAAGAGTTGTGGTGTAAAGGTGATGGACAACACACACTTTAGGCACAAAATATAGAGATATAGAGGGAGATATGCACTTGTGCCTTAGGGAAATTTCAGAAACTCTGGAATGGAGAGGGAGAGCCTCTCTTATAGAAAAACAAAGGGTTCAGGCTTCTTGGAGAAGCTAAAACTTGGATAGGATAAAATCTGTGCCCTCCAGCTAGCACAGCTGGCATCCATTAAGTCTGACAAAACAAGGGGAAAGCTGCCGACTAGAAAAGGTGGTCGGCCTGATACTTTTAGTGGTCGGCCGACCACCCAAAGTGGTCTCCCAGGTAAAAAAGTGGTCGGTAGGGGGAATTGGTGGTCTCCACACTGAAAGCAAGCCAATGGTGGGGTGGGAAACTAGAAAATGTGGCCCAAAGACCAAGAAAACCAGTTTCCCGACCAGAAAATCGGCTGGCAGGGAGAAAAGCGGTCTCCAAGGATAAAAGCTGGTCTCCCACCCTTGTACCACTTCCCAAACATGGAAAGTAAGGTTTGTACCCAAGACAAACCAAAACGGATGCAAGACGAGGGTTCGGGAGGCAAGACGCGCGGCCGGGAGCCCTGAAAACTAGCTGTCGTGCATCAAAAGTGGCGTACGACCACAAAAGTGGTCTCCCGGACCACAGTGTCCCTCTAGATAGAGGAGACAAGGTGTGTTCCAAAAATCGTGCCAAACAGAGAATGTTAAGCGGTCCCGAGCCGAGGCGCACGACCGACGGCTCCGAAAATCGGAAACTAGTCTCCAAATGGGAACAGTGGCATACGACCACGAAAAGTAGCCTACAACCACTGAGAGGTGGTCTACAAGACCTCTCCCTCTCTCCGGAAAGAGAAAACAAGACTTGGTCCGCGGACCGAGTCAAAGTACAAAGGGTCCCGAGGTCCGGAGACGAGGCTCTCAGCCAAGAACTCCGAAACGTCGAAATGAGCGCAACATGCACAATCACCGAGCACTCAATCGATGACGTCTAAGTCTCAAGGACGGTCAAAAATGGGGTGTCTACACCTGCTAACTAGCTTGCAGAATGCATATCTATTGGGTGCTCAGCGTTTGCTTATATTTTGCGATTCGAAACTGGTGATCAATCAGCTAAAGGGGGAGTATACGGCCAAAAATGACCGTATGGCAGCTTACATGAAAACGACAAATTCTTTGCTGTCAAAATTTGACCACTATGAATTGAACCAACTAACCCGTGACCAGAACACACATGCAGATGCCCTGGCTTGCCTAGCCTCCCCCATTAACTCAGAAATTAAACGGACCATCGAAGTAGGTTTCAACCCAGAGCTGAGCATTGGCTCTTCGGAGGAAATCTAGGACAATGTCATAGAGTCAGGACCGAGTTGGATGGACTCCATTGCTGCATTCCTGTCTTTCGAACAGCTCTTATCGGACAAGAAAGAAGCGCACAAGCTGCAAAACAAAGCCCTGCGATACTACTTGGATCCGCAAGGAAAACTTTATAAAAAATCCCTTTCTGGTCCATACCTGGAATGTGTTCATCCGGACAATGTCAAAGAGCTTCTGACTGAAATACATGAAGGCAGTTGTGGCGCCCATTTTGGCGGGCGCTCTTTGGCTCATCGAGCTGTGATACAAGGGTATTACTGGCCGACAATGAGAGCCGATGCCGAGTGTTACGTGAAAAAGTGTGAACAGTGCCAGAAGTTTTCTCCTCTGACCCACCTGCCTGCTGAAGAGTTAAGCTCTATAACTAGTCCTTGGCCATTCGCCCAATGGGGACTTGACATCGTTGGACCACTGCCTCGTGCCCTGGGTAACAAGCGGTTTTTGATTGTCACGACAGATTATTTCAGAAAACAGGTAGAAGCGGAGGCACTAATGCACATCCGAGATACCAACGTGAAGCGTTTTGTATGGAGAAATATCATAACACGGTTCGCCATTCCAACAGTACTTATATCAGACAATGGCACCCAGTTCGATTGCAGTGTCTACCGAGAGCTTTGCAGCAAGTATGGTATTCGGCCCTACTTCTCCACCCCAACTTATCCACAGAGTAATGGCCAAGCTGAAGCCTCCAATTAAACCATTTTGGACGGCATCAAAAAGAGGCTGGAGAAAGCGAAAGGCCGATGGGTCGAAGAATTGCCGAGTGTATTGTGGGCTCATCGCACTATCCCGAGACGGTCCATCGGGAAATGCCGTTCGCTTTGTGCTTCGGAATGCAGGCAATGATCCCCTTGGAGATCGGCCTCCCAACCTTGAAATCAAAAGTTTTTGATATGGGCCGAAACGACATGATGCTGGCCTTGGATTTGACTTTGATTGAAGAACGAAGAGGCTGTGCCCTTGCATCCATGGCATGGTACCAGCAGCAGCTTGCTAAGTCGTATAACCAACGCGCTCAGCTACGCCGCTATCTACTAGGTGAATTGGTCCTGAAGAAGGTGCTTCCAGCTGCCAGGAAGCCGGCTAATGGAAAATTGGGTCCTAACTGGGACGGCCCTGTAGACACCCCATTTTTGACCGACCTTAAGACTCAGACGTCACCGATTGAGCGCTCGGTGATGTTGCATACTGTGCTCGTTCAGAAGTCTCAGAGTCGCGGCCGTGTGCCCTGCCTCCGGACTCCCGAATTCTCTTCTGTGCCTTGTCTCGGTTTGCGAACCAGACTCGGTTTTCTCTGTTTTCTTTCCTGAGGGAAGGGAGTGGTCCTGTAGACTATCTCTCAGTGGCCGTGCGCTACTTTTCGTGGCCGTAGGCCATTTTTCCCATTTCGGAGCCCGGTTCCCGGTTTTCGGGGCCGTCAGGCCGTGTGCCTCGGCTCGGGACCGCCCAACCATCTCCGATTTCTCCGGTTCCTGGCAGGTACCTCTGTTTTATCATTTTGAGAAACCCTGGGGCCCTCGATGCCCACTTCGTGGCCGTATGCCACTTTCGGTGCTCATAGCCGGTTTTCGGAACCCCGAACCGCGCGGTTTTGGCCCCGAGCATTCATTTTGCATCAGTCTTCTCTGATTTTTGGCAGGAACCTCTGTTTTGTTATTCCGAGGGACACTGGAGTTGCAGATACCCACTTCGCTGCCGAACACCACTTCCGGCACCCGCAGCCCATTTTCGGGATCCCGAATGGCTCGGTTTTGGCCCCGAGCGTTCGTTTCTCATTAGTTTTTGTTCAATTTTGGCAGGTACCTCTGTTTCAACATTGGGAAGATCACTGGAGGGTAGGAGGCCAGCAATTATCCCAGATAACCAGTTTCGCTCCTCCGGTGCCCGTTTTGCTCACTTCCGGGCCAATGTTGAACACCCTAGGCCCATTTTCTTCCAACCAAAGCTACATATCTGTGATGAGGGCACATGGGAGGACCCTAAAAACTACTGGTCAGCCAGAAATTCCAGGTTTCATTTTTGAGCCCCTCCTTCCAGCTCTATGTTGTGGTTCCTGCTTCAGTGTTGCCAATTTCCGACCTTGGAACCTTGTTCCACACATCTTGGAGGACACAAAAAGTTGGTGGTCGGCCAGCAATTGTTGATTTCATTTTTGAGCCCCTCCTTCCAGCTCTATGTTGTGGCTCCTGCTTCAGAGTTGCCAGATTCCGACCTTGGGGCCTTGTTCTACACACATGGGAGGACACCAAAAAGTGGTGGTCGGCCAGAAATTCAACACTTCATTTTTTGGGGTGGCTGGCCGGCCATGGGAGGTGGCTGGCCGGCCATGGGGGGTGGCTGGCCGGCCACCTTGCAGAAAACCACCTGGCCGGCCAGCTTTCTGCTTTCCAGCTCAGTACAGCTGTCCGGATATTTTTGCAAATATCTCCCCCATCCGGGGGATATTTTGGGAGGGAAAGCTTGGATGCTTTGCCCTCCCCTTTTACACCTTGTTTTGCCTATTTAAAGAACCAAAGGCTCCATTGCCTAGGTTACAAAAATTTCTCTCAAGAACTCCTCTCCCAAATCCTTGATCTCCATAGCCTAAACCTAAAAAAACTTCCAAGTTCCTAACTCCCCTCTTCATCAACCCTTAGCTCCACCATCAACACTACCATTCCAGCAGCTAGGAAGTGAATTTCAGAGGTTGAGAAGCTACAAATCAAAGCCAAGAAGCAAAGAAAGACAAGTCTTCAAGGGTAAGTGTTCAAAACCGACTTTTAGGGCTTTTTCTTGATCCTTTTTTATACTCTAATTGGTTGAGAATTGGGGCTCCGACCCCTACTGCTTTTGTGCTAATTTTGAGCCCCTCTACAACATTGTAGAAGGGCTCAACTTCATTTGGTATTTGTATATACTAGTTCCTTCAATATCCATCAAGTTTGTCACATTTTTGCATGCTAAAATTGACCTATTTGTGTTGGTTTTTAGGGGTCCGAACCCTACTGCTTTCTTGCTTATTTTGAGCCCCTCTACAACATTGTAGAGGAGCTCAACTTCATTTGGCCATTATATCTACTAGTTCCTTCAATTTCATCAAGTATGCCATATTTTGTATCCAATTTTTGACCTATTTGTGTTTGTTTTTGGGACTTCGACCCCTACTGATTTTAGTCTTTTTTTGACCCCCTTTACATGTTTCATGAAGAAGGTTTTGTCATTTGGTGTGTGCTTTGCATGTCTCTTGTTATAGCCTTTTTTGAGCTCCATTTTGCATGGAATTGTTAGCATGATTTTATTCTGATTTTGGGGTTTCCATAAACTGAATATATGCTTATCTTTGGGCCCTCTTCAGTGTTGTAGAAGAAAAGTTTTCTATTTGAATTTTCTATATACTACTTACTTTGAAAATCCTCTCTTTTACCGTATTCTTGCGAGCTATTGTTGCCATATCTATGCTTGCATTTTGGCCATGTTTATTACTGAAAAAATGCCATATTTGGGACTGCCTTGCTACTGTTATTGCTTCCATGATCATATTTTGCATGTATAGCATGGCTATAGGCCATCTCGGGGCTTAATTTCACATTTTCGGGATGATTGCATGCTTCGGTTGTCATTTCGTATCATTTCGGGGCTATTTTACATCATTTGTGAGTGCTGAAATCTGATTTGCATGCTTGCATATCATTTCCCATGTCATTTCATGCCTTATTGCATTGCCTCGGTTCGCGTGCCCGTGTGCACGCATTTCGAGGCACTCTGTTTTATCCGATTGGCATTGCGTATGCCTCCGCTTCGGTTTGCGTGCCCGTGTGCACGCATTTCGAGACATTCTGTTTTATCCGATTGGCATTGCGTATGCCTCCGCCTCGATTTGCGTGCCCGTGTGCACGCATTTCGAGACATTCTGTTTTATCTGGTTTGCATTGCGTATGCCTCTGCCTCGGTTTGCGTGCCCGTGGGCACGTATTTCGAGACCCTCTGTTTTATCCGATTTGCATTTCATCATCGTCTCAGTTTGCGTGCCCGTGAGCACGCACTTCGAGGCACCTCATTTTTATCATTCCGGCATCCCGTATGAGTGTGGCTGAGGCCTTCTCATGTTGGTGTAAGCCCATCATTGCATTTCGTGCCTTTATGTCATCACCTCGGTTCACGTGCCAGTGGGCACGCATTTCGAGGCATCCCATTCTCATAGCATCGTGCATGCTAAGTTGTATGTTAGTTGCATTTCATGCATATCATGCATATTGCACGGGAAACGAGGCACGTTTCGTACTCCGAGTAACGGAACGGGTCTCAATTCCCAAGTCACCGACACTCCGGATTATCCATGATGGAGTTAAGTGTTGTTTTAGCATTCATCTGCATTCATCCCTATATTGAGTTGTGCAATTCGACTCCTCGGCCATCATGCATCGGTATGCGTGATTGGTGGCACGAGGATCGAGGCATGCATATATTTGTGAAATACACTGTTGTGCCCTTTTCCTGCTCTCTGTTGCAGCGAATTGAAGAATCGGCAACTTTTCGGAAGTCGGCGCGCATTTCGAGAAATACTGCAAACAGAGGCTAATTGGGGCATCCCAGTGGATTTCCGCGCCAGGCAGCCCGGCATATATCATCCATCAGAAGCGAGGCAGTCCCTGGCTTGCATGCCAGTTTTACTTCTTTTGTAATTAATTTGTTAATTAATTAGAATTTGTATATTTCGGACTGTAATATTCTTTTATTTCGGACTGTATATTTATTCGGACCCTCTGCGCGAGGGCATAATTGTAATAAGTGTGGGTGAGTGTGATGTATGTCTTCCAACCCCACGTCTTTCTTCCCTTTTATTTATCCGCTTACGATGGTTAGATTAGGGCATATTTCAATTAGCATACAGTATGACAGCATGTTTGCATCATTCATCTGTTTTGCACGCACCGGGCTCGGCGCATCATACAAACTGCATCTGTATTTCAATTCCAAATTGAGTACATGATAGTTGTAGCATTTCACATGCCATGTTTAGAAAGCCGAGCCTGCTATAGTTGCATTTTTGCATGTGTTGCATTAGGCATTTCTGCATAATTAGGATCATGCATGATTTCTAATAAGTTTCTGTTTTGGCTTGGAGTACTCGGTGAGTTTTATGCTTTAGCATCCTTGCATGCGTGTGAGTGTTGCCATGATAGCATGCTTGCCATGAGGCTATATGCTTATGTGATATAACTGCCTTGAATGCCTGTGGGTGGAGGTTGAGTTATTTGAATTGGGACAATTCATCGAATGTTTGTTTTAAGCCCACTAGATAGTGGCAAAATCATGTTTTCTAAGCCCACCCGAGGGTGGCAAATCCACATTTTAGCCTACCTGCGGGTAGCACCATCACACAATTTTCAAACAAACAAACATGAAATGTTTTGTTCCAATTCAGACGGCCCAGTCTATACTTGTTTGCTGCGAGCATCACATAGTAACCTAGGCTAATAACCGGAATAAGAACTCACAGTGTTTTCAAAAACAGATATCATAGTTAGTAGAGGCCGGTCTTTGACCGGGCGAGCGGGGGTGCTCACGAAGTGACCTTCCCCAATCGTACCCAAGTTCCCGAGCCAACTTTGGTGATGACGGACACGTGGCCTTTGGCACTGAGTTAGGGTTTCCTAAATTTCCCATTTAAAAAATATTTAGGTGGCGACTCTGTTATCTGGCAAAGCAGTCCATGTTTGGCACTTCTTTCAAAAAATCAGTTTTTCTCAAAACGATTTGCCGGATTTGGACTCTTTGGTTCGAGATTTAGAACCGCAACAAAAATCGAGTCCGAACTGTAGCGAGGTCCCCCGCGGGCGTTGTTACAGTTTCTGGCGACTCTGCTGGGGATTTAGAGAACTTGACTCGAACTCATGATATCTGCTTTTGACTACACTTGTGTGTTTCTTTGCATTGCATTTGCATTGGTGCGCCTAGGACACCGTGTTTGCCATATGCCATTCCCGAACGATTTGCCGGAGGCTTGTCTTGTCAAGTCATGTCCGTAAGGCTGATCGGCTCTGGGCTCTGACAGCATGGGAACACAAACCCCGGTTTTACCGGGGCACCCTTTTTGACCATTCGACCTAGTGCATATTCGGATCCATAGTGACCATTCCAAACTAGGACAGGTTGCTTACCCGTTTATAGGTTGTTTGAAACCGCTGCGTGCGTAGTGAAACCCTAGCTCCTGACAAAATAGGACAGGGAAACCCTACCCCAACATAGGGGTGTTTTGGCTCTCACTTATCTGTTATGTGCTTGTTAGAGTGCGTCTCTACAGGGAATGCATGTATCAGTCTATAAGTTTGGGCATCAGGCCTGCTGGCACCATGTCAGTATTTGCGAATCAGTTACCTGCGGGTATCAGATTCAGTTTTGAGGCAGAGATTTAGGCAGAATTCAGTAGAGGGCACACTCATTCAGCTTTGCTCATTTTGATTATGGTGAAATTAGGCTGAGGTGCTGTCGATTTTCTCTTTTGCTAGGGTAGTCTGGGAACCATAGCTTCAGAGGGCTCCAATATCCCCCGGGTACACCGAACTTGTGCTGATAGACTTTGTCGGGTCAGAGATTCAGTTCAGGGCAATCAGTGTTCCTTTACCAAAGGCAGGGTGAAGAGGGCCAGTCAGGCACAGATCACCAGTTCAGTAGTTACCAGATCAGTGGCCCTTATCCACTCCACCAGTGAACAGTCAGGCTGAGGTCTTAGTTTCTACTGCAGGGATAGATACCGGTCAGTTAGATGGATCCGCAGAACACGTCAGGGATGGAGGCAATGATGCGTCAGATGCAAGAAATATGAAGCTCATGCAAGAGGACGCTATCCGCCAAGCGGAATTTTCCAAGCAGCAGGCTGCAATCATGGCTCAGCAGGCTGAGCTCATCACCAGCTGCAACAGCAAAGCGGCGCGTCTGCTTCCCAACAAGTTCCTCCCCCAGCAGGAATTCCAGCACCTGGGGAGACGCCAAATGTCCAGGAGGGTACGGACATTCCGGTAGGGCCTGCTCCGCCCCCAATTTTACCCCAGCTATCCAAAGCACCTACCAATCTGCCAGACTCTCCCTTCGAGTTCGAGGTCGACCCTACGGCATTGAAATTGAGCAAACTTGAGAAAATGTTTAAGAAATCTCAGGGAGTCAACTCCATCCCGGACATTGGAGATGGATATACTGATTCGGTGGTGACATTGCCGGACAGGTTCAAAATGCCTCACATCGACCGTTTTGACGGGTCGGGAGATCCCATGGTCCACCTGAGTTTGTTTTCAGATGTTCTGCGCCCGATGGGCTTGACAAGATTACAGAAGCTTTCCCTTTTTGGCAGGACCCTGTCGGGTATTGCAGCCATCTGGTACGCCAAATTGGAGGATTCAGTGAAACGAAACTGGGAGGAGATGGCCGAGGCCTTCGTCGCACAATATTCATACAATACCCAGATTGAGATCACAACCCGTGATCTCGAGACGACCAGGCAAGAGCCGAAAGAGGGTTTCTCTGACTTTGTAGCCCGCTGGAGGGCCAAGGCCTCAATGATGACCATTAGGCCAACGGATAAGGATCAAATACGGATGGTTGTGCGCAACCTCCAGCCCAAACTAATGCAGAAAATGATCGTGCTCCCCTTCCCTACCTTTTCAGATTTGCATGAGATGGGAGTACAGATCGAGGACCATGAAGCAGGGCCTTATTGACCAGGAGAAAGAGCAGCCTAGGCGGGCGTTTTCCCGCAGTTCGAATGTGACCACCAGTGGTGATGCAGCTGCAAGATCTTCTGAAGTGGGCATGGTCACTACCACCACATCAAGAAAGGCTACCCCATCCACCGGTGCGTCCGGGAGTAACTCACAGACGGCCAAATATCCACCCCGAGTCAAGAGGGTTTTCACTCCACTTCATATGCCTCTGTCAAAGGCTCTAGAGGTCTTACTCCGGGAAGGACATTTGAAACCGTTGGAACAACAGCCCCTACCCGATCCTATCCCTGCAAAGCATGACCAGACTAAATACTGTGCCTACCATCAGCAAACCGGTCATGACACCGACAGTTGCTTTCGTCTGCGCCATGATGTACAAGATCTGTTTGACAAAGGGGTCATTGCCGCACCAGGTCCTGCAAAGTCTATCGGCACTTGATCAGTGAACTTGTGGGGGATAAGGTGACTATGTGATCGAGGGATGAACCACCTGCGGGCGGCGCTCAATCAACTCCAGACGTGGGAATGGCACGCACTGTTCTGAGCAATATGCAAATACCAGTTTTTGTGCTTTCTGACTTGGGTATCGGGTCAGTTTTGTTGTTTTGTTTTGAGTCTGTCTTTTGTTTTGAGTCAGTCTCTTTTGTTTTGGGTCTGTCTTGTTGTATCGAGTCAGTCCTGTTGTATAGGAGTCGGGTGATTCCGGGGGGGGTGTTACCTCGGACATCACCATTTTGTTTTGTGTTTGTCTTTTCGTTTTGTTTTGAGTCTGTTTCTGCCAGGGAGCCAGTTGTGCCAGCAGACTTTGAATGAAACAGCAGTGATTTTCGCATCCTTGTGTTCGCTTCTGCCTTGTGCCAGTTGTGCCAGAATTTGAATGAAATGGCAGTGCATTCCACCTGCTCTCTTGTGCCTTGAAGCCATTGTATTGACCTAAGTTTTTCAAAACCTTTTTGAACACTGCGGTGAAAACAAAGAGGGAGGAATTCCTCGGGATTTGCAAAACTTTGATCAAATTGAGAGAAAGAGAGGCGTGCTAAGCCCTTAATGAATGAAATCATGCTTGTTAGCGTGAGTACTGAGAAGGACCCTGGCTTGATCCAGATTGATCCTACACTGTCTTCAGCGCGAGCGATTTGTCGCTTTCTTAAAAACTTTCAAAAAATGTTTTGCGCGGTCCTGCAAAGACATGTGTGGAATCGCTCTTGAGATTGTGCAGCTTAGGATCGCTCTCAGCCTCGAGACTCGACCCACCCCTTTGCTTCCAAACCTTGAACTTGAATTCAGAAGGTTCAACGGTCAACTACGATGTGAGGCCTGTGTGGCCAGATTTGAAGCAGCCCTCGAACAAAAGGCACCAAAGTCAGATTAAGAAGATCAGACCTCATCAAAAGAAACTTGCAAAGCTAGAACAGAAGCACCCCTCGAACTAGGGGCAAAAAATATCCGATGTGCTCGAAGAGCCAAATGTGGATCTTTCTGCAAGTTAATACAGCAGCCACTCTCCTGGATATAGAGGGCTTCAATCTCAAAACCATTTGGCATGGACTTGTTACACTTTTACCCTTCGAGAGGCTCGCTGGGCCGAAAACCTGTAAGGGCGACCCAGGCAAAAGTTAGAGCAAGAAAAAGAAGAAAAAGAACAAAAAGAAAAATGCAAAAAAGAACAAAAAAAGAGAAAAGGAAAAATGCAAAGAAAAGAAAAAAAAAAGAAAAGATGAAAAGAAAAGAAAAAAAGAAAAAAGAGAAGAAATGAAAATGAAATGAAAAGAAAAACAAAGCTCGCAAGGTCGAAAACCTGCAACAGGCGCCTTGGCAAAAGTTAGAGCATAAAAAGGAGAGGTTAAATACCCGAGTGTACCTTAACCCCGAACTACGTAAGGCTTGATTCCCATGTTTGGGATACGTAGGCAACTTCATCCTGAAGTCCAGCCGTAAAACGATTCGAATTTGATTGTGTCCATGTAATGGTTTTGATCATCTTTGCCTTCTCTGTATCTGAGAGTTCGGTTGTCATCATCACTCTGAGGACTGATTATAGTGTGCTGCGGCACCATCCAAACAAGGGGCAACTTTCCGTTGCCATTCAACGCGCCGCGGTGCCGTTCAAACAAGGGGCAACTTTCCGTTGCCATGCAGCTCTCTTCAAGCACAGGGCAGTTTTCTTTGGATCCGAGGTTGTGCATCTCAGGAGTAGGTTCCGCGCTTGTTGAGCATTGGCCGTTTGCAAAAATAGTTTTTGAGAATTTTTACTGAGGTTGACTAATTTTCTCGAAAATTGTTTCATTTTCGAAAACTGGACCATTTTCTTGGACCCAAAAAAGGAAAATTTTCAGTGCTCATAGCCTGACTTGCATGATTTCAAATCAAAAATCGAACAAACATGTTGATCTAACTCTCATTTTGGTCAAAATTTTTTAGGAGAAAGCTCAAAAATAAAAAATGGTCAAAATGATGAACTAGGGGCACAATTGAGTCAGGTGTTCTGTCTTTTCCCCGTAGCCAATGCATTTGCCAGAAAGGGCACCATACTTACCAAGAAGGGCACTATATTCGCCAAGAAGGGCACAACTGAAGCTAATAAGCAAAGTGCTGAAGGCTCTCTCACCCTCCAAGCAGCGAGGTATCAAGCCAAGTGCGAAGCACGAACGGGAATGGATCAAGATATTCCACTCCCTCATCTGGACAGACCTTATCACGTCCAAACTCCCCAGCAAAGCATCATCAATCGATGTCAGCTGCAGATTTGCTACACATCCTGTTGCAGCGCAACCCCTCTGTGGGAGAAACTCACTGCTGTGAGCAGAAGAAGAATCTAGCAGAATGCTGAGGGCGTGACCTCGCAACTTGTTGTTTATCTATCAACCACCCAGGGGAGGGATTGAAAAATGAGAGATTGAAGAATAGAGAGACGTGCGATGAGAGAAAAAGTAAGAAAAGGGCTTTTCAGAAAAACAGAGCTTGAGGGCCGAGTGATGTGAGAATCATAAATAAGAAAGGGTGGGAAACACATCCGGTGAAACAGGCTCCCTGTGCACGTCTGAGTGTCGTGTCTTTTCGTTTGTCTCATTTCTTGTTTTAAGTCATCCCGAGCGTGTCTCGTTGTATTTAGGTCGTTTACCTTTTGTTTTTCTGTGTTGAGTTGTTTTGGCTGTGGTCAGTTGTAGGCTCAATACCCGGTTGAGAATCCTTTTCTCATTTTCAAAAAAATAAAAATCATTTTGTGCTCCGAGTGCCGTGCCGTTCTCCACATTTATACAAAACAGAATTTGTTCTTTCATAAAACCGCAGGGCTCAACCCAGGTCATGTGAGAACAGTAAAACCAGGACCTATCTGAAGCTATGAGTTTCGGGCTGCAAAGCAAAAGCGAAAGAGGAAAATGTCGGGCATCTAAGTTTTGTTCCAACTTCAGTAAGTTCCGAGATTGCATCCCGTGTGTACCTCTTCAGGTCTTGCCAATGTTCCGACGTATGAGTGTGCCTCTACCTCAAGCTCAAAATCAAGTCTACTTCAAGCCAGAATGGCGATCAGAAATGCTCTCTCTGAATACTAGCCCCTGCCAAATGCATCTTGGCCGTGTTTGCGATGAGTTCCTAGGAGACCAACTGCGACGGTGGAAATTAGAGTTCGAATGGCCGTGGCCTAGAACGCAAAGGTTCGGGATTTCCGAGACTAAAGTCTGGTTTAAATACCCAGAGGCGTGCCCTCGGCTTGAAATCTGTATGGAAGCCCCATAGGTTGAGATAGCATGTATGCACCTCAATTCTGGATACTGAACCAACCTAGTCTGTCACCCCGTTGGAGAATAGGGAAAGTTGTGAGCATGATCAGGAAGACAAGCGGCAGCCGTGGCTCCCATATGCAGATATTGTTACTTGTTAGCATTCCAGAGCCTTTGTGCTGTGTGTTCAAGGTAAAGTGTTCGAAGAGCACGAGGGGAGATCCCCATCAGAGTAGAGCGGTTCACCGCCACTCACCTCATGAGGTGCTTTCTAAAGCGCCGCTTTGTCCATTTATTGCTTTCCGTAAGCATCATGCATTGTAATGCATTGTATCTATCAAGTTTCTTTCTCAGTCATGCACGATATTGTATGTACGGTTCATTCAAAGAAGTTCCGTTTGAGATCATTCACTCAGTGTATCTAACACACTTCATTTCACTTAGTGTATCAATCACACTCCATTCACTTAGTGTATCAATCACACTTTATTTGCTTCACTCAGTGTATCTAACACACTTCTTGTTCACTAAGTGCATCTATCACACTTCGTGTTCACATTCAGTATATCTATCATACTTGTTCACTAAGTGCATCTATCACACTTCGTGTTCACATTTAGTGTATCCATCACACTTGTTCACTAAGTGCATCTATCACACTTCGTGTTCACATTTAGTGTATCCATCACACTTGTTCACTAAGTGCATCTATCACACTTCGTGTTCACATTCAGTATATCTATCATACTTGTTCACTAAGTGCATCTATCACACTTTGTGTTCACTTTTAGTATATCAATCATACTCCTGTTCACTAAGTGCATCTATCACACTTCGTGTTCACATTTAGTGTATCCATCACACTTGTTCACTAAGTGCATCTATCACACTTCGTGTTCACATTCAGTATATCTATCATACTTGTTCACTAAGTGCATCTATCACACTTCGTGTTCACATTCAGTATATCTATCATACTTGTTCACTAAGTGCATCTATCACACTTCGTGTTCACATTTAGTGTATCCATCACACTTGTTCACTAAGTGCATCTATCACACTTCGTGTTCACATTCAGTATATCTATCATACTTGTTCACTAAGTGCATCTATCACACTTCGTGTTCACATTCAGTATATCTATCATACTTGTTCACTAAGTGCATCTATCACACTTCGTGTTCACATTCAGTATATCTATCATACTTGTTCACTAAGTGCATCTATCACGCTTCGTGTTCACATTTAAGTGTATCCATCACATTTGTTCACTAAGTGCATCTATCACACTTCGTGTTCACCTTTGGTATATTAATCATACTTGTTCACTAAGTGCATCAATCACACTTCGTGTTCACTTATTGTGCGTCTATCACACTTTGCATTTGCCTTTTGTGTATCCATCACACTTTGCTCACTTCCTTCACTTAGTGTATCAATCACACTGTGTTCATATAGTGTATCAATCACACACACTTGCTTTGTATCTATCACACTATGCCTACTTTGTGTATCTATCACACGTTCGCTTTGTGTATCTATCACACACTCACCTAGTGTATCCATCACACTTTGCTTCATATAGTGTATCCATCACACTCGCTTCACTTGAACATGCGTTGTCACGCATTATCTTTTCTCGCATTGCGATGCGTTCACCCGCCGACACTGCGTGTGTCAGACTTTCAGAATCATAGGGATCACATTGAATATATGTTGTTGGCATATTGTTCTTGTTGAATTTCTCTATTTGCAGGCACGATATTGTATGTACGGTTCATTTGAGGCTGGTGCGACCAGACGAATCGCGCAGGTATCGTATCTTCTCCGTGTGAGACGCGACGAGAATTGAATGATTCTCCGCATTCCTAACTGCATGAAATGTAGTTGTTGCTTTGCATTCTTGCTTAACACTGTTGCATCTATTTGTCAATACCTGCTTCATTGCAGCTTGCTGCACTTGCCTGATCATTTGGCTCCGTGCATGTCGCTTTGCACTTTGCCCCCTGCCTGCGGGCACACATATCTCTGTTTATCCTGTTTGTTTGTCTAAGTCTTCGGCCTTGTCAAAAATGGGTCGTCTCTGGGCTTTGACATTCACTCCCGTCACTTGTGACTTCCGAGTTCTGTCAAAGAGGGGCAACTGTAGACACCCCATTTTTGACCGACCTTAAGACTCAGACGTCACCGATTGAGCGCTCGGTGATGTTGCATACTGTGCTCGTTCAGAAGTCTCAGAGTCGCGGCCGTGTGCCCTGCCTCTGGACTCCCGAATTCTCTTCTGTGCCTTGTCTCGGTTTGCGAACCAGACTCGGTTTTCTCTGTTTTCTTTCCTGAGGGAAGGGAGTGGTCCTGTAGACTATCTCTCGGTGGCCGTGCGCTACTTTTCGTGGCCGTAGGCCATTTTTCCCATTTCGGAGCCCGGTTCCCGGTTTTCGGGGCCGTCAGGCCGTGTGCCTCGGCTCGGGACCGCCCAACCATCTCCGATTTCTCCGGTTCCTGGCAGGTACCTCTGTTTTATCATTTTGAGAAACCCTGGGGCCCTCGATGCCCACTTCGTGGCCGTATGCCACTTTCGGTGCTCATAGCCGGTTTTCGGAACCCCGAACCGCGCGGTTTTGGCCCCGAGCATTCATTTTGCATCAATCTTCTCTGATTTTTGGCAGGAACCTCTGTTTTGTTATTCCGAGGGACACTGGAGTTGCAGATACCCACTTCGCTGCCGAACACCACTTCCGGCACCCGCAGCCCATTTTCGGGATCCCGAATGGCTCGGTTTTGGCCCCGAGCGTTCGTTTCTCATTAGTTTTTGTTCAAATTTGGCAGGTACCTCTGTTTCAACATTGGGAAGATCACTGGAGGGTAGGAGGCCAGCAATTATCCCAGATAACCAGTTTCGCTCCTCCGGTGCCCGTTTTGCTCACTTCCGGGCCAATGTTGAACACCCTAGGCCCATTTTCTTCCAACCAAAGCTACATATCTGTGATGAGGGCACATGGGAGGACCCTAAAAACTACTGGTCAGCCAGAAATTCCAGGTTTCATTTTTGAGCCCCTCCTTCCAGCTCTATGTTGTGGTTCCTGCTTCAGTGTTGCCAATTTCCGACCTTGGAACCTTGTTCCACACATCTTGGAGGACACAAAAAGTTGGTGGTCGGCCAGCAATTGTTGATTTCATTTTTGAGCCCCTCCTTCCAGCTCTATGTTGTGGCTCCTGCTTCAGAGTTGCCAGATTCCGACCTTGGGGCCTTGTTCTACACACATGGGAGGACACCAAAAAGTGGTGGTCGGCCAGAAATTCAACACTTCATTTTTTGGGGTGGCTGGCCGGCCATGGGAGGTGGCTGGCCGGCCATGGGGGTGGCTGGCCGGCCACCTTGCAGAAAACCACCTGGCCGGCCAGCTTTCTGCTTTCCAGCTCAGTACAGCTGTCCGGATATTTTTGCAAATATCTCCCCCATCCGGGGGATATTTTGGGAGGGAAAGCTTGGATGCTTTGCCCTCCCCTTTTACACCTTGTTTTGCCTATTTAAAGGAACCAAAGGCTCCATTGCCTAGGTTACAAAAATTTCTCTCAAGAACTCCTCTCCCAAATCCTTGATCTCCATAGCCTAAACCTAAAAAAACTTCCAAGTTCCTAACTCCCCTCTTCATCAACCCTTAGCTCCACCATCAACACTACCATTCCAGCAGCTAGGAAGTGAATTTCAGAGGTTGAGAAGCTACAAATCAAAGCCAAGAAGCAAAGAAAGACAAGTCTTCAAGGGTAAGTGTTCAAAACCGACTTTTAGGGCTTTTTCTTGATCCTTTTTTATACTCTAATTGGTTGAGAATTGGGGCTCCGACCCCTACTGCTTTTGTGCTAATTTTGAGCCCCTCTACAACATTGTAGAAGGGCTCAACTTCATTTGGTATTTGTATATACTAGTTCCTTCAATATCCATCAAGTTTGTCACATTTTTGCATGCTAAAATTGACCTATTTGTGTTGGTTTTTAGGGGTCCGAACCCTACTGCTTTCTTGCTTATTTTGAGCCCCTCTACAACATTGTAGAGGAGCTCAACTTCATTTGGCCATTATATCTACTAGTTCCTTCAATTTCATCAAGTATGCCATATTTTGTATCCAATTTTTGACCTATTTGTGTTTGTTTTTGGGACTTCGACCCCTACTGATTTTAGTCTTTTTTTGACCCCCTTTACATGTTTCATGAAGAAGGTTTTGTCATTTGGTGTGTGCTTTGCATGTCTCTTGTTATAGCCTTTTTTGAGCTCCATTTTGCATGGAATTGTTAGCATGATTTTATTCTGATTTTGGGGTTGCCATAAACTGAATATATGCTTATCTTTGGGCCCTTTTCAGTGTTGTAGAAGAAAATTTTTCTATTTGAATTTTCTATATACTACTTACTTTGAAAATCCTCTCTTTTACCGTATTCTTGCGAGCTATTGTTGCCATATCTATGCTTGCATTTTGGCCATGTTTATTACTGAAAAAATGCCATATTTGGGACTGCCTTGCTACTGTTATTGCTGCCATGATCATATTTTGCATGTATAGCATGGCTATAGGCCATCTCGGGGCTTAATTTCACATTTTCGGGATGATTGCATGCTTCGGTTGTCATTTCGTATCATTTCGGGGCTATTTTACATCATTTGTGAGTGCTGAAATCTGATTTTCATGCTTGCATATCATTTCCCATGTCATTTCATGCCTTATTGCATTGCCTCGGTTTGCGTGCCCGTCGGGCACGAACTTCGAGGCACTCCGTTTTCGCCACCGGCATCTGATGTGAGTGCGGCTGAGGCCCTCTCATGTTAGTGTAAGCCCAATCTACATTTTTCATGCCTGTATGTCACTGCCTCGGTTTGCGTGCCCGTGTGCGCGCATTTCGAGGCACTTCATTTTCATCTCACAGCAGCCTATGTGAGTGTGGTTGAGGCCCTCTCATGTTGGCGTAAGCCCAATTTGCATTTTCATACCATCGCCTCGGTTTGCGTGCCCGTGTGCACGCATTTTGAGGCACTTCGGTTTTATCCGATTTGCATTTTCATATCATCGCCTCGGGTTGCGTGCCCGTGTGCACGCATTTCGAGGCACTTCGGTTTTATCCGATTTGCACTTCACATCTCCGCCTCGGTTCGCGTGCCCGTGTGCACGCATTTCGAGGCACTCTGTTTTATCCGATTGGCATTGCGTATGCCTCTGCTTCGGTTTGCGTGCCCGTGTGCACGCATTTCGAGACATTCTGTTTTATCCGATTGGCATTGCGTATGCCTCCGCCTCGATTTGCGTGCCCGTGTGCACGCATTTCGAGACATTCTGTTTTATCTGGTTTGCATTGCGTATGCCTCTGCCTCGGTTTGCGTGCCCGTGGGCACGTATTTCGAGACCCTCTGTTTTATCCGATTTGCATTTCATCATCGTCTCAGTTTGCGTGCCCGTGAGCACGCACTTCGAGGCACCTCATTTTTATCATTCCGGCATCCCGTATGAGTGTGGCTGAGGCCTTCTCATGTTGGTGTAAGCCCATCATTGCATTTCGTGCCTTTATGTCATCACCTCGGTTCACGTGCCAGTGGGCACGCATTTCGAGGCATCCCATTCTCATAGCATCGTGCATGCTAAGTTGTATGTTAGTTGCATTTCATGCATATCATGCATATTGCACGGGAAACGAGGCACGTTTCGTACTCCGAGTAACGGAACGGGTCTCAATTCCCAAGTCACCGACACTCCGGATTATCCATGATGGAGTTAAGTGTTGTTTTAGCATTCATCTGCATTCATCCCTATATTGAGTTGTGCAATTCGACTCCTCGGCCATCATGCATCGGTATGCGTGATTGGTGGCACGAGGATCGAGGCATGCATATATTTGTGAAATACACTGTTGTGCCCTTTTCCTGCTCTCTGTTGCAGCGAATTGAAGAATCGGCAAATTTTCGGAACTCGGCGCGCATTTCGAGAAATACTGTAAACAGAGGCTAATTGGGGCATCCCAGTGGATTTCCGCGCCAGGCAGCCCGGCATATATCATCCATCAGAAGCGAGGCAGTCCCTGGCTTGCATGCCAGTTTTACTTCTTTTGTAATTAATTTGTTAATTAATTAGAATTTGTATATTTCGGACTGTAATATTCTTTTATTTCGGACTGTATATTTATTCGGACCCTCTGCGCGAGGGCATGATTGTAATAAGTGTGGGTGAGTGTGATGTATGTCTTCCAACCCCACGTCTTTCTTCCCTTTTATTTATCCGCTTACGATGGTTAGATTAGGACATATTTCAATTAGCATACAGTATGACAGCATGTTTGCATCATTCATCTGTTTTGCACGCACCGGGCTCGGCGCATCATACAAACTGCATCTGTATTTCAATTCCAAATTGAGTACATGATAGTTGTAGCATTTCACATCCCATGTTTAGAAAAGCCGAGCCTGCTATAGTTGCATTTTTGCATGTGTTGCATTAGGCATTTCTGCATAATTAGGATCATGCATGATTTCTAATAAAGTTTCTGTTTTTGGCTTGGAGTACTCGGTGAGTTTTATGCTTTAGCATCCTTACATGCGTGTGAGTGTTGCCATGATAGCATGCTTGCCATGAGGCTATATGCTTATGTGATATAACTGCCTTGAATGCCTGTGGGTGGAGGTTGAGTTATTTGAATTGGGACAATTCATCGAATGTTTGTTTTAAGCCCACTAGATAGTGGCAAAATCATGTTTTCTAAGCCCACCCGAGGGTGGCAAATCCACATTTTAGCCTACCTGCGGGTAGCACCATCACACAATTTTCAAACAAACAAACATGAAATGTTTTGTTCCAATTCAGACGGCCCAGTCTATACTTGTTTGCTGCGAGCATCACATAGTAACCTAGGCTAATAACCGGAATAAGAACTCACAGTGTTTTCAAACTCAGATATCATAGTTAGTAGAGGCCGGTCTCTGACCGGGCGAGCGGGGGTGCTCACGAAGTGACCTTCCCCAATCGTACCCAAGTTCCCGAGCCAACTTTGGTGATGACGGACACGTGGCCTTTGGCACTGAGTTAGGGTTTCCTAAATTTCCCATTTAAAAAATATTTAGGTGGCGACTCTGTTATCTGGCAAAGCAGTCCATGTTTGGCACTTCTTTCAAAAAATCAGTTTTTCTCAAAACGATTTGCCGGATTTGGACTCTTTGGTTCGAGATTTAGAACCGCAACAAAAATCGAGTCCGAACTGTAGCGAGGTCCCCCGCGGGCGTTGTTACAGGCCCCTACCAGATCGACTCGATAGCGGGAATAGGGGCTTATCGGCTGAAAAACATGTATGGCAGGAGTCTGGCAGGCCCTTGGAATTCTTCGCATTTGCGTAAATTCTATCATTAGACTCGACCTACAGGGCATGATGTTTGTTTTGAATGATTCGTCATGTATAGATTTCACTTTTGCAATGCAAAGTTTCGTATTTTCTCATTGACCTAGTTCAAGTCTTCCGATTAAAGACTCCAGATTCTGAGCGCCCTTCGTGGATATCACGATTGGCCAAGACAAAAAGCCTCCGAATTCGGAGCCCCATCCGTGCAGGTCACGTTTGGGCCGAATAAGATTCCGAATTCGGAGCACCCTTCGTGGATATCACGATTGGCCAAGACAAAAAGCCTCCGAATTCGGAGCCCCATCCGTGCAAGTCACGTTTGGGCTGAATAAGACTCCGGATTCGGAGTGCCCTTCGTGGATATCACGACTGGCGAAGACAAAAAGCCTCCGAATTCGAAGCCCCATCCGTGCAGGTCACGTTTGGGCCGAATAAGACTCCGGATTCGGAGCGCCCGTCGTGGATATCACGATTGGCCAAGACAAAAATCCTCCGAATTTGAAGCCCCATCCGTGCAAGTTACGTCTGGGCTGAATAAGACTCCGGATTCGGAGTGCCCTTTGTGGATATCACGATTGGCCAAGACAAAAAGCCTCCGAATTCGGAGCCCCATCCGTGAAGGTCACGTTTGGGCCGAATAAGACTCCAGATTCGAAGCACCCTTCATGGAGATCACGATTGGCCAAGACAAAAAGCCTCCGAATTCGGAGCCCCATCCGTGCAGGTCACGTTTGGGCTGCATAAGACTCTGGATTTAGAGCGCCCTTCATGGATATCACGATTGGCCAAGAGAAAAAGCCTTCGAATTTGGAGCCCCATCCATGCAAGTCACATTTGGGCCGAATAAGACTCCGGATTCGGAGCGCCATTTGCGGATATCACGATTGGCCAAGACAAAAAGCCTCTGAATTCGGAGCCCCATCCATGCAGGTCATGTTTGGGCCGAATAAGCCTTCGGATTCTGAGCGCCCTTCGTGGATATCACGATTGGCCAAGTAAAAAAGACTTCGAATTCGGAGCCCCATTCGTGCAGGTCACATTTGGGCCGAATAAGACTCCGGATTCGGAGCGCCCTTCATGGATATCACGATTGGCCAGGACAAAAAACCTCCAAATTCGGAGCCCCATCCGTGCAGGTGACCTTTGGGCCAAATAAGACTTTGGATTCAGAGCGCCCTTCGTGGATATCATGATTAGCTTAGAGAAAAAGCCTTCGAATTCGGAGCCCCATCCGTGCAGGTCACGTTTGGTCCGAATAAGACTCTGGATTCGGAGCGCTCTTCCTGGATATCACGATTGGCTAAGACAAAAAGCCTCCGAATTCAATGTCCCCATCCGTGCAGGTCACGTTTGGGCCGAATAAGACTCTGGATTCGGAGTGCCCTTCGTGGATATCACGATTGGCCAAGACAAAAAGCCTCCGAATTCGGAGCCCCATCCGTGCAGGTTACGTTTGGGCCGAATAAGACTCCGGATTCGGAGCGCCCTTCCTGGATATCACGATTGGCCAAGATAAAAAGCCTCCGAATTCGGAGCCCCATCCGTGCAGGTCACGTTTGCGCCGAATATGACTTTGGATTCGGAGGGCCCTTCGTGGATATCACAATTGGCCAAGACAAAAATCCTTCAATTTTGGAGCCCCATCCGTGCAGGTCACGTTTGGGCCGAATAAGACTCCGGATTCGGAGCGCCCTTCGTGGATATGACGATTGGCTAAAACAAAAAGCCTCCGAATTGGGAGCCCCATCTGTGCAGGTCACATTTGGGCCGAATAAGACTTTGAATTCGGAGCCGCCCTTCATGGATATCACGATTGGCCAAGACAAAAAGCCTCCGAATTCGGAGCCCCATCCGTACAGGTCACGTTTGGGCCGAATAAGACTCCGGATTCGGAGCACCATTCGTGGATATCAAGATTGGCCAAGACAAAAAGCCTCCGAATTCGAAGCCGCATCCGTGCAGGTCACGTTTGGGCCGAATAAGCCTCCGGATTCGGAGCGCCCTTCGTGGATATCACGATTGGCTAAGTAAAAAAGACTCCGAATTCAGAGCCCCATTTATGCAGGCCACCTTTGGGCGAAATAAGACTCCGGATTGGGAGCGCGATTCGTGGATATCACGATTGGCCAAGACAAAAAGCCTCTGAATTCAGAGCCCCATCCCTGCAGGTCACGTTTGGGCTGAATAAGCCTCCGGATTCGAAGCCCCGTCACACTTTTGCCGAATGAAGACTATAGATTCGGAGCGCCCCTCGAGGATACCACAGTACACGGCAAAAATGAAAGCATACAAACATTCAAAATGAAACGCTTCATTAAGTTGAATCGGCAAAAACTGTATAAACATAAATTAAAGCATACAAACATTCAAAACGAAATCCTTCATTATGTTGAGCCTGCAAAAACCGTATACACAAATTAAAGCATGCAAACATTCAAAATGAAATGCTTAATTAAGTTGAAGCACGCAAACACTTAAAACAAAGTATTTTATTAAATTAACCAATAAATACATAGTTGACGCCCAATCTGCATTGGAGCGTTTACAATATGTTCAATTCTATTCTGCGTTACCCTCGTCGTCGCTCTTCTCAATTTTGAAAGTGCCAAAAGGAAAGTGATGACGTTGGTATAATGGCAACGCCAAAACAACTCCTGCTCTGCGGCTTGGAGGGCCTTAATCCACCCTTGCCTAAAGCCCCGATTCTTGTATCGGCATACCTCCTCTGCGAGTTTCTCCTTGGTCTTGTCTATCCCGACTTTTCGGACGTCGTGGAAGCCTTTTTCATAACCCATGGACCTTGCAGTCTCCACTGCAAACATGTTTGTCGTATCTCGATCGGCAATCGCATGACTTATCAGCCGTTGGGTCACTCTTTCCTTCACGACCGGGTTAGATTGTCCGGCCGCACGCGGCTCGGCAGTTTGGGTCTTCCTTAGCTCATGCTCGGCCTTCTCCGCACGAGCCTCCAAGTTTCGAATTCGTTCATCCTTCTTCTCTATCTCCCGCCGCGTGGCACACAGACGCATGCCGACTTCATAGGTGGTATACAGCCCTCTCACTGCTCCATGGATGCCCTCCCGAAACACCTCAAAATCCTGTCAACCAACCATCGACTGCTAGACTTCCGGTGGAAAAATCTATCAAACGAACTCGACTGCTACACTTGGGTCGTTAATAATAGAATCCGCCTCCGTCATCGGTTTATTCCCCACAAAAATCGCAAAACTCAACGGTCACGGCATCGCATTGGACTCATTTCTCGGTCGCGGTCGAGGGGAGCTGCCCCGTTGTTGTTTTTTCTTTTGGGGTGATCTACTTTGATGACTTGGGGGCTGAAGCTTTTCTCGTTCCCTGGACGTCTTACTTCCCGTGCGTGTGGGCTCGCTACTACGATTCATTTAAGTGTCAAGTTCAGCCAATGTCCGCCCTTCTCCTCTGCTGTTGAAGAATAGTCTATTTGATATTTGCACTTATCTAACCTTCCGTAACAAACTGGGTTAAATTGAGTTTGAACACAATAAGTGGAATTACGGGCGCGAAGAACCCACCCCATTTATTCCTAACGCATGCAGCGCCCCCGAGGCGATTTCATTAATGTTAAACTCCAAAAACCCGATGTCGATCGACATGTGCTGCAGCCACCCCATGAACTAATGATATTCGACTTTCGGAGTTCATACATTGGCTAAGGCAAGGGCATATTTATTAATCAGATCGGCTATTTGACGAGGGTAAATTACTAAATTTTCTAGGCCTGATGCTGATTGATCTGTACCGCAGCCACTCCATGAACTAATGATATTCAGCTTTCGGGGTCCATACATTGGTTGGGGCAAGGGTAGATTTATTAATCTGATCGGCTATTCGACAAGGATAAATTATTAAATTGCCTAGGCCCGATGCCGATCAACGTGTGCTGCAGTCACCCCATGAACTAATGATATTCGACTTTCGGAGTTCATACATTGGCCGAGGCAAGGGCAGATTTATTAATCAGATCGGCTATTCGACGAGGGTAAATTACTAAATTGCCTAGGCCCGATGCCAATCAACGTGTGCCGCAGCCACTCCATGAACTAATGATATTCGGCTTTCGGAGTTCATACATTGGCTGAGGTAATGGCAGATTTATTAATCTAATCGGCTATTCGACGAGGATAAATTACTAAATTGCCTAGTTATATAATCGACAAGTGTACACGAATGTTTTATCCAAAGCAGCAAAAAGCAATACTATTCATCAACAGCAAAATTAAGCACAAATAATAACAAAGTACAAAGGAAATTTTCATTAGTAAATTGGACACAGACTATAGCATTTTACATGTGAAAACTACTAAACAAAAAGCTACAAGTTTGCATGGAAATGCCTAGCAAAAACTTAAAAACTGTAACTATTTTACACATAAAAACTACAAAACGAAAAGCTGCAACAATACATTGAAAATCCTTAAACAAAAATAGCTAAAGTGTCGCCCTAATCAATCCTCAGAGTCAGACTCCAGCAGCTCAACATCCACTTGCTCGTATGGAATCGGCATAGCCAATGTCACATTAGCAGCAAGGGCTTTGAGCCTGCTGTGTTTGAATTCCCGATTCTCAAATTTGGGGACTTCTTCCACATAATTTGCGAGGGCAGCGCTTTGCCCAGCCTCATACGCCTTGGAAGCCTCCGAGTCGGCTACTTCCTTCGCCTTCTTCGATTCTTCCAAGTCAGCCTCCAGTTTGGCAATCGCCTCTTGGGCTAACTTGAGCGCATCTTCACTCGTGTTTGCCCTCTCCTCGGTGGCCAATCTGAGCTGGTTTGAATTTCTCGCCCTTTCCATCTTGTCCTCGGCCCTTGCACCTTCCATCTTCACCCTCGCTGCTTCGAACTCAGCCTTGCTCCTCTGGACCTCAACTTCCGATTGTAAACGACCAATCGTTCGATGGCGTCATGCTGGCGACAGCCTATCTCCGCTATCCTTCCAACCGTCTGCAAAATAGGAAATTAAAACCAAAACAATATATGTATAAAAGGTAAAGACAAGATCAAGTTATATACCAGAAGAGCTGATTGAGCAGCCAATGCTATTGCCAATAGATCCGGCTCCACCCGGAAAGCCGCCTTGTCAGCCGATAAGGAGACCGACGCAGCCATGCTCAATGCCACGGCTGGGTCTTTCATAGCCGACCCGTCGGAGGAGATCGACATGTTTTTTATCTTTGGTTGAACGACAAAAGGCACAACCACATCCGACTCCTCTAGGCGCGGCCGTTTGTCAGCCGGGTTTTCCTTAGAGCAAGCCTCAACCTTGGCAGGACGTTTCTCCACCCTTCACTCAGCCTCCTGATTCGCCTGCACAACCGGCTCCGACTCAGCATTTCGGGTTTGAGCCATCTCCTCCTCGATAACAGGCAGAGAGGGCTTAGCATCGGCGGCGGGTGGCACTTCAAATCGAATGGCTTCTGCTCTCCGCCGTACGGCCATTCTTTCCGCGTTTTTCTTTTTGGCGAGTTGTGTGAGTGACAACCGGGCCATGTCTTCGGAGTACGCACCGGGAAGGTCTTCTAAACCAGTAAAGATGTCGTCGAAGGGAAGATCCCCTCGACCCGAAGTGGACGGAGGGTTGGCTGAACTGAGGCCGACTTCCTCAAAGGCCAACTTCAAAGCCTCGTCTACTTCGGTTTCGGATTGGTCTAACTCTTCAGTGACCTCCTTAGCTACTTCCGCTCGCTCCAAGTCTGATCCGTCAAAACCAACTTGCCCCAAGTTTTTGAAGTTGGTTAAAACTAGAGCCATAAGAAATTCTTCACCCCTCGGAATTGGGATGTTTTCTGCTGTCGAAAACATCGTATAAGTCGGCTCGTATCGAAGAAGAATGTGGGCTACCCTCCCTTGTTTCTGAAGGCTTAGACAACCAAAGTATTTGAGTGCAACTTTAATTTCCGTAAGTACGGCGTCGTCGGTTGAAATCAAAACTTTCTTCAAATCGTTTCCTGCACAAGCAAAACCATGAGACCGCAAAAATAAAGCCTTATAAATATAAGAAAAATAAACGCAAGGAGCTATACAGCCACCTGGTTCGCCCCTCCATCTAGGAATAGGATCTAGGCGGTCCTCGCCTTCGCCGAATTCCCAGTTACCTCGGACAATGACCATGACATCATCGACTCGCTTGCTAGAGCTGGAAAGCATAGTCAGTAATTGATGGTCGGTGTCCGTGGCCCTAAGGAAGTAGCGTCCATGCCGGCCAGAAGACTTGGCCAAGGCATAACAATGCCGAATAGCAGGTATACCGAGATTAATCCTAAGGCAACGGTTTAACTCTATAATCCCCATTACGATTCTAAAAAAGTTGACATTGGGTTGGAAGGGATTAGACCCCAATGGCGAAGGACAGCCCTAAGGAATGGGTGAAGGGGGAAACGGACTTCGCCCTTTGCGATTGATAAGAGAGGGAAGACGATTGTGCTTTCATCAGCCCTCTCCATATCAAGGGTGCCGACTGTCACAAGTGACAGATGGACATCATCAGGAATAGAAAAATGGCGTCGAAAGCCAGAGACTCAATCTGCGGAGAGGAGGTCTTTGAAATGCTTTGCCATTTTCGTCAGCCTATAGAAGTATGCTAAACTAAAAACAAACTAGGAAAAAGGATTCAAAGTAGAGAAGAAGAGAACTTACAAGAGACGGAGAGGATAATGAAGGATAAAAGGAAGTTGCGGAGGTGAGTCGGAAGGCAGTCCAAAAACTTCAAGCATCCAAAAATGTGTATGTATTCGAAAAGACGACAAAATTTTAAATCACAATAAATGGAAGCGTACGAAGGGGCGGGAAGTTGAAATGATGACCGAAAGGTGTGTGCTCTGACATCCACGTTGGAATGAGGTTAGCCGCCGAATTTTGGCTCTGACTTTTCGAGTTCGAAACCAAACACACCAGCTAGCTGTCGTTAGTGGAGTGTTTGGGGGGCAATTGTGGGGGCCGAATATTGGGACACGTAAAGAGGCCGAATAGTTGGACCTGGAGAGTCGAAATTCATATATCGCGTTCGGCCCCATCTTATACATGTAAATCCAGCAGTACCCTATTCGGCCAAACGACCAGTTGAGTAAGGGGCCGAGTGAAGAGCGGTTTACAACAAAAGGAGCCGAGTAAATAGTTATACGATGAATTGAAGGTGGGCCCAGCCCTGAAGCCCAAGAAAGAAAAAGATATAAATAGAAGAACATCATCGAGAGAGAGGTATGTGAGAACTAATACTTTTAACTTAAGACTCAAGCTATCACGAGAGTAGACATTAACTTGTCCGTCGGAGTGCTAATTCTGGCACCCCCGACCAGAGTGTTCATGCTTTTTCAGGATTACCAACTGAGGATCGCGAGCATCTCATTGGATCACAAGGTGTATCCTTTTGACACCTTACAAATCTTTCGAGGGGTAAACCGGAAGTTGCTTTCAAGATGTCATTAATCAAGCATGCTTTTGTTGTCACCTAGCATCCGCTTTTCATATTAAACATCCATACGCATGTCATTCGCATGTTATTTTACATTCTTATGCATATATAACTTGCATCGTCTCACACATTTTACTTACATTATTTTGCATTTCTTTTAACCTGCGTTGTCTCGCATGTTTTATTTGTGTTGTTTCGCATTAATATATAACCTGCGTTGTCTCGCATGTTTTATTTGCGTTGTTTCGCATTCTTTTAACCTGCATTGTCTCGCATGTTTTATTTGCGTTGTTTCGCATTAATATATAACCTGCGTTGTCTCGCATGTTTTATTTGCGTTGTTTCGCATTAATATATAACCTGCATTGTCTTGCATGTTTTATTTGCGTTGTTTCACATTCCTATAACCTGCATTGTCTCGCATGTTTTATTTGTGTTGTTTCGCATTCCTATAACCTGCGTTGTCTCGCATGTTTTATTTGCGTTGTTTCACATTAATATATAACCTGCGTTGTCTCGCATGTTTTATTTGCGTTGTTTCACATTAATATATAACCTGCGTTGTCTCGCATGTTTTATTTGCGTTGTTTCGCATTGCTATAACCTGCGTTGTCTCGCATGTTTTATTTGCGTTGTTTCGCATTAATATATAACCTGCATTGTCTCGCATGTTTTATTTGCGTTGTTTTGCATTAATATATAATCTGCATTGTCTCACATGTTTTATTTGCGTTGTCTCGCATGTTTTACTTGCGTTGTTTCGCATTTCCCTAATTTGCGTTGTTTCACATTTCTCTAACTTGCGTTGTTTCGTATTTCTCTAACTTGCGTTGTTTCACATTTCTCTAACTTGCGCTGTTTCACATTCCTTTAACTTGCGCTGTTACGCTCGTTACTTGCGTTGTTTCGCACCCCCCCTTTTGACTTGCACTGTTACGCTCGTTATTTGCGTTGTTTCGCACACATCTTTAACTTACGTTGTTACGCTTGTTACTTGCATTGTCTTGCATATCTTTATCCTGCGCTGTCACGCACATGTCTCTACTTGCATTGTTATGCAGATCTTCACTTGCACTGTCACGCATGTTACTTGCATTGTTATGCACTACTTCATTTGCGTTGTCACGCACTTTTCACTTGCATTGCTATGCATGTTTCTAACGATATTGTACCTGTTGAGTTTCTTTCTCTTGCAGGCACGATATTGTATGTACGGTTCATTTGGAGTTGGCACGACCAGACGAACCGCACGGTATTGTATGTACTCCGTGTGAGATGTAGCGAGAATTGCATAATTCTCTTACATCCTTTCTGCATGTAATGTAGTTTGATTTATATTCGCTCGCTTAAAACTATTGCATGTTATGCTTCATTAGAGCTCCCTTCGCATGATCATAAGTTATGCTCTTACATCGTGCATATCATTTGCATTTTGCCCCAGCCTGAGGGCACATCTCTGTATGTTTATTTTGAATGTTTGCCCAACTCTTCGGCCTCGTCAAAAATGGATCGTCTCTGGGCTTTGACATTCACTCCCGTCGCTTTGTGACTTTCGAGTTCTGTCAAAAATGGGCAACTGTAGACACCCCATTTTTGACCGTCCTCAAGACTCGGTTGTGCTTGCAGGTACATCCAGCCGCAAGTTCGATTGCTCGTCGAGTATTCGACTTTCGCGGCGGAATGTCACAAGTTTGAGCTTTCCAAACCCTGTATCCTTTCTGCCCCATTCTTGGACCATGACTCGGTCCTTTCAGAATGTTTCTCTTGGTGCACTGCCGACCACCTTTTGGCCCTGCTAGCCATGACTTTGTTGCTGCCAGCCATTGATAGAGCCTGCCGGCCACCACTGATGGCCGGCAGACCCCTTGTCTCAGCAGGTTTCATGCCAGATCTTTTGAGCCAGCTGGTTTTCACTCATTTCCCCTCCATACACGTGTATGGAGGGATGAAGCTCTTGCCAAGCTTGTTCAACAAGCTTTACATTACTCCTCTTCTATATAAGGAGAGGCCCACTCTCCTTAGCAAAGGTTCAGCCATTTTGAAGAAAAGATATATCTCTCTATATTTCTCATTCTCTCTCTCTATATTGTGTCTATTTGTGCTCTAAAGTCCATTTTTCTTGCACTTTTACACTACGACACATAGAGATACACCACCATCTTTGGGCTGAGGTTCTTAGGAGTCTTACTTGAGCTCTGAAACTTGGTTTTCGGCCCCTGAGGTTGCTGGTTTCGAAGTTGATCTTCAAGGGTGAGTATATTCCCCATTTTAGCATTTATTTGTACCTCATTTTGGCCATCCTTGCTTATTGTTTTAGGCCTTTCTTTCAACTGAAAAAAGTACTGTATTTGAGTGCTTTTGATGATTGTTTAGGTCTTCTTGGTGTTAAGGGTGCACAACCCTCTTGTTTGCTTGTTTGGCTTTGTTTTGTGCCATGCTTTAAGGCCTTCAAGGTAGTCTTGGTTTGGCCTTTTAGCCACTGAAATCCAGTGGATTTTCAGTGGTAGGCATGTGGTTTTGAGGCCTAGAACCAGAGGGGGGTGACCCCTCCATTTTTGTTTTGTTTGCTTCAGTTATTGGCCTATCAAAGGAGCATGTATCCCATTACTTTTGAGGCTTGGTTCAGGCCATTTTTTGTGACTTTTAGGACCTGTCTTGACTCTGTTCATGGCTGGTTTGGTCATCTTTTACATGCTTCTTATATGTGTAGTGTAATCCCATTTGTGGCTCATCAAAGTAGCATGTTTGCCTAGCTTTTGTTGAGTACATTTCAGCATGTTTTTGGTGATGTTTTGCCATGACATAACTCTGTCTAAAGTGGGTTTGGTCATCTTTTGCATGCTCCATATACTTGTAGAACAAATCTTGCTTACTAGCTTTATGTGCATGATGTTTTGACTCATCATTCCAGCATGTTTTGGCTTTGCTCCAGCATGATTTTATTCTTATTTTGGGCTGTTCTAGGACTGTTTTGGGCTGCCATGGTCATATCACTCATGTTTTGTATAGCTATAGTGTAAATGCTTTGACTAGCCTTGGGTTTTGAGGCCCCTACCATGCCATACATGTGATGTTTGCATGCTTTGCCATCATTTCGAATGTTATTTCAGTCCATGAAATGTGGTCATACACCTGCATTTGACATGCTTTAAATGCCTTGAAGAGTTTGTGTTTTATGCCTCATGAATGGATCATTGTGCATGCCATTAAGCCTAGGCCTTTGGGTCATCATATCAGTGCATTTTTGGTCTTGTTATACCATGATGTAACTCTGTTTTATGTTGTCCAAGTCATGCCATGTTTGGTTTTAATAGGTGTAATGTAATCCCCCTTTTTTGTAGCCTTGCATGCTCTATGTTTTGGCCCTTTGTTCTAGCTTGTAATGGCTAGGTTCAAGCATGTTTTTAGTCTCACCTTGACCTGCCTTGGGACTGTTTTAAGTGCCCTTAGTCCTTCGGGGCTTGCCTTGCATGGCCATGGTTTAAGTCCCTTTGTTGGCTTCGTATTTTGAGCTTTCTTGCATGCTATGTTTGATTTGTTTGGGTGGTTTGGCATCACTCCTTGCATCATTTCAGAGCTTACCTCATTGCCACATTATCATGATTGTCACTCTTTGCTCATGTTTGAGAGTTGTGTCCTTATGCTTTAATTCTTGGGCTAATGCATTGTGCATGCATACCTTGCTTTTGTGCCCTCATTCCAACACTTATGGCCACTGATTTCGAGCATGACTGAGGTCTACTCTTTTCATTTAAGTCCATTGTGTATGCTATGTATATTGCATTAAGTATGCCACCATTGCATTGAGCATGCTAATTGACGTTCGCATTGAGTATGCTAGTTGTTGTAAGCATTAGCATTGTGCATGCCATTGGCTTTGTTAAGTTAATCATACTACCTTGCATTGAGTATGCCATGTAGTTGCATGTTTGCATGCTTAGGACATATTGCATGTTTGCCACGTTTGTGTTGCATTGTTGTTTGGATTGAGTATTAATCCGAGCACGAGAAACGAGAGACGTTTCATACTTCAAGTGATGAAACATGCCTCAATTCTCGGTCGCCGACGCTCTTGACGATCCATGATAGAGTTTTAGGCTTATGTGTTTTTTTGTGCATTCATTTCTCATTGATTTGCACAAGTTGGATCTTTGGCCATCATGCATCGAGATGCGTGATTGATGGTCGTGGATCCAATTATGCCTCCCCCTTGATGTTTTGAGGTGATATGGGGTGGCATAGTGCGTACATACCCTTGGGAGACCCTCCCTTTTCTCTATTTTGTGTTCTGCTGCAGCTTGGTGTCCCAGCACATCAGTGGCCGGCAGTGCCTTGCAGATGGCCGGCAGTCCTTCATTATTGGCCAGTAGTGCCCACTCTTGGTCGGCAGGATGGTCGGCAGTGGCTCCCCATGGCCGGCAGGCCACTGACGTATTCCCCAGACTGGTTTTGGTAAGGTTCAGCAGGAATTCCTTGAGGACACCCTGCGGACAGAGCCTCAAGAGAGCATCCGGAGAGCTTTCGGGACGAGAACCGAGCATGCATCTCCAACTTCTTCAAGGCAGAGCTGAGGCGGCCTAGCAATCTCATTTTAATGCTTACTTGTTAGTTAGCTTTTAATTTGTAATTTAATTAGTTAATTGTTGTAATAATTAGTAAGTAGTTTGCTTATTAATTCGGTTATGTAATAATTAATTAGCTTGTTAGTTGGTTAGTTAGTTGGTTTGTATTACTTATTCGGACCCTCCGTCGAGAGGGCATATGTTGTAATAAGTGTGCGTGAGTGTGTGCATGTCTTCCAACCCCAGGTCTTTCTCTCTTTTACTTAACCACTTTCAATGGTTAGTTTTAGGGCATGTTTCAATTAGCATCCTTATGCTATGCATGTTTGCATCATTCATCTGTATTACATGCACTGGGCTCGGCACATCATACTAACCGCATTATACTTCAATTCCAATTTGAATACATGTGTCAAGTATTGCATCCCACATGCCATTTTAGAATAGCCGAGCCTATTTCTAGTTGCATTTTGCATGTGTTGCATTAGTCATCTTAACGTGAACTAGGATCATGCATTGATTACTAACTAGTTTTTGTTTTGGCTCGGAGTACACTGTGAGTGTTTACGCTTTAGCATACTGCATGTGTGTTGTTGATTGCCATCAAAGCATGCTTTCCATGAGGCTAACTGCTTAGTTGATTAACTACCTGAATGCCTGTGGGTGAAGGTTGGATTACTTGAGTTGGAACAATTCATCAAAATCCTCGATTTAGCCTACTTGCGAGTAGCAAACTTCAAACCATTTTTTCAAACAAACGGATATGCAATGTTTTGTTCCAAATTGGGCGATCTAATCTATACTTGTGTGTTGTGCGCATCACATAGTAAGATTAGCTAATTAACCGGAATAAGAACACATGTGTTTTCAAAAACAAGATATCATGCTTAGTACAGCCCGATCTTTGATCGGGCGAGCGGGGGTGCTCATAGATGACCTTCCCCAATCGTACCCAAGTTCCCGAGCCGAGGCAACTTTGGTGATGGCGGACACTTGGCCTTAGGCAACAAGTCAGGGTTTCCTAAATCCCCCCAAAATAAATATTTAGGTGGCGACTCTGTATCTGGCAAAGCAGTCTATGTTTAGCACTTCTTTGTTAAAAATCAGTTTTCCAAAACGATTTGCCGGATTTGGACTCTTTGGTGATTTATCGGTCTCACATTGCACTTTGCGAGATTAGATTCAAAACCGTGACATTTGAGTCCGAACTGTAGCAACAGAGCCCAAGGGCGCGTCTACACTTGGCTCGAGGCATCTTCCCTGACCACATTGATGTCTACCAAGGTTGGCAGCACCAATTCAGGCTTGATTTGACCAGTTGACATAATATAGCAACTTGGATTATACACCCTGTTAGATAAGTCCTCAGTGCACTTTGGCAATAGACTAGTACCTTTCTCCAAGGTCGACTCCACTTCCATTGTGAGTCTCATCACCATAGGCTTGGGTTGAGGTTTGGACATGTCAATCATGCACAGATCTGCACCTTTTGGAATGACCAACGTCGGTTTTGGTAAGTGGAGAGAGTAATATATACGTTGGGGTCGTAAGAGGTGGTCAGTGTGTAGATAAGGTTAAGGTTTCGAGGTGAGGGGACTTGATTATGGGCTGGGAGTGGATTGGTGGACACGTTTGGCTTCTGGGGTGGTGCGATAACCTTGTTGTCAATGAGATCTGGAATCTCATGATGCAATCGAAAGCATTGGTCGGTATCATAACCATGCTGTTGGTGAAAGGTACAATACTTTGCGGGGTTATGTTTGGGTAGAAGAGGGTCAGGCAATGGGCGAGGTTCCAAGGGTTTTAGGTGCCCTTTCTTGACTAGCACTTTCATGGCTTGAGAGAGTCATGTACAGTTGGTTAAAAGTACTCTGGGGTCGGGTAGGGTTGGATGATGTTTGTGAGCTTGTGTTGGCGAAGCGGTCAGCAAGTCTTGGTCGTGGTGACAACATTTACGTCTGATGGCCTCGCAGTTGTGCTACCACTGGCAGCAATGGAACTGCGGACGAATGGCCTCTTGGCTGGCTCCTTCTCCTCAGTAATAAGTCCCTGTTTCATAGCATCCTCAATTTGCACCCCCATTTCATGAAGTTCTGTGAATGTAAATAGAGGTATCATCTTTTGCAGCAGCTTGCCATGCAGATTCCAAACAACCATTCTGATTTGGTCCTTCTCGGAAGGCCTCATGGTCATCATCGAGGCTTTAGCACTCCATCTTGTCACGAATTTGGAGAAACCCTCCTTTGGCTCTTGGCGTGTTGCCTCGAGATCACAAGTTGTGACCTCAATCTGTGTATTGTAAGAATACTGAGCAATGAAGGCCTCTGTAGCTCGACTTTTTCGCACCCACTTTCGAGAACTCGAAAGAAGCCCTACAGTTCAGACTCCCACGGTTCTGAATCTAATCTCACAAGTGCAATGTGAAATTGATAAACACCAAAGAGTCCAAATCCGGCAAATCTTTTGGAAAATCGATTTTGGTATCAAAATGCCAAAATTGGACTACTTTGCCAGATACAGAGTCACCACCTAAATATTTTATTTTGGGAAAATTTAGGGAACCCATGACTCGTGCCAAAGGCCACGTGTCCGTCATCACCAAAGTTGCCTCGGCTTGGAAATTTGGGTATGAGAGGGGAAGGTCATAAATTGAGCACCCCCACTCGCCCAATCAAAGATCGGACTCTACTAATCATGATATGATTTTTATCAACATTATGTGCTTTTATTCCAGTTATTAGGCTAGCATTACTACGTGATGCGCACAAGCAAGTATAGACTAGTTTGCTCAAATTGGAACAATTCAATTTCATGTTTGTTTTCCGAAAAGGGTTTGATTTTGCCACCTCAAGTGGGCTTAAAGTTTCCAAATTTGCCACTCAACAAAGTGGGCTTAAACATACATTCATTGAATCGTTCCAATTCAAACAACAAGCCTTTATCCACAGGCATTCAAGCATTTTAAAGATGGGAATCAGGCCTTATGTAGTTCGGTTCATGTTCACTCGAGTATTAACTCTCTCCTTTTGCGATCTAACTTTTGCCAAGGCCGCTCTTTAGGGTTTTCAACCTTGAGAGCTCAGTTTTTCTTTATTTCCAATTTTTTGTGCTCTAACTTTTGCCTAGGTCGCCCTTCGGGGTTTTTGGCCTAGCGAGCCTCTCAAGGATAGTATTTCTTCTACTTGTCCATGTTGATCAGTTGGGAAAATTCTAGGCCATCCAGGTCCATGAGAATAATAGCTCCACCTATCCAGATATATTTGATGATGTAAGGACCAGTCCAATTGGGTCTGAACTTGCCCCTAGGGTCATGGATGGGAGCTCGGTTGTCTTTCAACACCAAATCCCCTTCTTTGAGATTCTGGGATTTAACTTTCTTGTTAAAAACTCTGGCAATCCTGTGTTGATAACCCTGAGCATGGTACAATGTTTTCAGCCTTCTCTCATCAAACAACATCAGTTCTTCAACACTGTTCTGTTGCCAGTCCGTCTCTGCTATCTGACACTCAGTCATAACTCGCAGCGATGGGACTTCTATTTCGATTGGCAGACCAACTTCCATTCCATAGACAAGAGAATAAGGAGTTGCCCCTGTAGATGTCAGGAATGAAGTTCTGTAGCCCCAGAGTGCAAATGGCAATTTGTCTGGCCAGTCCCTGTAGGTATCAACCATCTTCTGCAGCATATGCTTGATGTTCTTGTTGGCAGCCTCAACAGCTCTGTTGGTTTGCGGCCGGTAAGTAGATGACTTATAAAAAGCCACGTTGTATTTCTCCAACAAGTCTATCACTTCTTTCTTGAAATGGGAGCCATTATCTGAAATGATCTCATTTGGGACACCATATTGCCAAATGATGTTGTTTCAGATGAACTTAGCCACATGCGATGCTTTCAGCACTGCGTAGGACTGAGCTTCCACCCACTTCATGAAGTAATCAATTGGCACCAGAATGTATTTATGTCCATTTGACCCTTTCGGTGTGACTGCACCGATGACATCAATTCCCCAGATCGAGAAAGGCCATGGTGAAGTCATGTTATATAGTTTCGACGACTGGATATTCATGCGGTTGGCATGAATTTGGCATTTGTGGCATCGCCGAACAAAACCAATACAATCCTCCTCCATAGTAGACCAGTAGTAACCTTACCTGAGAATCTTCTGGGCTAATATTACTCTATTCATGTGTGTTCCACACTCTCCCCCATGGATGGCCTCCATCAGGTGCTTTGATTCCTCTACTTCAACACACAATTTGTGCATTCCCAGATGACCCCTCTTGTATAGTTTACCTCCGTAGATGATAAATTGAATGGCCATTTGCCGTATTGCCCTTTTATCTTTGGCATTTGCTCCTAGTGGACAAACCTCCTTTTCCAAGAAGTTCCAAATGTCATAGTACTAAGGGTTTTGATCTTGCACTTTGTCTACTATGGCAATAGTCTCGTAGGCCGGTGTATACCTCTTCTCAATGATGATCAGACGCATCCAGACTCCCAACGAGATGTCTATCGTAGAAGATAGAGTTGATAAGGCGTCAGCAAACTATTGTTCTCTCTTAGTAGATACGTGAAAGTTAGCTTCTCAAACCTAGGAATTAGAACATCCAGGGTCTGGTGATAGATCTTCATATTTTCTTCTTTGACCTTCCAGTCTCCTTTTGCTTGAGACACAATCAGGTTCGAGTCCCCGATGACGTCTAACCTTTTTGCCCATAGTTCCAGGGCGGCTTCCAAACTAGTGATACACACCTCGTATTTTTCTTCGTTATTGGATACCTTGAACTAGAGTTTGAAGGCTAAGGTTATATGTGAATTGTCGGGTGCTATGAGCAACACACCTATCCCATAACCGTATTGGTTAGACGCTCCGTCAAAGTACATTGTCCAAATCTCTTCCTCGACTTGCAGAATGGGTTCATCTGGGAACAGGTATTCTACCGCTTCATCCCCTTCCACTAGGTGATCTGCTAGGAACTCCGCTACTACTCTCCCTTTGACCGACTTGCGAGTGACATACTTCAGATCAAATTTGAAAAGAAGAAGCAACCAATGAGCTAGCCTACCCGTAAGAGCTAGTTTCTCAAAGAGATATTTGATGGGATCTAATCTTGAAACTAGAATTACGGAGTGAGCTAACAGGTGGTGCCTCAACTTCCTGGTAGCCCATACCAAGGCTTAACAAGCCTTTTCCAGCAGAGTGTAATGGGTTTTGTAGTCTAGTATTTTCTTGCTCAAATAATATATGGCATTCTCCACCCTATCCTCAGATTCTTAAGTAAGCATGTATCCCATCGTTGTGTTCATGACTGACAGATATAGAATCAAAGGCTTCCCCAACTCTGGCGGTGACAACACAGGCAGATTTTGAAGATATTGCTTGATCTGCTCAAAAGCGAATTGATATCTATCATCCCATCGGAACTTCTTTCCTTTCTTCAGGAGACCAAATAGTGGTTCACTAGTCAAGGTTAATTTAGAAACAAACCGTCTTATGAATTGCACTTCACTCAAAAAGCCTCGTACCTCCTTTTCAGTCCGTGGTGGTGGCATTTCTAGAATGGTCTTGATTTTAGAAGGATCTACCTCAATGCCCCTCCATGTGATCAAGAAACCCATCATTTTCCCTGTTGTCATGCCGAAAGTACACTTCTGCGGATTCAACCTCAGTCTGTATTCTCTGATCCATTAAAATAATTTCTTCAAAGCGGTGTAGTGGCCCTCTCTTTCTTTGGACTTGACAATCATGTCATTATAGACATCCCATTTTTTACCTTCCTCAAGACTTGGACGTCATCATTTGTGCACATGATGATTATGACTATTTGTGCTCATTTTTGTGCCCGAAGTCCTCGACGGGAATGCCCTGTCTTTGAGCCTTCAAACCCCTATCCATTATGTGTCCTGTTTTGGACCAACATCTTCAAGCCTGCAACCCTTGGTGGCTACCGGCCATCACTGGTGGACGACCGGCCATATTAGTGGCCTACCGGCCATTGATGACTTTTTTGCAGATATTTTATTGACAGCTGTTCCAGCTGCTGAGACAATCAGCTTGATCACCATACACGTGTATGGACTGATATAACTCAGCCAAAAGCTTGTTTTTGTATAAATATGGGGATTCCTCCCCCATTTTTGAGGGTTAGCAATTTTGGAACAAAACTCTCTCTCTCTCTCTCTCTCTCTCTCTAGCAATTTTGTGCATAGATGCTTGGATACACTCCACTTTTGTCCATCAATCCTTAACAAAAGTTGCTAGTCTTTGGGCTGAGGTTACTTGAGACCTTCTTTGAGCTTTAGAAGGTGTTTTTGACTTGAATTTGTGCCTAAAATTGTTGCTTGCTTCAAGAGGTATAACACTTCCCTTTTATACTTGTTTTGCATACTTGCTTTGCCATCTTTTTCAATTGTTTGAGGACTCATTTTGAACTTTAAAAAACTATGTTTTTGTGGCCTAAAATGGTGGTTTGAGGCCATTTTAAGTTAAAGGGTGGTTCACCCTTCTTGCTTCTTTGCTTGTAAAGCTTTTGTACCCTTGTTCATCACTTTCAAACCAAATTTTTTGGGCCTTTTAACCACTGAATTTCAAAGGTTTTTTAGTAGCAAAAAAACTCATTTTGAAGTCCAAATATGGAGGGGTTAGCCTCCCCTCCTTGTGTCTTGTTTGCATGCCTAGGTAGCTTTACATGTTAGCATATTTTTCTAGCTTAACTTAGCTCAAGTCCAGCATGTTTTAGCCTCTGAAATAGCCTGTTTTAGCTCTGTTTTTGGCTGGTTAGTTCATTTGAATCTTGTTTTGCATGGTTGTAGTGCAATAGTCCTCACAAGTTATTGTTTTACGGTCTTAGACACCTCTTGTTTGAGTTGATAGCATCTTTTGGTGTTGTTTTACACTCCATTTCAGCACCATAAACTCTACAACCTCCCTCTTTGCTTCACTCTTTTATTTTCTTTTGAGGGTTGTTTCAAGCTTAGGATCCTTTAAGTTTGAGATTGAGGTCATGCTTAATGGTTTAATCCTCTTTGAGGGTTCATTACCAACGACATGATCTCTCTCTTGCCTTAAATTATCCCTTGGTTAACACTTCTTTCATCTTAGAAGACACTCACCGAATGGACAAAATGAATAAAGAATGATTTGGTAACTAAAATGTGTAAACAAAATTGGCAAGTAAAAGTGGCAAGATAAGCATTCCTTTGTGTTGCATTGCATGTGTTCAAATCAGATGTTAATTTGAACACAAGGAAAATGGGACATTTCATACTCAAAAGTGATGAAATATGCCACTTTTCTAGGTCTCCGTTGCCCTCGATCATGCATGATAGGGTGATGGCATTCATTAAACTTGTACAATTTGGTCCCTTAGCCATCATGCATGGAAATTGCTTGATTGATGGTTTGAGGGCCAAATGTATCACTCCTTTGAGCTTGTGTTGATGATAAGGGGTGATACATGGTACAAACAACTTGTGAGAATGCCTCTTCTTTGCCCTGTTTGCTCTTTGTTGTAGCAAGAAAATGAGCATCACCAGTGGCCGGCCGACCACTGCTATTGGCCAGCAGGCCACCACTGTTGGATGGCATCCCCTACTGGTGGCCGGCCGGCTACCACTTCTGGCCTGCCGGCCACCAATGAAAATTTGGTAGAAAGCTTGTCATGCAGAGCAGAGTTGATCAGGAGAAGGAGGACTAGTGCATAGGGTGTGTAACAGAGGCAATTGGAAGCAAAACAGCGGGCGTTCTTCGGGTGGAAACCGAGCATGCATTGGGCAGCCCTCGCCTCCCTGGATCATTTGTTTAAATTGATTAGTTAATTAGTTGTAGCTAAATAATTAATGGTGTAATAATTTAAGTAGAGTAGTTAATTAATTCATATTGTAATTAATTAGCTTAGTTGTTTTGTAATTAATTACTTAAGTATTTAGCTAATTAGTTTGCTTTGTAATATTTAATTAGCTTAGATAGTTAATTATTTAATTGTTTTAATTAACTAGTTTAGAGTAAGCTTGTTATTTATTCGAAGTGTTGTAATAATTAGCTTAATTAGCTTAGTTAGTTAGCCAGTTAGCCTTTATTCATTCGGACCCTCCATCGCAAGGGCGTAATATTGTAATAAGTGTGTGTGCGTGTGTGTATGTCTTCCAATCCCACGTCTTTCTCCCTTTTATTTAATCGCTTTTGATGGTTAGATTAGGGACATATTTTGAATTAGCATAGTATTGCATGCACCGAGGCTCGACGCATCATTCAAACTGGATTGTCTTTTCAATACCTTCTTTGAATACATGCTCAATTGCATGTTGTTTAAATCAATCCATATGCCATATTAGTAGCCGAGCCTATTAATTGCATTCTTTGCATGTGTTGCATTAAGCAGTTTGTATAGTTAGGAATCATGCATAGTTTTCTAACTCATATTTTCTTGGCTTGGAGTATTAGATGAGTTTTTATGCTTGAGCATACTTGCATAAGCGTGAATGTTGCCATGTCTAGCATGCTTGCCATGAGGCTATGTGCTTACTTGACAAACTGCTTGAATGCCTGTGGATGAAGGCTTGTTATTTGAATTGGAACAATTCAACGAATGTAAGTTTTAAGCTCACTTTGTTGAGTGGAAAATCATGTTTTAAGCCCACTATGTTTGGTGGCAAATCCGCAATCTTTAAGCCCACTTGAGGTGGCAAATTCAAACCATTTTTCGCAAACAAACATGAGTTGAATTGTTCCAAATTAAGCAAATTAGTCTATACTTGCTTGTGCGCATCACATAGTAATGCTAGTTCAATAACAGGAATAAGAGCACATGATATTTATAAAAAATCATATCATGATTAGTAGAAGCTGATCTTTGATCGGTAGAGCGGGGGTGCTCAATTCATGACCTTCCCCTCTCGTACCTAAGTTCCCAAGCCAAGGTAACTTTGGTGATGATCGACACGTGGCCTTTGGCAATAGTTATGGGTTTCCTAAATTCCCCCAAAATAAAATATTTAGGTGGCGACTTTGTATCCGGCAAAACAGTCCAATTTTGGCACTTTTTGAGTCAAAATCAATTTTTCAAAACGATTTGCCAGATTTGGACTCTTTGGTGATTATCAGTTTCAAATTGCAATTGTGAGATTAGATTCAGAACCACGGGAGTCTGAACTGTAGGGCTTCTTTTCGAGTTTCCGAAAGAGGGGCACGAAAAAGACGAGCTACAGTCGTGTATGTATACCTCGACCTCTTTATGGATCATATCATGCAGAATAGTGGTTGCAACCCTTTGATTGGTAGCCCGGCATTCTTCAACCCAAACGACATCACCCTGTAGCAGTAGGTTCCCCATGGCGTAGTGAAGGCAGTTTTCCCTCTATCCTCGGGTGCCATCAGAATCTGGTTATACCTGGAGAATCCATCCATGAAGGAGAGCAACGCATAACCTGCGGTGAAATCCACTAATTCATCGATGTGCGGCAAGGGAAAGTCGTCCTTCGGAATACTCTGTTCAAATCTTTGAAGTCCATACACACCCGAATTCTGCCATCTTTATTTGTCACTGGGACGATATTGGCCAACCAAGTTGGATACTCAGATACTAGCAAGAACCCTGTGTCTATCTGCTTGGTGACCTCATTTTTAATCTTTAAAGCCCAATCCGGGCGTATTCTCCGTAGCTTCTGCTTGACGGGTCGGGCTTCGAGGTCAAGAGGGATCTGATGCTGTACAATCTCAGGATTGATTCTAGGCATGTCTTCGTAGGGCGACACAAAAACATCTTTGAAATCTTTTAATAAAGTGACTAAGCGCTCGCGCTCCTCCGAAGACAACGTGGACCCGATCTGGACCAGACGCGGATCCTTCTCAATACCCACATTAAAAGCAATGATTTCATCAGCAAGGGGTTTTGCAAACCTCTTTTCCTCTCGATTAATCAAATTTTTCATTAAAATTTTGAAAGTTCTGATCAATACAATAAACAAGTGGCACAAAAATACTCAGAATCTGTAGTGGTATTCTTATTCACAAAGTTCAGCTCATCCAGATCTTCGGTTACAACTGACTCAAAAGAAAAAGAAAAGGGCGACCTGGACAAGACCTCGGTATCCGGGTTATCACCCCCACGAATACCGGACCCAGACTCAAAAGAACCGAAATCTGATTCTAACTCCACATACTCTGTGGAATAAGATTCTGGTTCACTACCCGGCTCAAAACTACTAGACAAGTAGCCCTCCTCCAATTGCCAGATGAGAGGTGGTGCATCAGATACGTCCAGTATGCTGCTAGAAAGGTTCACCCCCGGTTGGTCCCCAATCATGGAAATGGTCAGGTTATCTCCCAAGCTCTCTTAGTTGATCGGAGGATCCGAAAGGAGACATGCCAATGCTGCCCCTACTTCAAGCTCGCTGCTATCCAAGTCATTTTCTATGCTCTTCTCAGCTTCGGTAGTAATTGGCTCAACCTTTCCTCTGTATCACTATCTTGCAGTTGCAAGTCAAAGAAAATTTCAAAGCCACGAACCCAGCTATTTCTCAGAGTTAAACCAGGGCTCAGGAAAACCGTAGAAAGGGAAGTCTTCACCCTCCCGAACAAAATGACCATTCAGGGTTCCCCGGATTGGTCTGTGCACAAGTTCATAGTGTTTCCCAGCCTACTTGGCTTTGGCTCTTCCTGCCATCTCTTTTCCTTTCCTAACTGAATCCTTTTTGGTGGGCGTATAGCCAAGACCAAAGGCATATGGATTATATGGCACATCGGCCAGTGTTGTGACGCCCTTCCGGCCACTTCTTCCCAGTCCCATTCTTGGCATATGTTGGAGCTTGTTCATGAAGTAGATTGATTGGGTACTGACATACAAGCCCTCATCAGCTGTCAAGATGTTCTGCACCATTTGAGCCTCAGCTAGAGTGAATCCGGAGAGGAAAACAACCTCCTCGCCATGAAGAATTTCCAGCACAGGCGTAGTTACCTATAGCGGACGATGGATAGATGAATTCCCAAACATGATAGCCATCCCCTTCCTATGGGGGTATTTTAACATTTGATGGAGGATAGATGAGACTGCTTTCACGTGGTGCAGCCAGGGTCTGCCTAATAGTAGATTGAAAGTGACCGGCATATCTAGGACATGGAACTCAATACCCTGTTGAGCTGGGCCCACTTGAACTCAGATCTGTACTGTCCCCATCACCTCTTTGCTGGTATTTTCGTACGCCTAAATCACCTAGCCTGTAGGCATGAAATCTGCTGGTTTCAAGTCGATGGCATATGCTGTACGAGACGGTCAGACGTTGATTGCTGACCTAGTGTCGACCAATACCACTGGCACCCACTTTTCTCTGCACTCAACTGATATGTAAAGAGGTCTGTTATGTGCTGAGCCTTCTGGCAGCAGTTCCTTGTCCGAGAAGGTTAGAGTTGGGCTGGCGCCGCCTGGGAAAACTAATCCCACAAGTTGTTCCAGAGTGGTGTCAATGGATAGTTTGGCCTTATCCATAGCTGATAGCACAACCTGTTGATGCACTCGAGAAGCCATGACCAACCCTCAGATTGAAATATCGGCCTGAATCTTTGTCAGCTATTTCAGCACCGCCTCTTCTTCCACCTGACTTTCCTTGTGCTTCTCAACCTTTTTATCTTTCCCGGAGGCTTCAGCTTGGTCTAAATGTGGGGGCTTAAAGTATCGCCCACTTCTAGTCATATGGTCCACCTCTTCAGAGTACCAGGTGTTGTCTGGAAGGTCTTCACCTCAATCCTCATCAGTGTGGGCAAGATACAGATCATCATCTTCCCACCATATACCTTCAGCAATCGACAAGCAATAGTCTGATTCCGTTCTAATCATTCTCACATCAAAAACATCCCCCACAGGGTGTCGGGCTTTTCCAACTTCTTGTTTGTCTTGCTTCATTTCTTGCAGAAACCGCTTCAATGCGGCTTCTTGTTCTGAATTCGCGGTACTCACAGCGCCCAATTCTTGAGCTAAATTCTTGATACTGGTGCTCTCCGGCAATTTCCCCTTGTCCTCGACCATTCTGGTCACTGCAGCTATTCTAGCTTCCTTTTCTTCAGGTTTTAGTTCAGTTTCTTCCTCCTTGTTAGGCTCGTCACTAAGCCACCCAGAGTTGTCTGTCGACCAATTCAGATCAAACCAGTCAATCTGCACGTCCTCCTGATCTTGTTCGTCATAGAACTACAAATTGTCAAAGTCTTCTTCCAGCTCGGCTAGATCATCTAAACCTTGGCTCGGACCATCCTCTCAAACCACACTAACCTCGGCTGCTATCGGCAATACCACTTCGGGCTTAGCTTGGTCAACTGGCATAATGTAACAGCAGGGTCATACTCCCCCTCTAATAAGTCCACAGAGCTCTCAAGCAATGGGCTAACACTCTTCTCCAATCTACCTCATTCTACCATTGTCACCACCACGGGTTCGGGTTGAAGTGTGGATGTGTCCATCATGCACAACTCTGTGCTTTCAGGGATGAACACGGCCGGCTTGGGAAGGTGGGAAGAGGTAATATATACGCTGGGGTCATATGGGATGGACAGTGTATGTATTACATTTAAGTGCCGAGGTGGAAGGACTTGGTTGTGGGCTGGGAGAGGGTTGGTCGTTACATTTGGCTTTTAAGGTGGTGCTATCACCTTGTTATCGATGAGATCTTGAATCTCATGACGCAGCCTGTAGCATTGGTCAGTGTCGTGATCGTGCTGCTGGTGAAAGCACAGTATTTGAATGGGTTGTGTTTAGGCGGAAGAGGATCGGGTAGTGGGGATTGTTCTAACGGCTTAAGATCTCCTTTTGTGATTAGCATCCCTTGGGCTTTGGATAAAGGCATATAGAATAGGGTGAAGGTCCTCTGGGATCGGGCTTGGTTGTTTGAGGTTTGTGGATTTGTACTAGCAAAAGGGTTAGCTGTTTTGGCTGTGGTGATGACAACATTCACATCAGATGGCTGCGCAGTTGTGCTTCCACTCGTGGTTACATTGAAATTGCGCATAAAAGGCCTCTTCAACTGCTCCTTCTCATCAATTATCAACCCTTGTTTCATTGCATCTTCAATCTGAACCCTTATCTCATGGAGCTCAGTGAATGTGAACAAGAGCAAGACAATCATCTTCTGCAGTAATTTCCCTTGCAGATTAAGGACCACCATCTTGATTTGATCTTTCTCAGATGGCCTGGTAGTCATTATCGAAGCCTTAGCCCTCCATCTCGTTACAAAGTTTGAGAAGCCCTCCTTTGGCTCCTGACGGGTTGCCTTAAGATCACGGGTTGTGACCTCGATTTGGGTATTATAGGAGTACTGTGCGATGAAGGCCTCAGCCATTTGCTCCCAGCTCCGTTTCACAGAGTCCTCCAGCTTTGCATACCAGATAGCCACTATTCCTGACAAGGTCTGGCCGAAAAGCAACAACTTTTGAAGTCTAGTGAGGCCCATTGGTTGCAGGATGTCTGAGAATAACCGTAAATGGACCATGGGATCCCCAGAACCATCGAATCAGTCTATGTGTAGCATCTTGAATCTATCCGGCAGAGTTACTACGGAGTTAGTGTATCCATCTTTGATGTCAGGGATTGAGTTCACACCCTGTGCCCATTTGAAAAGCTTTTCTAGCTTGTTAACCTTCAATGCAGTGGGGTCAACCTCAAATTCAAATGGAGGCTCGGTTTGGTAAACTGGCGCCTTGGAGGCTTGCGGTGGAATGGGGTCTACTTGATTGCCTAGATTCTCTTGGACATTGGTAGTGGTTCCAGGTACCGGAATGCCCACTAGAGGTGCATGGGAAACAGAAGCCGCTGCTTGTTGTGGTTCCTGTTGCTGCAGCCTATTTATCACTTCTGTTTGATGGGCTGTAACTTCAGCTTGGCGGGCAGCATCTAGTTGCATGGCTTCAATGGTTTGCTAGAGATTACGGATCAAATCTTCCATTCCTGAAGGATACTGAGACATCTGAATAGGCGAGTAGTTTCTTACTGATGAAGCCTAACTAAATGTAGGTGATTGCTGAACTGGTGAATTATGCCTAACCCTCCTCCGTCTCGTAACCAGTGGGAGTGAAGCAAACACAGGTTGTCCCCTGACAAGGTCCCCGGATCTGTAAAGTCTCCTCACACAGGTCCAGAGTGCTTGGGGGGTAACCGAACTATCCGAAGCAATTGTGATAAACTACCTTGCAAAAAGAAATAAAGCAAAAAGGAAAACAAAAATAAAAAACCGCACAACACCTCAGCTCAGACGTTAACAACACACAGTTGTAATCAAAAGCTATAGAAATATACACAACATTGATTTCTGCCCCCAAATCTGATACCCAAACTTGCAACTGATACGCACATTCTTGTAGAGTTTAACTCTAAAAGCACATACCAGTTAAGTGAGAGCCAAAACATCCCTATGATGGGGTAGGGTTACCATGCCCTAATTTCATCAGGAGCTGGGGTTCACTATTCAAGCAAAGTGGTTTCACACAATCCTGCATTCGGGTGAGCAACCTGTCCTAGTTTGGAACAGTCTCCATGGTTTTTGATATGCAACTAGGCCGATTAGTCAAAAAGGATACCTCAGCAAGACTACCTAATATACCTCTCACACCTAACATCGAGAAGTGAAAGGAGGATCAAGCGATACAACGGTAATCTAGATCCAAGGGTTGTGTTCCCATCGTGGCAGAGCCCGCGACTGGTCAGCCTTTTGGCAAGCTTTTCCAAGCAAACCTCCGGCATACCGTCCAGGAATAGCAGGTGGCAAACACAGTGACTTAGGTGCACCAATGCAAATGCAAATGCAAAGAAACACATAAGTGTAGATAAAATCTCATATCATGAGTTCGAGTCAAGTTCTCTAAATCCCCAGGGAAGTCGCCAGAAACTGTAGCTTGACTATTTCGCACCCCCTGTCGGGAACTCGAAAGAAGCCTTATAGTTCGGACTCTCGCGGTTCTGAATCTAATCTCACAAGCGCAATGTGAAATTGATAAAAACCAAAGAGTCCAAATCTGGAAAATCTTTTAGAAAACCGATTTTGGGATCAAAATGCCAAAATTGGACTGCTTTGCTAGATACAGAGTCGCCACCTAAATATTTTATTTTGGGAAAATTTAGGGAACCCATGACTCGTGCCAAAGGCCACGTGTCCATCATCACCAAAGTTGCCTCAACTCAGGAACTTTGGTACGAGAGGGGAAGGTCATGAATTGAGCACCCCCGCTCGCGCCGATCAAAGATCGGCCTCTACCAATCGTGATATGATTTTTATCAACATTATGTGCTCTTGTTCCGGTTATTAGGCTAGAATTACTACGTGATGCGCACAAGCAAGTATAGACTAGTTTGCTCAAATTGGAACAATTCAATTTTGTGTTTGTTTTGTGGAAAGGGTTTGATTTTGCCACCTCAAGTGGGCTTAAAGTTTCCGAATTTTCCACTCAACAAAGTGGGCTTAAACATACATTCATTGAATCATTCCAATTCAAACAACAAGCCTTCATCCACAGGCATTCAAGCATTTTAACAAGTAAGCATTTAGCCTCATGGCAAGCATGTTAGACATGGAAATCACTCACACTCATGCAAGTATGCTAAAGCACTAAAAACTCACCTAGTACTCCAAGATAAAAAAAGGAAACTAGTTAGAAACATATGCATGATTCCTAACTATACAAAATGGCTAATGCAACGCATGCGGTATGCAACTAATACGCTCGGCTAGCAATATGGTCATATGATTCATTTAAATAGCATGCGGTTAAACATGTATTCAAAGAAATGTATTGAAATGGAAATGCAGTTTGAATAATGCGCCGAGCCTCAGTGCATACAAGACAAGATGAATGGATGCAAGCATAAGGTATGCTAATTGAAACATATCCCTAATCTAACCATCAAAAGCGGGTAAATAAAAGAGAGAAAGACGTGGGGTTGGAAAGCATACACATTATTACATTACGCTCTCACGAAGGAGAGTCTGAATGAATAACTAAACTAAGCTAATTAAGCTAATTAAGCTAAGCTAAACTAATTAAGCTAATTATTACAAACCGAATAAAAAGCTAAACTAATTAGCTAATTATTACAACAATTGAACTAATTAGCTAACTAACTAATTAACTAATTACAAAACAATTGTAACTAATAATTTAGCTAAGTAACTAAACTAAGCTAATTTGTTGTTCCGCCTCGGGAAATGAAAGATGTGCATGCGCATGCTCGGTTTCCACCCGAATAAACCTCCACTTTGCTCCTGAAAGCCTCTGTTTGCACAGTTGAACACTTCCAGAACCATTTGCTCCAACTTACCAACACTCTGTTGAGGCTTGCATCAGTGGCGAGTCGGCTATTGGTGAATTTTGCCGGCCACCTGCCGGCCATGAAAGTGGCCTGCTGGCCATGGATAATGGTTTTTCGGCCACCTGCCGGCCATAGATAGTTGTAGACACCCCATTTTTGACCGTCCTCAAGACTTGGACGTCATTGTTTGTGTATTCGATGATTGTGCTTGTTTGTGTTTGCTTTGAGCGCCCGAAGTCCTCAGCGGAATGCCTTGTCTTTGAGCCTCTAAACCTTGTCTGTTTTGTGCTTGGTTTTAGACCAAGAGCTTGTTGCCTCTAGTCTAGAGGAGTGCATGACCTGTCGACCATGTCTTGTTCTTGTCGGCTACCAGTGGTGGCCGGTCGGCTATCAGTTGTGGCTGACGGCCACCAGTGGTGGCCGACGGCCAGTGGTCTCCTTTTCTAGATATTTGTTAACAGTTGTGCTAGCTGTTGCTCACTGAGCTGCATCTTCATACACGTATATGGTGAGATATTCACAAGCTCAAGACTTGTTTTTCTATATATAGGGGGTGTCCTCCTCCATTTTTGAGGGTTAGAAGATTTAGACCGAAAATATCTCTCTCTCTCTCTCTAGAATTCTCTCTCTCTTGTTATTTTGCACACATTTGTTTAGTTTCTCTTAGCTTTTGCACATCAACCCATAACCAAATACTCTCACCTTTGGGCTGAGATTACTTGGAGCTTTGTTTGAGCTCTAGAAGGAGGTTTGAGCATGGTTTGTTGCCTATTTTGTTCCTTAGCTTCCAGAGGTATAACACTTGTTATTTAAGCTTGTTTTCAATACTTGTTTTGCCATCTTTTTCTACTATTTTTGGCCTAGTTTTCAACTGTAAAAACCTCTGTTTTTAGGACCTAAAAATGGTGGTTTGAGTCTATTTTGTGTAAAGGGATAGTCCACCCTTCTTGTCTCTTAGCTTGTTAAGCTCTTGTACCATCTTTTCACCACTTTCAAATCAAACTTTTTGGACCTTTTAACCACTAAATCTCAAAGGTTTTTCAGTGGTAAAAACCTTATTTTGAACTCCAAAATTAGAGAGGTTAGCCTCCCCTCCTTGTGTCTTGTTTGCATGCCTAGTTAGCTTTGTGAGTTAGCATGTTTTTCTAGCTTAACTTAACTCTAGTCCAGCATGTTTTTGCCACTGTTTTGACCTATTTTGGCTCTGTTTTGGGCTGGTTAATTCATTTGAGGCTTGTTTTGCATAGTTGTAGTGTTATTTCCTTCACTAGCTTGATGTTTTAATGCTTTAATCATCATTCTTTTGAATTGATAGCATGTTTTAGTGTTGTTTTGCACTTCATTTCAGCACTTAAAATCTCTGCAACCTCCCTTCATTCTTCACTCTTTTGTTTGCTTTGAAAGTGGTTTCAAACCAGTTGTTTGCCTAAGTGTGGAATTGAGGTGTTGCACCTAATGGTTTAATCCCTTAGGGGGTTCATTACCAACAGTATAATCCCTCTTTCATGCCCAAAGCAACTTGTGGTTTGAGCCATCTTTCCATTAGAGGACACTCACTTTTAGACTTAATCGATTAAAGAATGAATCGGTAATGTAAAATGGGTGAACAAAATGAAAAAGTAGAAGATGCAAGATAAGCATCTTTCGTGTTGCATTGCATGTGTTTGAATCGGATATTAATTCGAACACAAGGAAACTGGGACATTTCATACTCAAAGTGATGAAATGAGCCACTTTCCTTGGTCATCATCACCCTTGATCATGCATGATAGGGTGGTGGTCTTTTGAGTCTTGCTTTGCACTCATTAAACTTGTACAAACTTGGTTCTTTGGCCATCATGCATGGAAATTGCTTGATTGGTGATTTGAGAACCAAGAGTTACACTCATTTGAGCTTGTTTGATGATAAGGAGCGTAACAGTACAGATAACCCTTGAGAATACACTGTTTTGCCCCTGTTTGCTCTCTGTTGCAGCAAAAAGGAAGTTCAGGATAGAAGTGGCTGACCGACCTTCATCAGTGGCCGACAGCCACCGGCAGTAGCCGACCAGCCACCAATGGTAGGCGATAGCCACCATTGGTAGCCGACCGGCCATCAATGGAATTTTGCACAGTGTGTTCCTGAGGTAGAGCAGAGGCATTCTGGGAGTTGGCAGCATTGTTGGTGTTCAAATATGTGCAAACAGAGGTGTTCAATGGCAAGGCGGTGGCTTTTCTGGTGGAGAAACCGAGCATGGATCCCTCACTTCCCAAGGCTAGTTGATTACTTTGCTTAGTTAATTAGCCTAGTATTTAGCTACTTAATTCATTTTGTAATATTTAATTAGCTTAGAATACATTAGTTAATTCATTTTGTGTTGTAATAATTAGCTTAGCTTAATTAGCGTAGCTAGTTAGTTAGCTTATTCATTTGGTCCCTCATTCGCGAGGGCGTAATGTTGTAATAAGTGTGCATGCGTGTGTGTATGTCTTCCAACCCCATGTCTGTTTCCCTTTTATTTAATCATTTTTGATGGTTAGATTAGGGATCATATTTCGATTAGCATACCTTATGCTTGCATGTTTGCATCTATTCATTCGTATTGCATGCACCGAGGCTCGGCGCATCATTCAAACTGCATCGTCAATTCAAGATACTTCTTTGAATGCGTGTTTAATCGCATGGTGTTCAAATTGATCCGTATGCCATATTAGTAGCCGAGCCTATTAATTGCATTCTTTGCATGTGTTGCATTAGACATCTTGTATAGTTAGAATCATGCATCTTTCTAACTAGTTTTTGTTTTGGCTTGGCACGAGTCAGGGTTTCCTAAATTTCCCCAAAAATAAAATATTTAGGTGGTGACTCTGTATCTGGCAAAGCAATCCAATTTTGGCATTATTTGATTTAAAATCGATTTTCCAAAATGGTTTGCTGGATTTAGACTCTTTAGTTTTTATCAGTTTCACATTGCACTTGTGAGACTAGATTCAGAACCACGGGAGTCCGAATGGTGAGGCCTTCATTTTAAACCCTTTCCAAAAGGCGGGGTGAGAAAAAGCCAAGTCCACAGTTTCTGGCGACTCTACTAGGGATTTAGAGAACTTGACTCGAACTCACTACAACAAAAAAGGCCTTTGGTGACAGACTGATTTTGTCTCCAAACATCAAATTTTCGTCACCAAAGTGATCTGTGACGAAAAAATTTTGTCACCACGTTTATCGCCAATACGTTGTCGCTGAAAGTACCTGGTGATGAAAAACAGTTTCGTCACCTATTTTTCATTTTTGGCGACAAAATGTTTCATCTCCAAATGTTGCATTTTTCGTCCTTTATAACATCAATTTCGTCACCAAAACTAAATATTATTTTATTTTAATTATTTTTGGCGACAAAATATTTCGTCACCAAATAGATTTTAGTGACAAAAGTTGTCCTCACCAATGATATGGATTAAGGTGACAAAAACATTCGTCACTAAAATGAGCAGAAAAGAAAATTCTTCAATGACAAAAAACATTTTGTCACCAAATATTTCAATTTAGCGACGAAATATTCAGCAAATGAGACGAAATTATTTGTTTGGTACTATATCATTAGTGATAAAATTATTCGTCATGTTTTTGGAAAACTAATAGCGACATTTTTTATTTCGTCGCTAATAAAAATTAGAAAATTTTAAAATAGGAGGGAACTATTTTCAAATTAAATTTTTTCTCTTCAGTAAAAATTTCTTGTGCATTTCAATAACCTGTTCAATAAAATATCTATTATAAATCAATACAAAAATCTGTTCATTTTCATAAACATCACAATCGAATTTCAGCACTATCCACAAAAATACAATATGAACTGCATGCAGATTATAAACATGTCTCCTAGCCACAAAAAATATGTCTACTAATATCCACAAAAATATAATATCAACCGCATGAGGATTACCAAACACGTCTCCTAATATCCACAAAAAATATGTCTACTAATATCAACAAAAATAAAATATCAAGTGCGGATTACCAAACATGTCCTGTAATACCAACAAAAATATAACATTTACAACACAACCAAAATACATGTAAGGTAATATGAACAAAAACACAAAATGAGCTAGCTTCTGCTCTCCAAATTACCAAACATGTCCATATCAAATCTCGAATCTACAAAAAAATGAAACACAAAAAAAAAAGAAAAAAGAAAAAAGAATGCAAGCTAGACAATTATTATCTTATCAATTAAATATACAATTTAACATGCATTTTTCGACTTAGTTTTCAAATCGGGAGTCCGGTGCTAGTTCCGTAAGTTTCCACAACTTACATTGGTCCCTCCCAAGGTGTTTGAGGTGTTCCTCGGGCCTTCCCGTGCCTGTTACACGATTTTGGCCCCCAATGGCCTATTTACAAGCTTAAGTGTTAGAAAAATTCATTTTTGGACTTAGTTTTCAAAACTGGAGTCCCGTGCTAGTTGCTTAAGTTTACACAAGTTACAACGGTTGCTTTCGAGGTGATTGAGATGTTCCCTGGGCCTTCTTGGGGTTGTTTAACGATTTTGGCCCCCCGATGGCCTATTTTCATGCTTAAGAGTTGGAAAAAAAAATGCATTTTTAGACTTAGTTTTCAAACCGGGAGTCTCGTGCTAATTCCGTATGTTTCCAAAACTCACATTGGTGCCTCCCGAGGTGTTTGAGGTGTTTCCTGGGCCGTCTCGTGGCTGTTGCACGATTTTGGCCCCCGAAGGCCTATTTTCAAGCTTAAGTGTGAAAAAGTGTATTTTTGGACTTAGTTTTCAAACCGGGAGTCCCGTGCTAGTTCCGTAAGTTTCCACAACTTATGTTGGTCCCGCCTGATGTGTTTGAGGTGTTCCCCGGGCCATCTCGTGGCTGTTGCACGATTTTGGCCTCCGATGGCCTATTTTTCAAGCTTAAGTGTGAAAAAGTGCATTTTTTGGACTTAGTTTTCGAACCGGGAGTCCTGTGCTAGTTCCGTAAGTTTCTACAACTTACTTTGGTCCCTCCCGAGGTGTTTGACGTGTTACTCAAGCCGTCTTGTGGCTGTTACACGAGTTTGGCCTCCGATGGCCTATTTTTCAAGTTTAAGTATGAAAAAAATGCATTTTTGGACTTAGTTTTCGAACTGGGAATCCCGTGCTAGTTCTGTAAGTTTCCTCAAGTTAGCTTGGTCCCTCCCGAGGTGTTTGAGGTGTTACCCAGGCCATCTCGTGGCTGTTACACGATTTTTCCCTTCGATGGCCTATTTTCAAGCTTAAGTGTGAAAAAGTGCATTTTTGGACTTAGTTTTCAAACCGGGAGTCTCGTGCTAGTTCCGTAAGTTTTCACAGCTCACATTGGTCCCTCTCGACGTGTTTGAGGTGTTCCCTGGGCCGTCTCATGGCTGTTGCATGATTTTGGCCTCCGATGGCCTATTTTCAAGCTTAAGTGTGAAAAAGTGCATTTTTGGACTTAGTTTATAAACCGGGAGTCCCGTGCTAGTTTCGTAAGTTTTCACAACTCACATTGGTCCCTCCCGAGGTTTTTGAGGTGTTACATGGGCCGTCTCGTGGCTGTTGCACGATTTTGGCCTCCGATGGCCTATTTTCAAGCTTAAGTGTGAAAAAGTGCATTTTTGGACTTAGTTTTCAAACTGGGAGTCCCGTGCTAGTTCCGTAAGTTTCCACAACTCACATTGGTCCCTCCTAAAGTGTTTGAGGTGTTCCTTAGGCCGTCTCATGGCTGTTACACGATTTTGGCCCCCGATGGCCTATTTTCAAGCTTGAGTGTGTGAAAAGTGCATTTTTCGACTTAGTTTTCAAACCGGGATTCCCGTGCTAGTTCTATAAGTTTACACAAGTTAAAATGGTTCCTTTTGAGGTGTTTGAGGTGATCCCCGGGCCTTCTCGTGGTTGTTTCATGATTTTGGCCCCCCGATGGCCTATTTTCAAGCTTAAGTATTGGAAAAGTGCATTTTTTGACTTAGTTTTCAAACTGGGAGTCCCGTGCTAGTTCTGTAAGTTTTAACAACTTACATTGATCCCTCCCGAGGTGTTTGAGATGTTCCCCGGGCCTTCTCGTGGCTGTTACACGATTTTGGCCCCCTGATGGCCTATTTTCAAGCTTAAGTGTTGAAAAAATATATTTTTTGACTTATTTTTCTAACCGGGAGTCCCATGCTAGTTTTGTAAATTTCCATAACTTACATTGATCCCTCCCGAGGTGTTTGAGGTATTTCCCAGGCCTTCTCGTGGCTGTTACACAATTTTGGCCCCCGATGGCTTATTTTGAAGCTTAAGTGTTGGAAAAATATATTTTTCGACTTAGTTTTGAAATCTAGAGTCCCGTGCTAGTTCCGTAAGTTTCCACAACTTACATTGGTCCCGCCCGAGGTGTTCGAGGTGTTTCCCTGGCCTTCTCGTGGTTGTTACACGATTTTGGCCCCCCGATAGCCAGTTTTCAAGCCTAAGTGTTGGAAAAGTGTATTTTTTTTACTTAGTTTTCAAACCGGGAGTCCCATGCTAGTTCCGTATGTTTCCACAACTTACATTGGTCCTTCCCGAGGTGTTAAGGGTGTTCTCGGGCCTTCTCATGGATTTTTCACGATTTTAGTTCCCCGATGGCCTATTTTCAAGCCTAAGTATTGGAAAAGTGCATTTTTGGACTTAGTTTGAAAAAGTGTATTTTTCTACATAGTTTTCAAACTGGGAGTCCCATCTTATATCCATGCATATATTATCATGACTTATGAAGATGTATTAGATATTTAATTCGTTATGTTTCTTTTTCTTTTTTCTTTTTTTGATGTTGCATTTCCATTTAACATATATGGGTTTTCAATAATGCTACAATAAATAAAACAATATACATGGGTTTTCAAAAAAGTCACTGTTAAGGCCTATGAGAAAAGTCACTTTAAGATCAATTCTTGTCTAGAAGATACTTGCTCGTCAATTCTTGTCTAAGGCCTTTGAGAAAAATCACTTTAAGATCAAACTCAATTACAAGATCCACAAAACTTGAGGCCAAAACATTTAAAGAAAAACACAGCATCACTAATAAGTGTTCAAAGAAAAACATTCACCTAAACTTATTTATATTTAACATGAAGATTACACAAAAGTTAAGAGCTGTAACAGATCATAAGGAAGCGGTAGAGGGAAAAACCTCAAAAATTTAGTTCCACACACAATAGAGAATTAAGCAAATTTCATATCCAAAAGGAAATTTGTACCACACCAAAAAGATAATCTATACCGCCCTAAAAACTAATTTCTAATTTGTACCATGCTAAGTTTTAGATATTTACCATGACAAAAAAACTAATTTGTACAAACCATTATAAGGATGGAGGTATAAAAACAATGTCCTTCCGTACTTGTCAAAAAAAAGTCATATCCACAATTCTATGTCAAAAACCATCTGCAAAAATAAAATTAATCATTAGTATTGACTAAATATTGGCATATTTAAAATTATAAAAGAAACATATAAAACTTGAACTTAATTATTCTTTTCAAATTAATCATTAGTTTTGCATACTCAAATATATATGAAATAAAAATTTGGAAAACTCGAATGCATATATCAGGCAACCAGTAATATTTTACAAGTAATCATTCTACATAATTATAAGAATTTTTCCATTTTTTGCAACTACAACGCCGTGTCCTATTTACGTACCGTTTGTCTCTACAACATCGTGTCCAATTTACAACGCCCTTTTTCGACTAAGTCGGATTATTTTTAATTTTTTTTCAATTAACTTAAATGAATGTATGTAGTTCCTAGTCTCAAAACAGGTTGGAAGGAAATTTAATTGCATTAGTAGTCTAGTTAGGCTTCATAAAATTTACACAATCTTGTTGTGCTAATTTACTTTAACCAGCAAGTATATGGAGACCATAATGGATATTCATTTGAAATATTCATTTAAAAGAGTGAATGCATGTTTAAATTAGGTGGAATTTCCCTGGTTATTTGTATTTGAAATTCTTGATAGGAATGTCAGGAAAAGCATTTGGGTTGACTAAGCTTAATATGGCATGTTTTGAGAATTAAAAAAGATTGTCAATGGACTACAACTAGTAACTTGTGAAAAATAAATTTGATTGGTATAATAGTGTGGAAGATAGGGTGTCGTTTTGTTTAGATTGAACCTGCAAAAGAAGCATTTCATTATTTTATACAATTGAAAAGGCACCTAGAAATATGCCATCAATTATGCAATGCATTATTAAGTCATACCCAAAGCAACAAAATTGATTAGCATTGCAATAAATTATTGACCCTTAAAGAAAATTAGCTAGTCAAACCTTTACAAATCTTACCTTCTTCCCAGCCTCAACTTGCTTAACCTCAGCACCAACAGCAAGAATTTGAAAAGGGGAAAAAACCCAAATAAAGAAAATTGAATTATTGTATTTGCATCAATTTTCCCACCTCCCCCATAAGGTGGAGTTCAAATTGAACAGCTGATTTGGGTCCAAGAGCTATTTTCTACACAAAAAACAATTCATTCATGAAGATGATAGTTTACAACAAGGTTGTGGCGGCACACATCTTTGTCTGTTACTTCATAAATAATAATTTAAAAAATAACAGAAGAACACAATTTGCAATAGTAGGACAAGTAGAGGTCACTCCAACAGAGGACAACTGAATGGTTTGCCGCTATATATATTTTTCATTTAAAAATAAAGGAAATACCAAAGAATAATCATATTAAAAACATACCAAAAAATATTAGGAAGGTTTTGGAAAAGAGGATAGACCAAACAAGTAACTTTAAAAAGAAAAAACTTATAGCCTGTGAGCATTTTAGTAAATGTAAATGGTTTCATATGTTGGGCATGAAAGTACAATTTCTAATGAGTTAGAAATTATAAAGATTGCATGGTGAAGTGGGGATCTTCCTTTTCTCTTACAATTTACATTTGTACCAATTCTTCTTGAGAGGCTTCAGTTCAGCAGTACAGCAGCAATTCCACTAACTTCACACAAATTAATTAAGCTGAATGGACATATTCTAAAAAAACATTGATCTTACCACTGCAGATAAGGTTTCAAAATTTGTTTTCTTTAAAAAAAAAAAAAAAATATGTATACCTCAACAAGAGTTTTCCTTATGTATTCGAGCTTTACAAGCTTCAATAATGATTCTCTTTACCTCTCAGAACTAGCAAGGCAACGTAGATTAAGGTTTGAAGTGTCACACATGCATCACAGTTTCTAAAAGATCTAAAGATAACACAAACTATATCATTGGGATTACTACTCCTAATGTTGATATAGCAACAAATACACTACCAAGACATATTTTTAGGTGTTGTTTGTTGCTTTGGGTATGACTTAATAAAGCATTGCATAATTGATGGCATATTTCTGGGTGCCTTTTCAATTGTCTAAAATAATGAAATGCTTCTTTTGCAGGTTCAATCTAAACAAAACGTCACCCTATCTTCCACACTGTTATACCAATCAAATTTATTTTTCTAGATTTACCAATGAGTGAACTAGTTGTTTTCATTACTATAATTTTTGTTCCCATATCATGGATCATGATTGGGGGGTTATGATGTTAGTATTGGATGTTTAATTAGAAAAGGAGGTGACAAACTTATCTTGCAGTGATTAGAGGTTGTTTGGATTCACTGATGAGTTGCTTTACCTAGGAAAAATTGTCATTAATAGATGGATTTTTAATAGCCCCTTAATAATTTTGATAATTCATGAAGGTGAAGAAGATGAACAAAAAATATACATTGTCTATCTAAGATCCCATTCAGATGTATGATTTCAGATTGCCACAGAATCATGTACAAGGCAAAATCATTTTTGACAAGTCCAAACATGAGAACAAAAAATAGTCAGATATTGACAAAAAAAAAAAAATAGTCAGATATTGAGCAATTGCACGATTTGGCCAGTACACTGCATTTTCACTATTGTGACTTCAGAATACAACAGAAGAAGTAGAATAAGAAGATGAGCAGAGACAGATAATTTTTTGATTTGGGCATTGCATTAAACAGTTGGAAGGAGAAAGATGTAACAAGAAGAAATACCTAAATCAAAATGGGGAAATAGAGGAAGGGATGGAGAGAGAGAGAGAGAGAGAGAGAGAGAGAGAGAGAGAGAGAGAGAGAGAGATACCTAAATCAAAATCAATGGGCTTGAGACGGTGAACGACAGTGAGTGACGGTGGCGATGATACAGTGTACTGACGGAGAGTGATGGGCAGTTTGACAGGATTTAGATCAAATAGTGGCGATGCCGAAGGAGGAGGAGGAGGAGCTCCGATTGCTGGCAAACGCGAAGATGACCGGTGGGAGAGAGGGAGGGGAGAGGAGCAGCGGAGACGGAGAGAGAGAGAGAGAGAGAGAGAGAGAGAGAGAGAGAGAGAGAGGGCTTTGTAAAATAGGACCTAATTTAGGCAAACAAAGAGGGTTCCTACTTATAGCCTGAAACTACGTCGTTTTGCATAATAAAATTATAGGAGACGAAATTATTTCCTCGCGGAAAATTTTGTAAAATGGTGACGAAAATTTTCGTCTCTAAAATGGCGCTCAAATATTCTGCCAAATTTTCCAAGGGCGGGAATTTTTTTTGCGACGAAAAATAAAATATAGAGACAAATAAAATTTTCGTCACCTATTGTTTTATTGATTTTAAGGATTTAGTGACGAAATTTGGTTTTTCTCTCTAAAAATACTACAATTGGAGATGAAATCTTACTTTTATCTCTAAAACATGTATATTTGGAGACGAAATTTTGTTTCATCATGCCTTTTCGTCACCAAAGACCTTTTTTGTTGTAGTGTCATGATATGTTATTTTATCTACACTTGTGTGTTTATTTGCATTTGCATTTGCATTGGTTCGCCTAAGTCACAGTGTTTACCATCTACTATTCCTGAGCGATTTGCCGGAGGCTTGCTCGAAAAAGCTTGCCAAAAGGCTAATCGATTGCGGGCTCTGCCACGATAGGAACACAACCCTTGGATCTGGACTACCACTATATCGTTTGATCCTCCTTTCACTTCTCGGTGTTAGGAGCGAGAGGTATATTAGGAAGTCTTGCTGAGGTACCCTTTTGACCAATTGACCAAGTTGCATATCGGAAGCCATAGAGACTATTCTAAACTAGGACAGGTTGCTCACCCGAATGTAGGAATTGTATGAAACCGCTTGTTTGCGTAGTGAATCCCTAGCTCCTGACGAAATTAGGATAGGGTAACCCTACCCCATCATAGCGGTGTTTTGGCTTTCACTTGCTTGATATGTGCTTTTGGAGTGAAACTCTGTAGGAGTGTATGTATCAGTTGCAAGTCTGGGTATTAGTTTTGGGGCAAAAGTTTTGGGACAAAAATCAGTGTTTGAGTACAGTTCTCCAACTTATGATTGCAACTAAGTGTTGTTTCTGTCTAAGCCGAGGTGCTGTGCTGTTTCTGATTTTTGTTTCTTTTTTCTTTATTTTCTTTTTGCGAGGTAGGTCTTTCACCATTGCTTCAGACGATTCTGTTACTCCCCAAGCACTCTGGACCCGAGTTAGAAGGATTTGTAGATCTGGGGATCTAGTCAGGGGACAGCCAGTGTTTGTTTCACTCCCGCCGGTTACTAGGCGTAGGAGGGTTTGGCAGAATTCGCCAATTCAGCAGTCAACGTTTACGTCGCCTGTGTCCAGTCAAGCTCGATCATCTACTTCTACTCCAGACAGAGAGTACTCGCCGGTTCTGATAGTTCAAAGTCCTCCAGTCAACATAGAAGATATGCTTCGACAACTCTAGCAAACTATAAAGGCTATGCAGCCAAATGCTGCTCGCCAAGCAGAAGTCACCGCCCGCCAAGTGGAAATTGCAGCCCAGCAGGCTGAGTTGATCGCTAGGCTGCAGCAACAACAGCCACAGCAGGCAGTAGCCTCTGTATCCCATCCACCTCCTGCAAACATATCGGTAGCCGGAGCTATTGCTCCCACAGCTAATGTCTAGGAAAATGCGGGCATCCCAATGGATCCGATTCCTCCCCAGACCTCGAAAGCACCGGTATACCAAATGAAGGCCCCCTTCGAGTTTGAGGTTGACCCTACTACTCTGAAAGTCAACAAGCTAGACAAGCTCTTCAAGTAGGCACAGGGTATGAATACAATCCCGGATATAGAGGATGGTTATATTGATGCAGCAGTGACCTTGCTGGATAGATTTAAGATACCGCATATAGTTCGTTTTGATGGTTCAGGGCATCCTATGGTCCACTTGCAGCTCTTCTTAGATATATTGCGGCCTATGGACTTATCCAGACTTCAGAAGGTCTCAATCTTCAGTCGGACCCTGTCGGGTATAGCGGCTATTTGGTACGCCAAGCTGGAAGACTCTATGAAACGGAGCTGGGATGAGATGGCCGAGGCCTTTGTAGCGCAATACTCCTGCAATACTCAAATTGAGGTCACAAGTCATGATCTCGAAGCAACTCATCAAGAGTTGAAGAAGGGCTTCTCGAATTTCGTAATAAGGTGTAAGGCAAAGGCATCGATGATGACGACCCGGCCATCTGAAAGGGATCAAATCAGAATGATAGTTCGGAACCTGTAGGGGAAATTACTGCAGAAAATGATTGTATTTCCCTTATTCACATTCCCTGATCTCCATGAGATAGGAGTTCACATTGAGGATGCAATAAGACAGGGTTTGATCAATGATGAGAAGGAGCAGCCCAAGAGGGCTTTCACACGCAGTTCTAATGCAACTACTAGCGGTAGTGCAGCTGCAAGGCCTTCAGATGTGAGCAGGTCACCACCGCACCCAAGACTGCCAACCCTTTTGCCGGCATGCCCAATACCACTTCCTAAACCTCAAGCCATCAGGCCCAAGGCCAGAGGGTTTTCACCCCACTCTACATCTCTCTATCTGCGACCCTGAGGTCTTGATTAGAAAAGGCCATCTGAAGCCGTTAGAACAACGCCCATTACCTTATCCTCTCCCTCCGAAACACAACCCGGCCAAATACTGTGCCTTTCACCAACAGCATGGTCATGATACTGATTAGTGCTTTAGACTATGTCATGAGATTCAAGATCTCATTGACAATAAGGTGATAACACCTCCTGAAAAACCTAATGTCACTACAAATCCTCTCCCACCACATAACCAGGTCCCTCCACCTCGATAAATAAACCTCATCCATACACTGGCCATCCCTTACGACCCCAGTATATATATCACCCCTTCCCATCTACTCAAGCCGGCATTGTTCATCCCGGAGAGCATGGATTTGTTCATGATGAACGCGTCCACATTCCAACCCGAACCTGTGGTGGTGACTGTGGTAGAGGAAGGCATGCTAGCCTTGGTGGAGAATGAGAATACCAGTCTAGTGCTTGAGGGCTCCGTGGATTTATCTGAGGAGGAATACAACCCATGCTGCTACATTGTGCCAACCAAACAGGCCAGACCAGATATAGAGTTGCCGACAGGAATGGAGGTTAGTGTAGTCCGGGAGGATGGCCAGAGCCAAGGTGTGGATGGTCTAGCAGAATTGGGAAAAGACCTGGACAATCTGCAGTTCTACGATGAACAAGATTTGGGAAATGTACAGATTGGCTGGTTCGATTTGAACGGGTCGACAGACAATTCGGGGTGGCTTAGTGATGAACCTGATATAAAGGAGAAACTTGAACCGGAGCTAGAAAAGCAGGAAGCAGGAACCGCTGTAAAGGCTAGAATAGCCGATAGAAAGGGTAAGCTGCCGGAAGACGCCAGTCTGAAACAAGTGGCTCAGGAATTGATCATTGTTAGTATTACTGATACAGAGCAAGAAACCGCACTGAAGCGGTTTGAACAGGAAATGGACGAGAATGATCAGAAGGTTGGGACAGCCCAAGACCCTGCGGGGGATGACTGTGATGTAAGAGTAATCACGACGGAACCAGACAATTCTTGTCGGTTACCGGAGGAGTATAGTAGGAAGATGATGATCTACATCTTGCCCACACTGATGAGGATTGGGGTCAAGACTTGCCAAATGATACGTGGTATTCTAAGGAGGTAGATCATATGACTAGAAGCTGGCGGTACTTCAAGCCCCCACACCTGGACCAACCTGAAGAATCTGGAAATGATAAGGAAGCTAAAAAATAGAGGGAAAAATTGTTAGAGGAAGAGGCTGTGCTGAAACAGTTGAAGAAGATCCAAGCGGACATATCTATCTGGGGGTTGCTTATGGCCTCGCGCGTGCACCGGCAAGCTGTCCTATCAGCAATGGATAGAGCTAAGCTGTCTATCGACACAACCCCAGAACAATTACTAGGACTTGTCTTCTTGGGAGGTGTTTTGCCGACTTTGACCTTCTCAGATAAGGAATTGCCGCCCGAGGGCTCTGCGTATAACAAACCCTTAAGTCTCAGTTGAATGCAGAGAGAAGTGGGTGCCTGTTGTATTGGTTGACATTGGGTCTGCAATCAATGTTTGTCCGTCGCGCACGGCCTATGCTATTGGCTTGAAGCCAGCAGATTTTGTACCTATGGCCCAGGTGATCCGGGCGTACGACAACGCAAGCAGAGAAGTGATAGGAATAGTGCAAGTCAGAGTACAAGTTGGCCCGGCATAATAGGATATTGAGTTTCACGTCCTGGATGTTCCAGCCACTTTCAACTTACTCCTTGGACGGTCGTGGCTGCACCAAGTGAAAGTTGTTTCTTCCACTCTTCATCAGATACTGAAGTACACCCATGGGAAAGGGATGGCCATTGTGTTTGGAAATTCTTCTATACATCCTCCGCCTAAGGTCACTGCACTAGTACTGGAGATTGTACATGGCAATGAGGATGTTTTCCTATCTAGGTTTACCTTGGCTGAGGCCCAGGTGGTGCAAGATATCTTGGCCATTGATGAGGGGTTGTACGTTAGTGCTCAATTAGTCTACCTCATGAACAAGCTACAGCATATACCCCGGATGGGATTAGGAAAGAGCGGCCGGACGGACGTTACTGCACTGGCCGAAGTGCCACATAACCCATATGCCTTTGGTCTCGGCTATACGCCTACCAAAGAGGACTGGGTGAGAAAAGGGAAGGAAATGGCAAGAAGAGCCAAAGCAAAGCAAAGTGGGAAGCACTATGAACTTGTGCATAGGCCAATTCAGGGAACTCTGAACGACCGCTTTGTCTAGAAGGGGGAAGACTTCCCATTTTGCGGCTTTCCTAAGCCATGATTAAACTCTGAGAAACGGTGTCTACCCGGCTTTGAGATTTTCTTCGACCTACAACTGCAAGAGGGTGAACCCACAGAGGAACAGACTGAATTAACTACTGAGGCTGAATAGAGCACAGAAAGTGAGTCCAACAGCAGTGAACTTGCGATAGGAGCAACATTGTCATGTCTCCTTTCGGATCCTCAAATCAACCCGGAGAGCTTGGGGGATGACCTAACCGTTTCCATGATCGGAGACCAATCAGGTGTGGACCTTTCCGGTGGTATTCTGGATGCATCTAACGCACCCTCTCTTATTTGGCAGCTAGAGGAGGGCTTTCTGTCCAACAGTTCTGAATCAGGTAGTGAGCTGGAAACGGATTCCATAAAGTCTATGGAGTCAGAATCAGATTCTAGTTCTTCTAAGTCGGAGTCCGATATTCTTAGGGTTGATAACCCGAATGCCATAGTTTTGTCCAGGTTATCTTTTTCCTTTTCTTTTGAGTCGGTTGTAACCAAGGAATTGGATGAGCTGGAACTTTTGAATGTAAATACCACTGCAGTTTCTGAGTACTTCTTTGTGCCACTTGTGTATTGCATTGATCATGACTTTCAAAATTTTGATAAAAATGACGAGGAAGGAATTCCTCTAGTTTTGAAACATTTGATTGATCGAGAGAAGGAAAGGTCTGTAAAACCCCTTGTTGATGAAATCATTTCAATTAATGTGGGCACTGAGAAGGATCCGCGTCTGGTCCAGATCAGGTCCACGTTGTCTTCGGAGGAACGCGAGCGCTTAGTCGCTTTATTAAAAGATTTCAAAGATGTTTTCGCGCAGTCGTATGAAGACATACCTGGAATCGATCTTGAGATTGTACAGCATCGGATCCTTCTTGACCCTGAGGCTCGACCCACCGAGCAGAAGCTTCGGAGAATAAGCCCAGATTGGGCTTTGAAGATTAAGGAGGAGGTTATCAAGCAGATAGACGCAAGGTTTCTGCTAGTGTCTGAGTATCCGACTTGGTTGGCCAACATTGTTCCGGTGCTGAAGAAAGATGGCAGAATCCGGGTGTATGTGGATTTCAGGGATCTAAACAGAGCTAGTCCGAAGAATGACTTCCTTCTACCGTACATCGATGAATTGGTAGACTTCACCGCAGGTCATGTGCTGCTCTCCTTTATAGATGGATTTTTCGGGTATAACCAGATCTTGATGGCACCTGCGGATAAAGAGAAAACTGCTTTCACCACGCCGTAGGGAATCTACTGCTATAGGGTGATGCCGTTCGGGTTAAAGAAAGTTAGGGCCACCTATCAACGGGCTGCAACCACTATCTTGCATAACATGATCCACAAAGAGGTCGAGGTGTATGTGGACGACATGATTGTCAAGTCCAAGGAAAGAGAGGGCCACTATACCTCCTTGAAGAAATTCTTCCAACAGATCAGAGAATATCAGTTGAGGCTGAATCCACAGAAGTGCACCTTTGGGGTAACAGCAGGGAAAATGCTGGGTTTCTTGATCACACAGAGGGGCATCGAGGTAGATCCTTCCAAAATCAAGGCCATCTTAGAAATGCCACCACCAAGGACTGAAAAGGAGGTGCGAGGCTTTCTGGGTAAAGTGAAATTCATAAAACGATTTATTGCAAAATTAACCTTGACTTGTGAACCAATATTTGGTCTCCTAAAGAAAGGAAAGAAATTCCAATGGGATAACTGATGTCAATTTGCTTTTGAGCAGATCAAGCAGTATCTTCAAAACCCACCCGTGTTGTCACCGCCAGAGCCGGGGAAACCGTTGATCCTGTATCTGTCAGTAACGGACACAACTATGGACTCCATGCTTGCGCAGGAATATGAGAATAGGGTGGAGAAAGCCATCTATTACCTGAGCAAGAAGATGCTAGAATATGAGACCCGTTACACCCCACTAGAGAAAGCTTGCTCAGCTTTGGTATGGGCCACCAAGAAGTTGAGACACTACCTGTTAGCTCACTCTGTAATTCTGGTTTCGAGATTAGATCCCATCAAATATCTCTTTGAGAAATCAGCGCTTACGGGTAGGCTAGCTCGTTGGTTGCTTCTTCTCTCCGAATTTGATTTGAAATATATGACTCGCAATTCTGTCAACGGGAGAGCAGTAGCAGAGTTTTTGGCGGATCACCCAGTTGAAGGGGGCGAAGTGATAGAATACCTATTCCCAGATGAAACGATTCTGCAGGTTGAGGAAGAGATTTAGACAATGTACTTTGACGGAGCGTCTAACCAGTATGGTTATGGGATAGGGGTGTTGCTGATAGCACCTGAACATTCCCATATACCTTTAGCCTTCAAACTCCGGTTCAAGGTATCTAACAACCAAGCAGAATAGGAAGCATGTATCGCTGGCTTGGAAGCCACCCTGGAACTAGGGGCAAAAAGGTTGGACATCATTGGGGACTCAAACCTGGTTTTTTCTCAAGCAAAAGGAGACTGGAAAGTCAAAGAAGAAAGGATGAAAATCTGTCACCAAACCCTGGACATCTTGATTCCTAGGTTCGAGAAGCTAACCTTCACGCATCTGTTAAGAGAAAACAACAGGTTCGCTGATGCCTTATCAACTTTATCATCAATGATAGACATCCCTTTCGGAGTCCGGATGCATCTAATCATTATTGAATAGAGATATACGCTGGCCTATGAGTTGATCGCCGCAATAGATGAAGTACAGGATCAAAATCCCTGGTATTATGATATTTGGAACTTCTTGGAAAATGAGGTTTATCCACTAGGGGCAAATGCCAAAGATAAAAGGGCAACACGGCGAATGGCCGTATAGTTTATCATCTGCAGGGGTAAGTTGTACAAACGACGTCATTTGGGAATGCACAAGTTGTTCGTCGGTGCAGAGGAGTCAAAGCGCCGAATGGAGGCCATCCATGGGGAAAAGTGTGGAACACACATGAGCGGAGTAATGCTAGCCCGGAAGATTCTCAGGCAGGGTTACTACTGGTCTACCATGGAGGAGGATTGTATCGGTTTTGTTCGGCGATGCCACAAATGTCAAATTCATGCAAATCGCATGAACATTCCGCCGTTGAAGCTATACAACATGACTTCACCATAGGCGTTTTCAATCTAGGGAATTTATGTTATTAGGGCAGTTATGCCAAAAGGCTCAAATGGGCATGAGTATATCCTGGTGGCAATAGACTATTTTACAAAGTGGGTCGAAGCCTAATCCTATGCAGTGCTGAAAGCGTCACATGTAGCCAAGTTCATCAGGAACAATATCATTTGTCGTTATGAGGTCCCGAATGAGACCATTTCAGAAAATGGCTCCCATTTCAAGAGAGAAGTGATCGACTTGTTAGAGAAATACAACGTGGCTTTTCATAAGTCATCTACATATCGGCCGCAAACTAACGAAGCTATTGAGGCCGCCAATAAGAACATCAACCACATTTTGCAGAAGATGGTGGAAACCTACAGGGACTGGCCAGACAAATTGCCGTTTGCACTCTGGGGTTATAGAACTTCGATCCGTACTTCTACTGGGGCAACTCTGTATTCTCTGGTTTATGGGATGGAGGCTTTTCTGCCGATTAAAATAGAGGTTCCGTCGCTGCAGGTTATGGCTGAGTGCCATATAGCAAAAGCAGATTGGCAGCAGAGCAGGTTCGAAGAACTGATGCTGTTTGATGAGAGGAAGTTGAAAGTATTGTACCACATTCAAGGCTATCAACGCAGAATTGCCAGGTTTTTAACAAGAAAGTTAAGTCTAAGAATCTGAAAGAAGGGGATTTGGTGCTAAAAGACAACCGAGCCCCCATCCACAACTCTAGGGGCAAGTTTAGACCTAATTGGACTAGTCCTTACATCATCAAATCAATTTGGTCTGGTGGAGTTGTCAATCTTATGGATCTAGATGGCCTAGAATTCTCCCAACCAATCAACATGGACAAGTTGAAGAAATATTACCCTTGAGAGGCTCGATAGGTCGATAACCCGGAAAGGCGACCTAGGCAAAAGTTAGAGCACAAACAATTAGAAAAAAGAAAAACTGAGCTCGCAAGGTTGAAAACCCAGAAAGCGCAACCTTGGCAAACGTTAGAGCGCAAAAGGAGAGTGTTAATACACGAGTGAACCCGAACTGAACTACGTAAGGCTTGATTCCCATCTTCGAGATACGTAGGCAACTTCATTACGAAGTTCAGCCATAAACACTTCCAACTCAACTGTCCTGTCCATGAGGTCGTTCAGGTCATCTTTGTCTTTTATGCATCCAAGAGAGTTCAGCTGTGATCTTCATTATGAGAACCGGTTGCTGTAGACACCCCATTTTTGACCGCCCTTAAGACTTGGGCGCCACTGATTGTTTCCTTGGTGATAAAAGTTGTGCAGTGCAAAGGTTCGATTTATTCGGCAAGGAAAGCGTCAAATCCCAGCCTCACACCCCTTTTTAGACCAAAACTATTTTGACCAAAATGATTTTTAGATCTTAAAACCCTCTCTTTCAAAATATTTTTGAAAACGTTCCTACCATGTGCTAAAGCTCGCATTTCGTTAAATGTTTCACTTTTCGGTAAACCGAGCAAGGACAAAGTGGAAATGAATGGTAGAGAGGTAAAATCTTTGAAAAATCTTTCAAAACACCTTATTTAGGGGTTTTGGGTTGAAGAAAAGTGGAGAAGAGAGAAGAAAGCAAGCTGGAGAAGAAGTTGGGCATGAATTTGGGTAGGATCGAAACTGAGTAGTCTTCACTAAAAGAAGAATATCTTTTTGCACAGTTGCAATTTTTATGTGACGCTGCAACCATTGGAAAAAAGACTTCCAGGGCTTCAATTTAGGCTCAAGAATGACCTGCAAAGGAGTTGAGATGAAGGAGATATTCCCATTTGAAGTTGGGCCCAAAAAGCAGATTTTTCAAGCCAACCAGAGGTGGAGGTTCCTGGCCATGGATGGGCTTTTCTGGCCATGTGCCGGCCATGAATGGCCTTTGCTAGCCCCCTTCCATCCAAGAGTGACCCTTGCCGGCCAGAAATGGACATGTGCCGGCCATCAATGATGGCTTGCCGGCCATTAATGGAAAAAGTAAATTTTTTGCAAATATTTGTGTTCTAGCTGTTCTAGCTGTCCCTTTTGGGATATTTTCGACCTGAGCTTGCATTCTTCTATATATAGAGAGCCTTATCTATTTTTTTCAAGGTTAGAAACATTTGAGGAAGGAAAATTTTGGGAGCCTCTCTCTACAATTCTCTCTCTACATTCTTATCTCTCTTGAACCTTCGTGTATAAGTGCATACAAGTGTAGATACACTTCTCCTTTGCCTATACATCCTTGACCAAAGTTGGTTATCTTGGAGCTGAGGTTCTAGAAGGTCTTCTTGGAGCTCTTGAAAGTGATTTTGCTTGGTTTTGTTGCCTAAAAGTGTGCTTGGCTTCAAGAGGTATAACTCTTTCCCTTTAAGCTTGTTTTTCATACTTGCTTTGCCATCTTTTTTCACCATTTCAAGGCTGGTTTTGGCATGTAAAAAGTTCTGTTTTTCAGCCCTAAAAGTGGTGGTTTGATCCTTTGTGAGTTAGGGGGTTGTCCCCCCTTTTTGCTCTTTAGCTTGTTAAGCATTTTGCACCATTTCTCATCACCTTCAAATCATACTTTTTTTCCCTTTTTACCACTGAAAATCAGAGGTTTTTTAGTGACAAAAACCATGTTTTGAGGTCCAAAATAGGAGGGGTTGGCCTCCTCTCCTTGTGTCTTGTTTGCATGAGTAGATAGCCTAACATGTGAGTATGTTTTTCTACCATTTTGTGACCTGATCTTAGCATGTTTTTGCTATTTTTTTGACCCGCTTTAGCTCTGTTTTGAGCTGGTTTGGCTACTTGAGGCTTGCTTTGCATGCTTGTAGTGCAATGGTGGTTAATAGTCTAGTTTGTGCTATGTGTTGCCCTCTCATTCTAGCTATTTTTAGCTTACTTCAAGCATATTTTAGGACTTCTTTTAAGTTGTTTTAGGATTGTTTTGAATTGTTTGTCCCTTTTGAGCCTTGTCATGCATGGTTGTAGTGCAAATGCTCTTCACTAGCTTAATGAGTTAGGCCTTTAAACATGTTGTGCATGAGTTGCTTGCATGTTGTAGCATCATTTTGCATGTAATTTCAATGTGTATAGCCCTGTCACACTCTCACATCTATCACTCTTTCATTGCTTTTGAGAGTTGTGCTTTGAGCCTTGTTTGTGGGCTAACATGTGAGCATGGTTTTCTTGCCATTTATGCTTCTATCTCAGCATGTTTTAGCCACTGTTTTGGCATGTTTTAGCTCTCTCCAGAGCTAGTTTGGTCAGTTGAGTTTGATATTGCATGCCTCTAGTGTAATGCTCTTCACTAGCTTTTATGCTTTTGGCTCTTAACATGTTGTGCATGTGTTGCTTGTATGGTTGAGTATCTTTGGCACGCCATTTCAGCACTAAAAAGTCTGCAACCTCTCTCATTTCTTCATTTTTCCATTTGTTTTGAGGGTTGGTTAACCTTATGATTGTGTTTAAGCTTGAGATAGAGCTTGTGCTCAATGGCTTTAACCCTCTTTTGAGGGTTCCTCCTAGCCAAAGGCATGATCTCTCTCATGTCTTAAACCATCCTTTGGTTGACCCCTCTCTCATTAGAGGACACTCACTTTGGACCTAACCGGTTAAAGAATGGCTTGGTAATGTTAAAATGAGTAAATAAAATCAGACAAGTAAAACATGACCAATATAAGCATGTTGTGTTTGCATTGCATGTGTTCAATTGGAAGTTATATTGAACACAAGGTAGATTGGTCCGTTTCATACTCAAAGTGATGAAATGAGCCAATCTCCATTGTCTCCATTGCCTTTGATCATTCATGACAAGGTAGTGGTCCAGAGTCTTGTTCTTGTGCATTTATTGAAAGTGTACGACTTGGATCTTTGGCCATCATGCATTGAAAATGCTTGATTGGTGGTTTTGGATCCAAGAGTGCCTCGCCTTTGATGTTTTGAGATGATAAGGAGGGGCACAGTACAAACATATCCTTGGAAAACCCTCAATTTTCCTCTGTTTGTGCTCTGTTGCAGTGTGGTGATTCAGCACACCAGTGGCCGACAGTGGCCCACTGATGGTCGGTAATGCTACATCTTTGGCAGGCAGTGCCTCTTTTTGGCCAGCAGGTGGCCGGCAGCAACCAATCATGGCCGGCAGGCCACTGGTGCATTCCTCAGCAGTGAATTGGTAAGGTGGAACATAAAGTTCTTGGAGAAACCCTGCAAACAGAGCCTCTCAAGAGCAAACCGGTGGGCTTTTCGAGGCGAAAACCGAATGCATGCATGTTCAACTTCTTAAAGCAGAGCTGAGGCAATGTAGATAATGCTTTACTTGTTAGTTAGCATGGTTTTGTAATTTAATTAATTAATTCGTTAATTAGTTAAAGTGTTGTAATAACTAAGTATCTTAGCTTAGCTATTTCTTCAATTTGTTGTGTAATAATTAGCCTAATTAGTTTAATTAGATTAGTTAGCTTAGCTTAGCTTAGATTAGCCTAGCTTATTTATTCGGACCCTCCTTCGCGAGGGCGCAAATGCTGTAATAAGCGTGCATGTGTGTGTGCATGTATTCCAACCCCACATCTTTCTCCCTTTTATTTAACTGCATTCAATGGTTAGATTAGGGCACGTTTCGATTAGCACACTTTATGCTTGCATGTTTGCATCATTTATTTGTCTTGCATGCACCGAGCTCGCGCATCATTCAAACTGCATCATATTTCAATACACCTATTTGAATACGTGTATCAAATTGTTGCATTCATATGCCATCTTAGATAGCCGAGCCTATTTAGTTGCATTATTGCATGTGTTGCATTAGGCATTTTGTATAGTTAGGATCATGCATATTTCTAACTATCTTTTGTTTTGGATTGGAGTACTCGGTAAGCTTTTACGCTTTAGCATACTTGCATGAGTATGAGTGTTGCCATGATAGCATGCTTACCATGCAGCTATGTGCTTAAATGCTAAGCTGCATGAATGCCTGTGGATGAAGGCTTTGTTACTTTAATTGGGACAATTCAACGAATGTGAGTTTTAAGCCCACTTTGTGAAGTGGCAAAATCATGTTTTAAGCCCACTTGAGGGTGGCAAATCCGCGCTTTAGCCCACTTGAGGGTGGCACTTTTAAACCATTTTCACAAACAAACATGAGTTGATTTGTTCTAATTCTTGCGATTTAGTCTATACTTGTTTGTGCGTCACATAGTAAAGTTAGCTAATAATCAGAATAAGAACACATGTGTTTATAAAAAACATATCATGTTAGTAGAGGCCGATCTTTGATCGGGTGAGCGGGGATGCTTATTTCAGGACCTTCCCCTGTCGTACCCAAGTTCCTGAGCCGAGGCAACTTTGGTGATAACAGACACGTGGCCTTTTGCATGAGTTAGGGTTTCATAAATTTCCCAAAAATAAAATATTTAGGTGGCGACTCTGTAATCTGGCAAAGTAGTCCAGTTTTGGCATTATTTGATTCAAAATCGATTTTCCAAAATGATTTGCCGGATTGGACTCTTTGGTGATTATCAGTTTCACATTGCACTTGTGAGACTAGATTCAAAACTGTGACAGGAGTCCGAACTGTAGGACCAATTCGCGCCCCTCCGAAAGGGGGCGCATGAGGAAAGTCGAGTCTACAGTTTCTGGTGACTCTGCTGGGGATTTAGAGAACTTGACTCGAACTTATGATATGCTATTTTATATACATTTATGTGTTTCTTTGCATTACATTTGCATTGGTGCGCCTAAGTCACAGTGTTTGCCATCTACTATTCCTGAGCGGTTTGCCGAAGGCTCACTTGGAAAAGTGTGCCACAAGGCTGACCAGTTACGGGCTCTGCCACGATGGGAACACAAACCTTGGATCTGGACTACCGCTGTACTGTTTGATCCTCCTTTCACTTCTCGGTGTTAGGAGTGAGAGGTATATTAGGTGGTCTTGCTGAGGCACCCTTTTTGACCAATTGACCTAATTGCATATCGGAAGCCATAGAGACTATTCCAAACTAGGACAAGTTGCTCACCCGAATGCAGGATTGTTTGAAACCAATCAATTGTATACCTGACCAGTGGGGCATGCTGTAATTCATCTCAGTCAAGCTAAGCCAAGGGTGTCGTCAACCGATGTCAGTTGCAGATCTGCTGCACATCCAGTCACATCACAACCCCTCTATGGGAAAGTTCACTGTTGTGAGCGAAATAATGAGAATCTAGTAGAATACTAGGGGCAAGAGCCCACAACTTCTTGTTTATCCATCAATGTTCCAGGGAAGGGATAAAAAAGAAGAGAGATTAAAGAATAGAGAAATGTGCACTGAGAGAAAAAATGAGAAAAGGGCTTTATAGAGAAAAAGAGCTTGAGTGCCAGGAGTGATGTGAGAATCACAAATGAGGAAAGGTGGGAAACAATACCCGGAGAAACATGCTCCTTGTGAACCGAAAGATCTCTCGCCTTCGTAACACATCTAAGTGTTGTGTGTGTGTTTTTATTTGTCTCGATTCTTGTTTTGAGTCGTTTCGAGTGTCAATAGGTGTGTTTAGGTTGTTTACCTTTGTTTTCCTTTGTTGAGTCATGGTGTGCTATGGTCAGTCGTAGGCTCAATACCCGGTTAAGAACTCATTTCTCAAATTCAATTTCAAAATAAATCGTTTTGTGCTCAGAGTGCTGTGCCGTTCTCCACATATGTGCAAAACAGGATTTGTTCTTTCATAAGACTGCAGGGTTCAACCCAGGTCATATGAGAACAATAGAACAAGGACCTATCTGAAGCTACATAGGTTCCAGACTGCGAAGCAAAAGAAAAGAGAGAAAATTTGGAGCATCTGAGTTTGTTTTAACTTCACAAAGTTCCGATATTGCATTCCATTTGCACCTCCTCAGGCCTTGTCAATGCTCCGAAGTATGAGTGTGCCTCTACCTCAAGCTCAAGCCTACTTCAAATCTAGAATGGCGATCAAAAATGCTCTCCTTGAGTACCATTCCCTGCTAGAGGCATCTTGGCTGTGTTTGCAATGAGTTCCAAGTAGACCAACTGCGACGGTGGAAACTAGATGTAGACACCCCATTTTTGACCGACCTTAAGACTCAGACGTCGTCGTTTGAGTGCTCGATGATTGTGCATGTTTGTGCTCGTTTCGAGTTTCCGGGGGTTTTCGGCTGAGTGCCTTGCCTCCGGGCCTCTGAACTCTTTGTGTTTTGGCTTGGTTTGTAGACTATGCCTTGTTTTTCCTTGCCTGGAGGGAGAGAGAGGTCTGTGGACCACTTTTTGTGGTTGTAGACCACTTTTCCCTCTTGTAGGCTAGTTTCCGGTTTCCGGAGCCTTCAGCCAAGCGCCTTGTCTTGCTTCATTTTTGGTTTGGTTTTGAACCAAACCTTGTTTTCTCTTCCCTGGAGGGAGAGAGAGGTCTTGTAGACTACTTTTTTGAGGTTGTAGAGCACTTTTTGTGGTCGTAGACTACTTTTCCCTCCAGTAGACTAGTTTCCGGTTTCCGGAGCCTTCTGCCGCGCGCCTTGTCTCGGGACCGCTTAACGTTCTCCTTTTGGCCTGGTTTTCGGACCACGCCTTGTTGCCTTGGTCTAGAGGGACACAAAGGTCTTGGAGACCACTTTCTGTGGTCGTAGACCACTTTTCCCTCGTAGACCACTTTTGGTGCCCGTAGACTAGTTTTCGAGGCTTCCGGCTTCGCGCCTCGACCCCCGAACTCTTGTCTTGCATGCCTTTTGGTTTGTTTTTGGCACAAACCTTGTTTTCCTTGCTTGGAGGGTGAAATGAGGGTTGGAGACCAGTTTCTCTCCCTGAAAACCACTTTTCTTCCCCGACGGCCAGTTTTCTGGTTGGCCAACTAGTCTTGGTGGTCTTTGGATCACCAAAAGTGATAGGCCACCATCCCACCACCTTGCTTTCTTGGTGTAGACCACCTCTCCCCCCTTGCCGACCACTTGCTCTTCTTGCAGACCAGAAAAAGTGGCTGGCCGACTAGTGGAAGTAGCTGGCCGACCACTTCAACTGGTCGGCAACTTTCCTTCACTTTCTGCAGGTGTTGTGGATGCCAGCTGTGCCAACTGGAGTGCACAGATTGCATCCTCCATACACGTGTATGGATGGATTGGTTCAAGCTCTTAGTTTGTTCAAGAAGCTTGATTCTTGTTTTTCTATAAGAGGGAACCTCCTCCCTCTTGTCTCAGGTTGAGAAATTTAGCTGAGGGCTATACATATCATCTATATCTATACTTCTTCCTTTCCTTCTATATTTGTGCTTGAAAGTGTAATGTCTTCACACTTTTGCACACAAACACATAGTGAAACACCATACTCTTGGAGCTGAGGCACTTAGAAGTTGGTTTTGGTGTTTTTGGATTGGTTTGAGCTCAGAAAAGCTGCTGGAGTTGCAGCTTTGAAGTTGTTCTTCAAGGGTGAGTCAACTAGCCCTTTAAAGCTTTATTTTGATTAAGGTTTTGGACCTATTTGCATGCTTATTTTGGCTTGACTTTCTACTGCAAAAAGTTTTTATTTTTAGTGCTTGACATGTTTGTTTAAGGCTACTTTGGTGTTGGGGGTGGTCTACCCCCTCTTGTGCCTTGTTTGGCTTTGTTTTGTACCATCCTTTTAAGCTATTGGGACCACCCCTTTTTGACCTTCTCACCACTGAAACTCAGAGGAATTTCAGTGGTGGAAAGGGTATTTTGAGGTCCCAAATAGGAGAGGGTCATCGCCTCTCCTTGTATCTTGAATGCTTGCCTTATTAGCCTCATGTTTGAGCATGATTTTCTAGCATGTGTTGGCTTGTTCTCAACTTGTTTTTGGTGTTATTTTGACATGGCATACCTCTTTTTTAGCTTGGTTGAGTCACCACTCGCATGCATTCAACACTTGTAGTGTAATCTTTCATGCTAGCCTAATATGCATCATGCTTTTGGACCATCATTTTAGCATGTTTTGGCTCAACTCCAAGAAGATTTTGTTCATGTTTTACCATGCTTAAGCTCTGATTTATGTTTTTTTGGTCATGCATGCCTTGCTTTGTATAGTCATAGTGCATTCTAGCTCACTAGCTTTGAGTTTCCAAGCCACTAGCATGCATTGCTTGAGCTATTCACATGATTTGGTATCATTTGTTATGTGATTTCAGAGCATGTTTCATTGTCGTGCCCTCACATCTTTCACTCATTCAATGCTTTGGAGGGTTGGTTCTTTATGCCTTAAGTATGAGTCATTATGCATGCCATCTTGCCTAAGCTTTTGGGTTGCCATATCAGTGTGTATTTGGTCCTATTTTGCCATGATACAACTCTGATTTTTGTTGGTTAAGTGATCTCATGCTTGGTTTTGGTAGGTGTAGTGTAATCCTCCTTGTTGGCCTTGCATGCTTGTTATTTTGGCTCTTCATGCTAGCTTGTTTCGGCTACACTCCATGCATGTTTTAGCCTTGATTTGACATGCTCTAGGACTTTTTTGGGTTGCATTGGTCATATGCTTCATGTATTGCATAGCTATAGTGCAAGTGCCTATACTAGTTTCAAGCTTTGAGCCTCCTAGCATGCTTCATTTGTAACATGTACATGATTTGGCATCATTTCACATGTTATTTCAGAGCATATAGCATTGCCATGTTTTCACTTCTTTCAGCCTTTGAGTGCTTTTAAGGGTCATGCATTGTTGCCTTGTTTGTGGCCTCCCATCTCAGCATGATTTGGTCTTTGTTTTGACCTATTTGAGCTCTGTCCATGGTTAGTTCAATCATTGGTGCCATGTGTTGCATGCCTCTTGTGTAATTCCTTGTAGTAGCCTTGTGCCTTAGGGCCTCTTACATGCTATCTTTGAGCTATTTGGATGATTTGGCATTATTTAATACTTGATTTCAGAGCATATAGTGTTGTCACACTTCCATGTTTGTCACACCTTGAGTACTTTTGAGAGTTGTGCTCTTATGCATAATTGGTGAGTCAATGTGTGAGCATGCATTTCCTAGCCTTTCATGCCATCTTTCAAGAGTGTTTTGGCCACTGTTTTGGGAATGATTGAGGTCTGTCCATATTCGGTTTAAGTCCATATAGCATGTTGTTACATTGCATTGTTGTTTGCATGCTTATGTTGCATTGCATTGTGTTTGCATGCCATTAGCATTGTTAGGTTGATTATGTTGCATTAGCCTTGCTCGCATGCCATTAGCATAGATAAGTTGATCATGTTGCATTGCATTGTGTTTGCATGCTCATGTTGCATTAGCATTGTTTGCATGCCATTAGCTTTGTTAAGTTGATCATGTTGCATTGCATTGTGTTTGGATAGGGTGTTAGTCCAAACATGAGAAACGAGAGACGTTTCATACTTGAAGTGATGAAACGTGCCTCATTTCTTGGTCGCCGACCCTCTTGATCATGCATGATAGAGGTTAAGGCTCTTATGTGTTATTTGTGCATTCATTTACATTGAATCGTACAATCTTGGCTTCTCGGCCATCGTGCATTGCGATGCTCGGTTGGTGGCCCGAGAGTTGAGAACTGCACTCCCTTGAGCTTAAGAAATGATAGGGAGAGTGGCTGTGCACACATACCTTGCAAATACATTGCTGTGCCCCTTCTTGTTCTCTGTTGTAGCAAAATGGAGTTGTGCAGAATTTTCTGGTCGGCAGACCAGAAAAAGTAGCTGGCCGACCACTTTTTCTGGTCTGCAGCGAATGTAAGTGGTCTACAGGTGGTCAACACCACCAAAAAGTGGTCGGCAGCCTTCCTGGAGGTCTCCATGATGGAGTAGAAGCTATCTAGAGGTTTGTACAGTGTTCTGAGATCAAATGCAAATAGAGGCAAGTTGGGGCATAGCGATGGATTTCCGATCGCAGCGATCAAGCATGCATCCTTTATCGTTCAAGGCAGAGCTAAGGCAGCCTACTTCATATAGTTTACATGTTTAGTTAGTTGCTAACTTAGTTAATTTGTTAATTAATTAAAGTTGTGTAATAATTAGTTGTAGCTAGTTATTCAATTTGTTGTGTAATAACTAGTTTAATTAAATTAATTAGATTAGTTAGATAGATTAGCTTAGATTAGCTAGTTAGCTTATTATTCGGACCCTCCGTCGAGAGGGCACAACTGTTGTAATAAGTGTGCTTGTGTGTGATGCATGTCTTCCAACCCCCATTTCTTTCTCCCTTTTACTTAACCGCTTTCGATAGTTAGTTTAGGGTCATGTTTCAATTAGCATACTTATGCTTCGCATGTTTGCATTCATTCATCCGTCTTGCATGCACCGGGGTCGGCGCATCATACTAACTGCATTGTATTTCAATACCAATTTGAATACATGTTATCAAGTTGCATTCACATGACATCTTAGAATAGCCGAGCCTATCTTAGTTGCATTTTTGCATGTGTTGCATTAGGCATTGTTTACATAGCTAGGATCATGCATTGATTACTAACTAGCTTCTTTTTTGGCTCGGAGTACACTGTGAGTGTTTATGCTTTAGCATCCTTGCATGCGTGTAAGTGTTGCCATGATAGCATGCTTGCCATGAGGCTAACTGCTTATGTGTTTAACTGCATGAATGCCTGTGGATAGAGGCTTCATTGCTTGAATTGGAACAATTCATCAAAATGTGCATTTTAAGCCCACTTGAAGTGGCAAAATCATGTTTTTTCCTAAGCCCACTTGAGGGTGGAAAATCCACGACTTAGCCTACTTGCGAGTAGCAACTTCAAACCATTTTTCAAACAAACAAACATTGAATTGTTTTGTTCCAATTTAGGCGATCTAGTCTATACTTGTATGCTGTGCGCATCACATAGTAAATTAGGCTAATAAACCCGAATAAGAGCACATATGTTTTCAAAAACAACATATCATGTTAGTAAAGGCCGATCCTTTGATCGGGCGAGCGGGGGTGCTCATTTTAGGACCTTCTCCTCTCGTACCCAAGTTCCCGAGCCAAGGCAACTTTGGTGATGACAGACACGTGGCCTTAGGCACGAGTCAGGGTTTCCTAAATTTCCCAAAATAAAATATTTAGGTGGCGACTCTGAAATCTGGCAAAGCAGTCCATGTTTGGCGCTTTTTGATTAAAATCGATTTTCCAAAATGATTTGCCGGATTTGGACTCTTTGGTGATTTATCAGTCTCACATTGCACTTTGTGGGATTAGATTCAGAACTGTGACATGAGTCCAAACTGTAGTAGCTAAGAACTATGATTCGCACCCTCGCGCGCGGAGCGGGAGTTCTGGGCGGTCTACACTAGAGTTCGAATGGCGATGCCTAGAAAACAAAGGTTTGGAATTTCCGAGACTAAAGTATGGTTTGAATACCCAAGGTTGTATCCCGGGCTAGAAATCTGTATGGCAGCCCCATAGATTGAGATAGCATGTATGCGCCTCAATTCTGGATGTTGAGCCAACCTAATCTGTCACCCCGTTGGAGAATAGGGAAAGTTGTGAATATGATCAGGAAGAAAAAGCGGCATCCGTGGCTTCTACATGCAGAGGTTACCCCTTGTCAGCGTTTCAGGACCTTTGTACTGTGGGTTGAAGGTAAGAGTTCGAAGAACACAAGGGGAGATCCCCGTCAGAGTAGAGTGGTTCATCGCCACTCGCCCCATGAGGTGCTTTCTAAAGTGCCGCTTTGTTTGCTCATTGCATTCTCTAAACATCATACATTGCTTGTAACATGTATCACATCATCACACTTATTGCATTTATTTGCATCTTGTGTTATCTTGTATCATTTATCCTTTCACGTTGTACAGCATTTGGGATCGTTGTTCTCTGGGGCTATCTCAGGATGCGTGGAATGCATTCCTGATTGGCTGTTTTCGACCTCTTCTCACGGTTTCAGCATGGTTAAAGTTTTCTTTTCCTCACACAATTTCAGCATGTTTGGAATTTATCTCAGGATGCGTGGAACACATTCCTGATTGGTTGTTTTCAAACCTCTTCTCACGATTTCAGCGTGGTTAGAGTTTTCTTTTCCTCACACGATTTCAGTGTGTTTGGAATTTATCTCAGGATGCATGGAACGCATTCCTGATTGGTTCTTTTCAGACCTCTTCTCATGATTTCCACGTGGTTAGAGTTTTCCTTTCCTCACACGATTTCAGCGTGTTTGGGATTTATCTTGGGACGCGTGGAACGTGCTCCTGATTGCTTTTCTTTGAACCTCTTCTCACGATTTCAGCGTGGTTAGAGTGCTCATTTCCTCACACGATTTCATCGTGTTTGGAATTTATCTCAGGTTGCGTGGCACGTGCCCCTAAGTGGTCTTCTCAGAACCTCTTTTCACGATTTCAACATAGTTAGAGTGCTCCTTTCCTCACACGATTTCAGCGTGTTTGGAATTTATCTCAGGTTCCGCAGAACGCGCTCCTGATTGCTTTTCTTCGAACCTCTTTTCACGATTTTCGCGTGGTTAGAGTGCTCCTTTCCTCACACGATTTCAACGTGTTTGGAATTTATCTCAGGTTGTACGGAACGCTCTCCTGATTGTTTTTCTCCGAACATCTTTTCACGATTTCAGCGTGGTTTGAGTGTTCCTTTCCTCTCACGATTCCAACGTGGTTGGAGTATGTCACCCTTTGCATCTACTGCACTACCTGTTACATCTATTACATCATACCATCTTATCACCTGTATCCTTTTCATGTTAAGCTTGGTTTGGCATGTGCTCATACATTTCCTTCGTTGAAGCATGGTTCTGTGATAATGTGTACGCGCCTATTCCACTAAGAGAATTGTGGTCTGAGGGTGTCGGCACCTTTTTTATGTTAAATGTAGTTGTAGACACCCCATTTTTGACCGTCCTCAAGACTTGGACGTCACCGTTTGAACACTCGGTGATTATCCATGTTTGTGTTCGTTTGGAGTTCCCGGAGTTCTCGGCCACGCGCCCTACCTCAGGATCTCCGAACTCGACCGTTTTGTGTCTGGTTTTGCACCAAACACTTGTGTTTTTGTCTTGAAGGGCAGGGAATGGCTTGTTGGCCATCCCCACACACCACCGGCCCATCCCTACCATCACCGGCCGCATATGTGTACCGCCGACACTGTTTTGTTAAAATCTTTGGCCGGTCGGCACTATATGTTGCTGACCGGCACCTTTTTGTGCCGATGACCTATTGGGTTGGCCGGCGACCTTTCTGCATCTGTTGGAGCATAGTGCATGCCAGCTGTGCCAGCTGGAATGCACCCGCACCACTCCTCATGCACGGGGATGACCCCTTTGCACCTTTTAACCCCCAAACCTTCTAGAAGGTTGACCCCTTTGGCCAAGCTTCTTGGAGAAGCTTGGCCAGCTGTCTTAGCTTCTCCAAGAAGCCAAGACTCCTTTGCACCCCTTGAACCTTTCTCTTTGCTTAGCCATTAAGTCATTTAACTTTGTCTTGGCCTATATAAGCATCATATCTCTCCCTTGTTGGGAGGTTGGCCATTTTTGATCAAAAACCAAAGCTTGTGTATCAATACATCTGCCATATATCTGTCTCTCTCTACATTTTCCCTCTCTATCCTCTTGTGTGTGTGTTTTTAGGCCTAAAAGTGTGGTTTTACCTTACTTTTGCACCAATACACACACCATTACACCCTAGCTCGAGATTGGGAGACTTGGAGGGTTGTTTGTTGAGTTTTTGGACTGGTTTTGATCAATAGAGGAGGGTTGCACCACCTGTTCTTCAAGTGTTCTTCAAGGGTGAGCACTTTACTTTAGATTCCCCATTTTTGCAACAAGTTTTTACCTATCTTGCTTTGTGTTTTGAGCTTTGTGTATAACTAAAAAAAGTCTTAGATTTTCTTGCTTTTGATCTTTCATTAAGGTCATTTTGTGGTTTGAGTGCAAACTCACCCTCTTAGGCCTTATTTTGGCCTATTTGGTGTCTTTACTTTGAGCCTTATTTGCCTTGTTGTTTTGGGTCCTTTCACCACTGAAAACCAGTGGGTTTTTAGTGGTAAAGAAGGTTGTTTGAAGTCTTGTATAGGGGAGGGACACCCCTCTCCCCTTTGTCCCCCTTTTGCCTTTGCTTTGGCTCATAAGGGAGCATGCATACTTGCTTGTTTTTGGCGTCATTTCAGAGTTTTTTTGGGTGTTTTAGATCATGTTATATCTCTATCTTTGGTTGGATTTGTACCCCTTAGCATGCTCCTTATACTTGCTTTGTAATGCTCTATTTTACTTAAAAATGTACCATGTGCTTAGCCTTGCATACTCTCATGCTTAGCTTAGCTTATTGAAAGTATTAGTGTGGTTTTGCCATGTTTAAGGGCTGTGAGCCACTGATTTTGCCATGTTTGGCATGCTTGGTATAGTTGCTTTGCATTATGGCTTGTAAGCCTTGAGTATGTGATCCATGAACATGCATTGCCTAGGCTATTTAGGTGATTTGGAGTCATTCAACACGCTATTTCAGTCCCTATGCCATGTTTATATGTCGCCATTTGTCATGCCTTTCATTCCTTGAAACATTGGTCTTTTATGCCTATGAATGGACATTGTGCATGCTTGCATATTTAAGGTATTTGGGACTACCATGTCAAAGGTGTGTGTGTGTATTTTTGCATGCTAGAAATCTGTTTTTGGTGGCCTAATACATGCTATGAATGGTCATGTTGGTGGTAGTGAAAACCCCCTTGTTTATGCCTTGGTTTTGGGCCCATTTGCTTGCATGTTTGCATGAGTGTTGGTCCATCATTTTGGGCACCCTTTGCCACTGTTTTGGGGAGGTTTGAGGTCTGTCCCATTATGGTTTAAGTCTACTATTGCTTGCTTGAAACATGTTTGTTGCATGCTTGGTTAGCAAAGCCTTGTTATATGCTAGTTCTTTTACAAGAATTGTTCATGTTTGCATTATACTTTGCATATTGCATGCCTAGTATTGCACACTTGCCATAACATGTTGCATTGCATTTGGTATGTCTTGCACTTCATGTCATATTGCATCATTTGAGCCATGTGGTATACATGCATTCCATGTCTTGGTTTGGGGTGTCAAACCAAGTGTAAGGGTTGAGAGGAGTCCACACTACAAGTGGTGCAACTTGTCTCAACTCTTGGTCACTAAGGCCCTTGATTTATGCATGATAGGGTCTTGGTCTCATTTGTGTGTTGCATGCATATTGACATTAAAATGCAATCTTGGTTCCTTAGGCTATCATGCACCAAGATGCATAATTGATGGCCCAAGAACCAAGGGTCATGCTTCCTTGAGTCTCATGCATGATAGGAAGCATTAGCCATGCTTACATATGCTCAAAATCCCATACCATGCACTGCCTGTCTGCTGTTGCTGTCAAAACTGTCTTCTGCAGGAATTTTTTGCCGACCGGCACTATATGGGTGGCCGATAACCTCCTAAGCAGCCGATGGAAATTTTAGCTGGCCGGTGGGCACTTCCTCCAGCCGGTGGTGTACAGCAGCATGCAAGGAAGGTGTTCTGGGACTTTGGCAATTTTTGGAGAGACAGGGCAGTAAGAACAGAGGCAGCAGTGGTATGGTGCGGGTTTTCCGGGCGAGTCGGATTCGAGCATGCATCATTTGCGCATCCCGAGGCGGGGCTGAGGCCTTTTCGATTATGCATTCCAATTATTAATTAAATTAGAATTTTTTTTTTTGTAAATAATTTATTCTGTATTTGGACTGTATTATTTTGGACTGTATATTTATTTGGTCCCTCCGAGCGGGGGCGAATCTGTAATAAGTGTGGGTGAGTGTGTGCATGTCTTCCAACCCCCACCTCTTTCTACCCTTTTATTTACCTGCTTATGATGGTAGATTAGGGCACATTTATTTTAGCATACCTTATGCTATGCATGCGTGCATTCATCCATAAAGTATTGCATGCACCGGGCTCGGTACATCATGCTAACTGCATTAGTATTCCAAATCTAACTTGAATACATGCATCAAACAAAGTGCATTTCACATGCCATGATTAGGATAGCCGAGCCTGTCTAAATCATATCCTGCATGTGTCGCATTAGTCACTCTAACATGAACTAGGGCATGCATGTTTGCTAACTAGTTTATTGTTTTGGCACGGAGTACGATGTAAGTTTTTACGCTTTAGCATCTCGCATGCGTGTGAATGTTAACATGACAGTAGGCTTACCATGTGGCTAAATGCTTATATGAGATAAACTGTTTGAATGCCTGTGGGTGGAGGTTGGATTGCTTGAGTTGGAAAAACTCATTGAAATCCGTGTCTTAGCCTACTTGCGAGTAGCAAATTCCAAAGCCTTTTCAAAACGAACGGATATGCAATGCTTATTTCCAAATTAGGCAATCTAGTCTATACTTGTTTGCTGTGCACATAACATAGTAATTCTAGGCTAATAACCGGAATAAGAACACATAACGTTTTCAAAATCGGATATCACGGTTAGTAGAGGCCGGTCTTCGGACCGGGCGAAAGGGGGTGCTCATAGCTGACCTTCCCCGATCGTACCCAAGCTCCCGAGCCAAGACATTTGGTGATGACGGACACGTGGCCTTCGACACCGAGTCAGGGTTTCCTAAATTTCCCATTTTAAAAATATTTAGGTGGCGACTCTGTATCTGGCAAAGCAGTCCATGTTTGGCACTTCTTTACAAAATCTGTTTTTCTTCAAAACGATTTGCTAGAGTTGGACTCTTTGGTTCAAGATTAAGAACCGTGACAATATGAGTCCGAACTGTAGTGAACCCAATATGAACAGAACGGGAGTCAACCCTCCCGGATGCGTTCGGGGACGTCTACAGTAGTCTGTTTTGTGTTCATACCTTTTCTAGGTAAAACATAGTTTGGCCGCGCGCTTTATTCATTTCATCCATTGCATTGTACTTCGTTTTGTTGCATTCAGCATTTAGAATCACGATCTTTCCTCGGCAGATCATTCCTCACTTATATCATCCCACCCAATTACTTGTATTCTTTCTGCGAAACATACAGTTCTGCACGTGCACACGCATATTCCACTAAGAGAATTGTGGTTTGAGGGCTTCAGCACCTTTTTTGTGTTAAACGCAGTTTGATTCTGCACCTCCATCTCTTTATGATATTTGTGTTGTTTTGCACTGCTTATGGTTTGATAATTCAATTACATTGTATATCATGTGCATTGTGTCGTTACATTGTATATCTCATTTACACTGTTTTGTTATATTGTGTATTATTTTGCATCCTGCACCTGAACTACACTAGTTTGATTCCTTGCAAAGGGATACGTAGGCAACCCTCGGGTTCAACCAACTGCATCTATATTTTGTTTGTTTGTCCAAGTCTTTGGCCTTGTCAAAAATGGGTCGTCTCTGGGCTTTGACATTCACTCACGTCATTTTATGACTTTGAGCTTGGTCAAAGAGGGGCAACTGTAGACACCCCATTCTTGACCGCCCTTAAGACCTGGGCACCACTGATTGTTTCCTTGGTGATGAAAGTTGTGCAATGCAAAGGTTCGATTTCTTCGGCAAGGAGAGCGTCAAATCCCAACCTCACACCCCTTTTTGGACCAAACCTATTTTGACCAAAATGATTTTTAGATCTTAACACCTTCTCTTTCAAAATATTTTTAAAAAAGTTCCTACGATGTTCCAAAGCTTGCATTTCGTTAAATGTTGCGCTTTTCGGTAAACCGAGCAAGGACAAAGTGAAAATGAATGGAAAATAGGTGAACTCTTTGAAAAATCTTTCAAAACACCTTATTTAGGGGTTTTGGGTTGAAGAAAAGAGGAGAGGAGAGAAGAAAGCAAGTTGGAGAAGAAGTTGCGCATGAATCTAGGTAGGATCGAAACAGAACAGTCTTCACTAAAAGAGGCATATCTTTTTGCACAATTGGAATTTTGATGTGAGGCTTCCACCATTGGAAAGAAGACTTCCAGGGCTTCAATTTAGTCTCAAGAATGACCTACAAAGGAGGTTTATCACTAGGGAAAAATGCCAAAGATAAAAGGGCAATACGGCGAATGGTCGTATAATTTATCATCTGTGGGGGTAAGTTGTACAAATGAGGTCATTTGGGAATGCACAAGTTGGTCGTCGATGCAGAGGAGTCAAAGCACCTAATGGAGGCCATCTATTGGGGAGAGTGTGGAACACACATGAGCGAAGTAATGCTAGCCCGAAAGATTCTCATGTAGGGTTACTATTGGTCTACCATGGAGGAGGTTTGTATCGGTTTTGTTCAGCAATGCCACAAATGTCAAATTCATGCGAATCGCATGAACATTCTGCCGTCGAAGCTGAACAACATGACTTAACCAGGGCCATTTTCAATCTAGGGAATTGATGTTATTGCGGCAGTTATGCCAAAAGGCTCAAATGGGCGTGAGTATATCCTAGTGGCAGTAGACTATTTTACAAAGTGGGTTGAAGCCCAATCCTATGCAGTGCTGAAAGTGTCACATGTAGCCAAGTTCATTAGGAACAATGTCATTTGTCGTTATGGGGTCCCGAATGAGATCATTTCAGACAATCGCTTCCATCTCAAGAGAGAAGTGATCGACTTGTTGGAGAAATACAACGTGGCTTTTCATAAGTCATCCACATATCAGCCGCAAACTAACAGAGCTGTTGAGGCCGCCAATAAGAACATCAACCACATTTTAAAGAAGATGGTGGAAACCTACAGGGACTGGCCAAACAAATTGTCGTTTGCACTCTGGGGTTATAGAACTTCGATCCGTACTTCTACTAGGGCAACTCCGTATTCTTTGGTTTATGGGATGGAGGCTGTTCTGCCGATTGAAATAGAGGTTCCGTCGCTACAGGTTATGGCTGAGTGGCAGATAGCAGAAGCGGATTGGCAGCAGAGCAGGTTCGAAGAACTAATGCTGTTCGACAAGAGGAGGTTGAAAGCACTATACCACATTTAAGGCTATCAACACAGAATTGCCAGGGCTTTTAACAAGAAAGTTAAGTCCAGGAATCTGAAAGAAGGGGATTTGGTGCTGAAAGGCAACCGAGCCCCCATCCACAACTCTAGGGGCAAGTTCAGACCTAATTGGACTGGTCCTTACATCATCAAATCAATTTGGTTGGGTGGAGCTATCATTCTTATGGATCTAGATGGCCTAGAATTCTCCCAACCAATCAACATGGACAAGTTGAAGAAATATTACCCTTGAGAGGCTCGCTAGGCCGAAAACCCAGAAAGGCGACCTAAGCAAAAGTTAGAGCACAAACAATTAGAAAAAAGAAAAACTGAGCTCGCAAGGTTGAAAACCCAGAAAGGGCAGCCTTGTCAAAAGTTAGAGCGCAAAAGGAGAGTGTTAATACACGAGTGAACCCGAACCAAACTACGTAAGGCTTGATTCCCATCTTTGAGATACGTAGGCAACTTCATTATGAAGTTCAGCCATAAACACTTCCAACTCAACTGTCCTGTCCATGAGGTCGTTCAGGTCATCTTTGTCTTTTATGCATCCAAGAGAGTTCGGTTGTGATCATCATTATGAGAACCGGTTGCTGTATACACCCCATTTTTAACCGCCCTTAAGACTTGGGCACCACTGATTGTTTCCTTTGTGATGAAAGTTATGCAGTGTAAAGGTTCAATTTCTTTAGCAAGGAGAGCGTCAAATCCCAACCTCACACCCCTTTTTGGACCAAAACTATTTTGACCAAAATGATTTTTAGATCTTAAAACCCTCTCTTTCAAAATATTTTTGAAAAAGTTCCTACGATGTTCCAAAGCTCGCATTTCGTTAAATGTTGCGCTTTTCGGTAAACCGAGCAAGGACAAAGTGGAAATGAATGGAAGAGAGGTGAACTCTTTGAAAAATGTTTCAAAAAACCTTATTTAGGGGTTTTGGGTTGAAGAAAAGAGGAGATGAGAGAAGAAAGCAAGTTGGAGAAGAAGTTGGGCATGAATCCAGGTAGGATCGAAACAAAACAGTCTTCACTAAAAAAGGCATATCTTTTTGCACAATTGGAATTTTGATGTGAGGCTTCCACCATTGGAAAGAAGACTTGCAGGGCTTCAATTTACGCTCAAAAATGACCTGCAAAGGGGTCCAGATAAAGGAGATATTCCCATTCGAAGTTGGGCCCAAAAAGTAGATTTTTCAGGCCAACCAGAGGTGGAGGTTCCTGGCCATGGATGGGCTTTCCTGGCCATGTGCCGACCATGAATGGCCTTTTTCGGCCCCCTTCCATCCAAGAGTGACCCTTGCCAGCCAGAAATGGACATGTGCCGACCATCAATGATGGCTTGCTGGCCATTGACGGAAAAATTCAGATTTTTGCAGATATTTGTGTTCCAGCTGTTCTAGCTGTCCCTTTTGGGATATTTTCGACCTGAGCTTGCATTCTTCTATGTATAGAGAGCCTTATCTATTTTTTTCAAGGTTAGAAACATTTGAGGAAGGAAAATTTTGGGAGCCTCTTTCTACAATTCTCTCTCTACATTCCTCTCTCTCTTGAACCTTTGTGCATAAGTGCATACAAGTGTAGATACACTTCTCCTTTGCCTATACATCCTTGACCAAAGTTGCTTATCATGGAGCTGAGGTTCTAGAAGGTCTTCTTGTAGCTCTTGAAAGTGATTTTGGTTGGTTTTGTTGCCTAAAAATGTGCTTGGCTTCAAGAGGTATAACTCTTTACCTTTAAGCTTGTTTTTCATACTTGCTTTGCCATCTTTTTTCACCATTTCAAGGCTGGTTTTGGCATGTAAAAAGTTCTGTTTTTCAGCCCTAAAAGTGGTGGTCTGATCCTTTGTGAGTTAGGGGGTTGTCCCCCATTTTTGCTCTTTAGCTTGTTAAGCTTTTTGCACCATTTCTCATCACCTTCAAATCAAACTTTTTTACCCTTTTTACCACTGAAAATCAGAGGTTTTTCAGTGACAAAAACCATGTTTTGAGGTCCAAAATAGGAGAGGTTGGCTTCCCTTCCTTGTGTCTTGTTTCCATGAGTAGATAGCCTAACATGTGAGCATGTTTTTCTACCATTTTGTGACTTGATCTTAGCATGTTTTTGCTACTTTTTTTACCTGCTTTAGCTCTGTTTTGAGCTGGTTTGGCCACTTGAGGCTTGCTTTGCATGCTTATAGTGCAATGGTGCTTAATAGTCTAGTTTGTGCTATGTGTTGCCCTCTCATTTTAGCTATTTTTAGCTTACTTCAAGCATGTTTTAGGACTTATTTTAAGTTGTTTTAGGACTATTTTGGACCATTTGTCCCCTTTGAGCCTTGTCATGCATGGTTGTAGTGCAAATGCTCTTCACTAGCTTAATGAGTTAGGCTTTTAAACATGTTGTGCATGAGTTGCTTGCATGTTGTAACATCATTTTGCATGTAATTTCAGTGTGTATAGCTCTGTCATACTCTCACATCTATCACTCTTTCATTGCTTTTGAGAGTTGTGCTTTGAGCCTTGTTTGTGGGCTAACATTTGAGCATGTTTTTCTTGCCATTTATGCTTCTATCTCAGCATGTTTTAGCCACTGTTTTGGCATGTTTTAGCTCTCTCCAGAGCTGGTTTGGTCAGTTGAGTTTGATATTGCATGCCTCTGGTGTAATGCTCTTCACTAGCTTTTATGCTTTTGGCTCTTAACATGTTGTGCATGTGTTGCTTGCATGGTTTAGTATCTTTAGCACGCCATTTCAGCACTAAAAAGTCTACAACCTCCCTCATTTCTTCATTTTTCCATTTGTTTTGAGGGTTGGTTAACCTTATGATTGTTTTTTAAGCTTGAGATAGAACTTGTGCTCAATGGCTTTAACTCTCTTTTGAGGGTTCCTCCTAGCCAAAGGCATGATCTCTCTCATGTCTTAAACCATCCTTTGGTTAACCCCTCTCTCATTAGAGGACACTCACTTTGGACCTAACCGGTTAAAGAATGGCTTGGTAATGCTAAAATGAGTAAATAAAATCGGACAAGTAAAACATGACCAAGATAAGTATGTTGTGTTTGCATTGCATGTGTTCAATCGGACGTTATATTGAACACAAGGTAGATTGGTCCATTTCATACTCAAAGTGATGAAATGAGCCAATCTCCTTTCTCTCCATTTCCTTTGATCATTCATGACAAGGTAGTGGCCTAGAGTCTTGTTCTTGTGCATTTATTGAAAGTGTACGACTTGGATCTTTGGCCATCATGCATTGAAAATGCTTGATTGGTGGTTTTGGATCCAAGAGTGCCTCTCCTTTGATGTTTTGAGATGATAAGGAGGGGCATAGTACAAACATATTCTTGGAAAACCCTCCATTTTCCTATGTTTGTGCTCTGTTGCAGTGTGGTGATTCAGCACACTAGTGGCTGGTAGTGGCCCATTGATGGCCGGCAGTGCTATATCTTTGGCCGGCAGTGCCTCTTTTTGGCCGGCAGGTGGCTGGCAACAACCAATCATGACCGGCAAGCCACTGGTGCATTCCTCAGCAGTGAATTGGTAAGGTGGAACATAAAGTTCTTGGAGAAACCCTGCAAACAGAGCTTCTCAAGAGCAAACCGGTGGGCTTTTCAAGGCAAAAACCGAATGCATGCATGTTGAACTTCTTAAAGTAGAGCTGAGGCATTACTTGTTAGTTAGCATGGTTTTGTAATTTAATGAATTAATTCGTTAATTAGTTAAAGTGTTGTAATAACTAAGTAGCTTAGCTTAGCTATTTCTTCAATTTGTTGTGTAATAATTAGCCTAATTAGTTTAATTAGATTAGTTAGCTTAGCTTAGCTTAGATTAGCCTAGCTTATTTATTCGGACCCTCCTTCGCGAGGGCGCAAATGTTGTAATAAGCAAGCGTGCGTGTGTGTGTGCATATCTTCCAACCCCACATCTTTCTCCCTTTTATTTAACTGCTTTCGATGGTTAGATTAGGGCACGTTTCGATTAGCATACTTTATGCTCGCATGTTTGCATCATTCATTTGTCTTGCATGCACTGGGCTCGGCACATCATTCAAACTGCATCGTATTTCAATACACCTATTTGAATACGTGTATCTAATTGTTGCATTCATATGCCATCTTAGATAGCTGAGCCTATTTAGTTGCATTATTGTATGTGTTGCATTACGCATTTTATATAGTTAGGATCATGCATATTTCTAACTATCTTTTGTTTTGGCTGGAAGTACTCGGTAAGCTTTTACGCTTTAGCATACTTGCATAAGTGTGAGTGTTGCCATGATAGCATGCTTACCATGAGGCTATGTGCTTAAATGCTAAACTACATGAATGCCTGTGGATGAAGGCTTTGTTACTTGAATTGGGACAATTCAACAAATGTGAGTTTTAAGTCCACTTTGCGAAGTGGCAAAACCATGTTTTAATCCCACTTGAGGGTGGCACTTTCAAACAATTTTCACAAACAAACATGAGTTGATTTGTTCCAATTCTTGCAATTTAGTCTATATTTATGTGTGCATCAGATAGTAAAGTTAGCTAATAATCGGAATAAGAACACATGTTTTTATAAAACAACATATCATGTTAGTAGAGGCCGATCTTTGATTGGGCGAGTGGGGATACTCATTTTAGGACCTTCCCCTCTCGTACCCAAGTTCCCGAGCTGAGGCAACTTTCGTGATGACAGACACGTGGCCTTTGGCACGAGTCAGGGTTTCATAAATTTCCCAAAAATAAAATATTTAGGTGGCGCCTCTGAAATCTGGCAAAGCAGTCCAGTTTTGGCATTATTTGATTCAAAATCGATTTTTCAAAATGATTTGCCGAATTGGACTCTTTGGTGATTATCAGTTTCACATTGCACTTGTGAGACTAGATTCAGAACCGTGACAGGAGTCCGAACTATAGGACCAATTCGCGCCTCTCCGAAAGGAGGCGCGTGAAGAAAGTCGAGTCTACAATTTCAGTACAGTGCAGCGCTATTCAAACAAGGGGCAACTTTCCATTTGTTGGATTTGAGGTTGTACATCTCGATGATAGATTCCATGTGTGTCAAGTTGTGATCCTTATCGGAAATGGTTTTGAAAGGTTTTGATAAAAGTTGATTTTCTTCAAATTAATCTTTTTACAACTTAGACCATTTTTTGACCAAAAGGAAAATTTTCAGTACCCACAACTCCAATTTCATTGATTTCAGTACAAAGTTCCCCAACTCTTGATGCAAATCAAAGTTGTTTCTTTTTACATTCAAAAGGAAAACTTGAAAAGTTAGATCAAAGCAATAAACTTGGGGCATAGATGAATCAGGTGTTCCTACATCCCCTTCTAGAGCTTGTGGAAGCTTCAGATGCTAAAGTAGGCCTGGTTTGCACCTTATCTTCAAGCCAAGCCAGGCATTCGCCAGAAAGGGCGCAACTAAAAGCGGGAGCGGGAGCCAGAAGTTCTTTTGTCCTCCATGCAGTGCGATATCTAGCTAATTGTGAGCCTCGGACGAAGAATGAAGTCGGGTACTCTAACTCCTCTTCTGGGCAAGTCTGGTCGTGTCCAAACTGACGCTTAAACCAAAATCGAAAATAGAAGACACAGTGTGTCAGGCCAATCAGCTGAATACCGGGTTGCCGAGCCATGCTGTAGCTCATCTCAGGTAGATCAAACCAGGGATAACGCCAAGCAATGTAAACAGCAGACCTGTTGTACATCCAATGGCACCACCGCCCCTCGTTCGGGAAATCAACTAGCCGTTGGCGAAAGAAATAGCCGCGTGCTGAATATGCAGAGCAACAGTCCACTACCTTCAACTTGTCCATCAGCCATATCTGGGGAGGGATGAAAAATAAGAGAGATTAAAGAATAAAAAGGTGTATGTTAAGAGAAAAAGCAAGGAAAGGGCTTTGAGAGAAAAACAGAGCATGAGTGCTGAGTGATGTGAGAAACACATATGAGATAGGGTGGGAAACATTACCTGCAAAAGTAGTGGACTTCCTGCAAATTTGGTCCTCTCCCGCCGATGGAAGGCATCAAAGCCCATCAAAGTCTCGGCCAATGCTAGGCCAATGCAGCCCTTGCCCTCTTTCAAGCCTTGGGCCACTTCAATCAGTCAAATGCTAGACCCTCAAAAACTCGGGGCAAGAAGAAAGTGAGCCAACATACACAAACAAGGGCATGTAGATGAAAACTCTGCCAAAAACGATCGCCGCGGTCACCGGCGTCAGAAAATCGATGAATGAGGCTGGAAATGTCCAGCTCTCCATTGTGAACTAAGGATCGAGCCTCATGTAAAGTGAGCCCACACATCCTTCCTAAAGGTTGGATGTGACCAAAACAGGACTGGGGCAAGATTTCCTTGTCACGCCGGGATTCCATTAAAACTTGGAATTCTTCAATTGTAGGGCAGATCTCTTGCCCTCAAAAGCTGAAAACATGTGTAACCGGGTGTAGACACCGCATTTTTGACCGTCCTCTAGACTTGGTTGTGCTTGTAGGTACGCCCAACAACTGGTTCGATTGCTCGCCCAGCACTCAACTATCGCGGCGGAACGTCACCAACCCCGGACCCTGTATCCTTTCTGCCTCATTTTTGGACCTTGACTAGGTCCTTTCAGAGTGGACCCTGTGGTGCACTGCCGGCCATGGCCTTGACCCTGCCGGCCACTAGTGAAGCCCTGCCGGCCATCAGTGTGGCACTGCCGGCCATTGCTGATGGCCGGCACCCCCCCTATCTCAGCTGGTTTTCCTCCAGATCTTTTAAGCCAGCTGGATTTTTGTTTGCTCCCCTCCATACACGTGTATGGAGGGATGAAGGCCTTGCAAAGCTTCTTGAAGAAGCTTTGGCTTTTGATTTCTCTATATAAGGAAAAGGCCTCTTCCTTACACTAGGTTGAGAGTTTTTGAAGAGCAAAAACTCCCTCTCTCTCTATATTGTTGCTAAATTATGCCTTGAACTTGATTTTTCTTGCACTTTTACACTACAACACATAGATATACACCACCACCATTGGACTAAGCTTCTTGGGAGGGATTCTTGAGGTCTGAAAACTAGTTTCCACCCCCTGAAGTTGCTGGTTTCGAAGAGGGTCTTCAAGGGTGAGTATTTTCCCCATTTTTGCACTTTCTTGCACCTTGCTTTAGCCCTCTTTGCATATTGTTTTAGGCCTTGCTTATAACTGAAAAAAGTCTTGTTTTTAAGTTCTTTTTAAGTTTGGTTAAGGTCATTTTGCTGTTTGGGGTGTGTAGCCCCTTTGCATGCTTTGTTTGGCTTTGTTTTAAGCCATATTTGGAGGCCTCCGAGCTAGCCTTGGTTTGGCCTTCCTACTACTGAAATCCAGTGGATTTTCAGTGGTAGAGGTGTGGTTTTGAGGTCCTAAATCAGAGGGGGCAGTCCCCTCTCTTTGTGTTCCTCTTTGCTTGTTTTTTTTGGCCTTCCAAAGGACCACCCCTCTATGCATTTTTGAGGCTTGGTCCAGGCCATTTTTTGTGACTTCTAGGACCTACCTTGGCCTTGTCCAAGGCTGGTTTGGTCATGCCTTGCTTGCATCTTGCATGTATAGTGTAACTCCATCCATAGCTCATCAAAGTAGCATGTGTGCTTGGCTTTTGTTGAGCCCATTTCAGTCCATTTTTGGTGATGTTTTACCATGCCATGAATCTTTTTTGGGTTGGTTTTGTCACTCCATGCTTGCATGATGCACTTGTAATGTAAATCCCCTAAACTGGCTTCATATATTCCATGCCATGCCATGTCATTTTAGCTTGTTTGGTTTACATTTCAGCATGTATTTGGTCATCATTTGGCATGTCATGACCCTATCCATAGTTGGTTTGATCATCCTTTGCATGCTCCATATAGGTGTAGAACAAATCTTGTTTACTAGCCTTTTGTGCATGATGTTTTGATTCATCATACTAGCATATTTTGGCGTTCCTCAAACTTGGTTTTATGCTTATTTTGAAGTGTTCTAAGACTGTTTTGGGCTGCCATGGCCATATCACTCATGCTTTGTATAGCTATAGTGTAAATGCTTAGGCTAGTCTTGGGTTTTGAGGCCTCTATCATGTCATACATGTGATATTTGCATGCCTTGTCCTCATTCCATATGCTATTTCAGTCCATGAAATGTTGTCATACACTTGCATTTGACATGCCTTGAATGCTTTGTATAGCTTGTGTTTTATGCCTCAAGAATGAGCTTTTGTGCATGCCACTTAGCCTAAGCCTTTGGCTCATCATTTCAGTGCATTTTGGGTCCTAATATACCATGATGTAACTCTGTTTTTGGTTGTCCAAGTCATGCCATGATTGGTTTCAATAGGTGTAGTGCATTGCCTCTTTAAAGCCTTGCATGATCCTTGTTTGTAGCTTTGTGCTCTAGCCTATGTTGGCTAGCTTTGAGCTTGATTTTGGTCTTCTTAGGGCCTGCCCTAGGACTGTTTTAGGTCCCCTTGGCCCCTTCGGGCTTGCCTTGTATGGCCATGGCTTAAGTCCCTTTGCTTACTTTGAGCTTTGAGCATCCTAACATGCTTTGCTTGCATTGTGGAGTTGATTTGGCATCACTTTACATGATATTTCAGAGCTTACTCCATTGCCATATATCCATGTTTGTTGCTCCTTAAGTGTGCTTAAGAGTTGCCCTCTTTGTGCCTTAATACTTGAGCCATTTGGCATGCATGCTTGCCTTGCCTTTCCATGCTTTTCATGCCATCAATTCCATCACTTTGGCTACTGATTTGGACCTAGTTGAGAGCCGTCCATCTTTGGTGTAAGCCCATCTTACCATGTTGTCACATGCTTGTTTCATTTCGTATGTCGTTGCATACTTGTTTAACTTTGCATGCCTTGCATGCTCACATGTTCATGTTGCATTTTGTCATGTTGTCCCAGGTTGTTGCCTCACATCATGCTTATACGCTTGTTGCATGCTTGGGTTAGTTGCATGTTTGCACACTTAGGTCATGTTGCATGTTTGCCATGCTTATATATTGCATTGCTTGGATTAAGTATTAATCCGAGCACGAGGAACGAGGGGCGTTTCATACTTCAAGTGATGGAACGCGTCTCAATTCTCGGTCGCCGAAGCTCTTGATGATTCATGATAGAGTTCTAGGCTTTACTTGCTTTATTTATGCATTCATTTTCATATTGATTTGCACAAGTTGGATCTTTGGCCATCATGCATCGGGATGCGTGATTGATGGTCGTAGATCCGACTTGGCCTCTCCCTTGATGTTTTGAGGTGATTTGGAGTGCCATGGTGCGTACATGTCCTTGGGAAACCCTCCCTTTTCTCTATTTTGTGCTTCGTTGCAGTTTGGTGTCACAGCACACCAGTGGCCGGCAATGCCACTGATGGCCGGCAGTGTGCCACCCTTGGCCGGCAATGGACCATCTTTGGCCGACAGATCTCCCTTGGCAGGCCACTGGTGACTTCCCCTGAAGCGTTTTGGTAAGTTTCAGCAACAAGCACTGAAAGACACCCTGCAAACAGAGCCTCTAAAGAGCAACCGGAAGGCGTTTCAAGGCGAGGAACCGAAGCGAGCATGCATGCTTCCCTTCTTCAAACAGAGCTGGAATAGCACCGTTTACTGCTTTTCCTACTTGCTTGTTGTCATTCATTAATCAGTTAATTAATTTGTTAATTAATTAAGTTGTGTAATAATTAGTTGAAGCTAGTTATTCATTTGGTTCTGTAATAATTAATTAGCTTGTGAGTTAGTTAATTAGGTGGCCTGTATTATTCTTTCGGACCCTCCGAGCGAGGGCACAATTGTAATAAGTGTGGGTGCATGTGTGCATGTCTTCCAAACCCCACTTCTTTCTCCCTTTTACTTACCTGCTTTGATGGTTAGTATTAGGACATGTTTAATTTAGCATCCTTATGCTATGCATGCGTGCATCATTCATCAGTATTGTATGCACCGGGCTCGGCGCATCATACTAACTGCATAAGTATTTCAAATCTAACTTGAATACATGCTACTTGTGCATTTTCACATGTCATTCATAGACTAGCCGAGCCTACTCTAGTGACATTCCGTATGCGTTGCATTAGGCATTTAAACATGGACTTGGATCATGCATGATTGCTAACATGTTCTTGTTTTGGCACGGAGTACACTGTAAGTATTTTATGCTTTAGCATCTCACATGAGTGTGAATGTTAACATGACAGCATGCTTACCATGTGGCTATATGCTTATGTGATCAACTGCCTGAATGCCTGTGGGTGAAGGTTGGATTACTTGAATTGGGATAATTCATTGAAATCCGTATTTTAGCCTACTTGCGAGTAGCAAATTCCAAAGCATTTTCTAAACAAACGGATATGCGATGTTTTGTTCCAAATTAGGCGATCTAGTCTATACTTGTTTGCTGTGCGCACAACATAGTAATTCTAGACTAATAACCGGAATAAGAGCACATAATGTTTTCAAAACGAGATATCATGGTTAGTAGAGGCCGATCTTCAGATCGGGCGAGAGGGGGTGCTCATAGCTGACCTTCCCCGATCGTACCCAAGTTCCCGAGCCGAGGCAACTTTGGTGATGACGGACACATGGCCTTCGGCACCGAGTCAGGGTTTCCTAAATTCCTCCATTAAAAAATATTTAGGTAGCGACTCTGTATCTGGAAAAGCAGTCCATGTTTGGCACTTCTTTCAAAAAAATATGTTTTCAAAAATGATTTGCCGGAAACCCCGGAAATTCATTTATCCCGAAACCCCGGAAATTCAAAAGCGGGAATAGTACATTTATCCCGAAACCCAAGAAATTCACTTTTTTCGAGCCATCCAAAGTTGCAATCCAATTTGAGAGTTTTTCGGCAAAGAATGGCTCCATTTGTGGAAAAAACGGAGTTGGAATGAAGAAACTACGAAGTCCCAGCTTTTGTAGGAGATAAGGCACTGAGTGGAAGACAGGTGGCAACAATCTGGAGGTCCCTCACATTGATGGCCGGCCGGCCAGTGGTGATGGCCGACAGGCCACTTTTGTAGCCGACCGACCACCACTGGTGTCCGATAGCCACCACTGGTGGCCGACAGCCTCTGTTCATGGCCGATAGCATTCTTGTGGTCTTTCTGTGTATTGAGAGTGCTGAGAACCTATGTTTTGTTCTGCTCTTGGTGCATTCTGTTGTCTTGTTTTAGTAGTTTTGTTGAGTTGTTTTTAAGTTGTTTCAATTTGTTTATCGAGTTATTTCAATTTGTTTATCAAGTTGTTGTGTTGTTTATCGAGTTGTTGTGTATTGTGTGTTGTTTATCAAGTTGTATATTACTTGATTATTTATCGAGTTGTACATTGTTTTTCTTGTTTTGTTGGTAGTCAGTTCATTACCTGATTAAGAAGGTTGTGCCCATACAATATTCAATTTCCATCAATCCAGATCAAATCTCGTTTTTATGCAAAGCGGTGTTCTACGGTGCTCAGAATGCAAAATACAACACTTTTTCATCAAAAAGCTGTTTTCATTCCGATTGTGGTTACTTTTTACAAAAGGAGTACAAGTTTTTTTAAAAGTAAAAATAAAACCTGTCTAAAGCTGTATAAAGTGCTAACACTACTAGCAAAAAGAAACTAAACAAAAAATATAAAAAACCAGCGCCAACTATCTTAAACTCTAGAGGCCCTCTTCGTCCTCTTTCTTGGCGGAACGAACTCTACAGAGCTGTCTCCATCAGCGCCACTATCTGAACCAGATGTTGAATCAGAATCAGAACCAGAGTCGTCATTGCCATCTGCCTCGAAGCCCTCCTCGGCATAAGTATCACCACTAGCAGAATCCAAGCCAGCGTCATCGTCTCTGCTCTCGGATGACTTAGCGTGCTGACTCACCCCCTCCTTGGCCTCGCTGGTCTCTATATCATCCTCGCTCAAAATAGGCTCTGAAGGGCCACTCTTAGCTCGGGCGCTCCTAGCTCTGCCTCGGCCACACGCTAGAACCTGTCTCTCTCTCCCTGCTGCTGGAGGGGGTACTGATGATCCTGCTGTTGCTGCCACCGATGCTGTTAGTAGAGGTGGGACCTGAAAAGGCAGTTCATATATGTCAGCCATAGTATGTGTATCAGATGCAAGTATGGTATGTACAATGAGTACATGCAGAGGTCAGGTACAAAGTATGAATACAGTATAAAAATGCAGTATTTCAGATGAAAATAAGTGCAGCGTGGGAACATTTTCAGTTGAAATGTCAGTTTCAATGTGTCAGTGGAAATATGATGACTGAAATGTAAGAAAACTGAAGAAATTGCCTGAATGTCGTGGAAGCCAAGCAATGCCTCTTTCCTCAAGATCATGCCCACGAAAGAAGCTAATAGCTCCAGCAATCCCTCGGTGTATCCTGGAGGTGCCTGCAAATGCATTGAGAATGATCACTGTCCGGAAGAAATGAATATCAGAGGGAAATGGAAAATGAAAACTGTGATACATACCGGAGGTGAGTCAGGAGTTCTAACATATCTATGACCAGCCACTGGAGGCTCAATCAAAATCTGGTAAGCCTCACCGGTGTACCGCCAGCATGTCAACTCGGTCAGAAGCTCTTGCCAACCAAAAACCTATCTAGCGAGGGGCACCCCTCTAGCCCCACCCTTCCATGCTCGAGCTCTACTCGTTGAAGGGACGTCTGTTGCCCTCCATGTACGAGTACGAGTACCCACCAAGGAAGGCATGAGATGCGTCTAGATAAATGTCACATAGTCCCCTTCTCCGAGAAAGTAGTCGGCGTCCACGCCTCGAGTGAAATCAATCACCTCCTGGGAAGAGAGGCTCTTTGTAGCCTGCATGGATGGCGAAGGTGGCATAGGAACTACCTACTGTAATAAACCCAATGTCTGTCGTATGAAGCGCTTGCCTAAGAACCAGGCTCGGTAGACCGGGCCCTCGAGTACAAGCCGATAACGGGAAGCCCCCCGAGCGCCGACAAACTGGTCCCTGACTCCCTCAGGCATCGTCACCCAAGGCTGCCACGAGATCTGCAAACAGAGAATGCACAAATTTTTGGTTTCCATTAGATATGCAATATGAAGAAGAGCTAAATTAAAGTAGTGATAACTATGATTTTTGAGTTAACTCTGCCGTGGTCACAGTGTCAAAGTACTGGCAGAAGAACGAAAAGGTCTCCTTGGTCCTTCTTATGCACCTATTGTCGTACCGATGAGAGTAAGGTACAACAGAAGGCATCTCCACCTCCAGCTCTAGGGCAAGGGTGGGAAAATATGCATATACCCACAGCTACGGAAAGCAAAAAGGCAACGGTGAGTATACAACAAATAAACACAGGCAATGCGGAAAGCAGAATATGTGCGCAATGTGCAGAGAATGCAAAATATAGAGAAAATGCAGAAAGCAGAATGTATAGTATAGCGTACAGAAAGTACAAATTAAAAGCAAAGCTCAAACTATGTGTGTGCAGTGTACAAAAAGTGCAAAGCAGAAAGCACGATAGGAAATGCGAAGCAGAAAAGTAAAGCATACCGCCCAGGCTCTCTAATAGCCACCGACTCTATTCCCGCTCCTGCAGGATGTCGAGCTCATGTATCCGTATAAGGTGGCCAGGCCAGCACCGCCCCAGTCGTAAAGCCGGACTTGAGATAAGTCCACCAAGGCGCTCAAGAGATATAGCCCGACAGTGTTCGCCCGGTCGGCGAACAAAGTGGTGCCAAAGAGAAACATCAAGAATCCTCGGGTGTACTGCTTGATCTCCTCTAGGGTCTATAGCTTTGTCCCTTTGAAATGCTCTGAGAACTAGGTGTATCGCACCATCCCTGACCGGAAGATATGCCGACGAGCCCCCAACAGGTAGATCTAGGCGGCCTCCCACTCGCCCATGTCTATATCATAAGGAATCGGACGGCCCCCTACCTCTATGCTAGTGAGCATAGCGAAGTCATAGGGAGTCATCGTCATCTCCCCCGTGGATAAGAAGTGGAAAGAGTTTGTGGTATCCCACCACCTCTCTACCAGTGCGCCAAGTATGGGTCTACTCGCTATGAGATACGATAGCCCCATGCAGAACTAGCCGAAGCCGGCCTCATCGATGATCTGGTGGATGCCGGCGGGGAGCTCCATGTACCACTCCCTCGCAGATGTGGCTCTGTATCCTCTGATAGAGTGTGATTCCTCTAGTAATCAGAATGGGCAAATGAAAGGTAGTGTAAGAAATACCATGCAAGAATGTGTTCAACCCAAGCAGACGAAAGGCAATGTCAAGAAATACAGTGCAAGAGTGTGATTTATGCAAGAAATGCAAGGTACATTAAAGTGAATGTAAGAATACAATGTATACCTCGGTGGCACCATAGGATAAATGAGACTCCGGCTCTCGTAGCAAGTGGTCCTCTGGCGCACCTCGTGTAAACCCTCGGAAATGACGGACGGTATCGGGTGGAAGCACATGCGTCTCAGGATGGTATGTCCATGGGTCAAAGGGGCGAACCCTGGGTGGTAGTGGTACAGGCTCGGGATCTACCTCCATCCTCGGGGAAGCTCCGTCATGCAGTACGCCGTCCGCCATCTGGAAAGGAGATGAGAAAGTGGGCGAAAATGAGAAAAATGGGTGGAAAATGCCAAAAGTCAACAAAAGTCAACCGTAAGAGAGAGAAAAGGGAAGAAAAAGTCAAAGCCCAGGAAAAGGCACCAAACCCAAGAGAAACTCGGCGGAAACAAGCCTCAAGTGGTGAAACTCCAAGAAAAAGCACCGAAATCAAGTTTCAATTGGTTTAAAACGAAGGAAATCAAGAGGTTTTAGCGAATCAACTTCGCGTGGGACGTTGAAGAACGTGTATAAAGCAGGGATCTATAGGGAAAAAGTGTCTAGAGAGAGAAAGCGATGAATTTCGGCTAAGGAGAAGTGACAAAATGAAGTTTGGGGGTGTAAATATAAAGACCCAATGCAAAAAGACCAAAATAGCCCGAAACTGCCATCGGTGGCCAACAACCTTCAAGTGTGGCTGACAGGTGGCCGACACCCCTTCCTGGTGGCCAACAACCTTCCAGTGCTCCTCCTTTGTGTTTTTCTGCTGTTTTGTGTCCTTAATTCTCGAGAAAGTGCAAAAAAAATTCACTTTTAAGCTCAAGTTGCCTCTGCGGAAGCTCCAAACCGTGTCTTTGGTGCATGATGATTCATCACTAATCAACATCAATGAGGTGTATCTTTTTTTTTTTTTTTTAACTTGTTGTAACTCTTTTGAGATGTAAATCGAAAGTTGCGACTGAGTTGGTTTTATCGTGCATCTCCTTATTGGTGCATGGAACGTGCATTTTATATGTGATCTTGCATCACTTTTCACATTTACGTAGAGCATGCTTCAATTTCCGATGTTGCATAGAACATGCATTTGCTAATCTTGCATAGAATATGCATTTTGTGTTATTGATAGAACATACATTTTGTGTTGTTACATTGAATATACATTCCGATGTTGCATAGAACATGCTCCGGTTCTCATTGCATAGAATATGCTTCCGTTTTGTTTCTCGCATGTTTTGCATAAAACATGTCTCTAACATTGTGTCACAGTTGTTCGTCTTGCATAGAACATGCACTCTTACTATGTTATGCTAGAGCTTAGCTTAATTAGCGTAGCTAGTTAGTTAGCTTTTCTATATGCAACTAGGCCAAATGGTCAAAAGTGGTCCTAATTTGGATCAGTCACTATGGCTTTTCTATATGCAACTAGGCCAAATGGTCAAAGGGGGTACCTATGCGAGACTACCAAATATACCTCTCGCACCTAACATCGAGAAATGAAAGGAGGATCAAATGGTACAGCAGTAGTCTAGATCCAAGGGTTATGTTCCCATCATGGCAGAGCCCACGACCGGTCAGCCTTTTGGCAAGCTTTTGGGCAAGCCTCTGGCAAACCGTTCAGGAATAGCAGATGGCAAATACAATGACTTAACCGCACCAATGCAAATGCAATGCAAAGAACATATAAGTGTAGATAAAATTTCACATCATGAAGTTCGAGTCAAGTTCTCTAAATTCCCCAGCAGTGTCGCCATAAACTATAGCTTGCTTCTCGTGCTACTTGCTTTTAATTAACGGCGTTTTATTAAATGTCACGTTTTCTAATTTTTAACGGCATTTTAAACCATCACATATTTTTTAAACCAAAAATGGCACCATTTTCTAATTGAAGGCGTTTAAAAATGCCTCCAAATGTGGTAAATACATGCGCCCCTTTTTGAAACCCTTATTTTTTAATCTGAGCCCTTTCTCTCTCTTATACGCACACATCTCTTTTATCTTATACGCATACATCTCTCTCTCTCTCTCTCTCTCTCTCTCTCTCTCTTAGCGACGAAGAAAACAGAGGAGATCACTCTAGGAAGAAGCTTCGTCTCTCAAAAGATCAATCGGCTGTTCTTAAAGAGTGCTTCAAAGAACACAAGCTCCATCGGCAGTTCAGAGCGATTTCGAAACGATTTTGAAGATTCAGATCGATATCAATCGGCTATTCAAAGTATTTTGAAGCGATTTTGAAGATTCAAATCGATATCAATCAACTGTTCAGAGCGATTTCAAAGATTCAGATCGATTTCGAGATTCAGAGCGATTTCGAAGCCTTGTCGCCACCGTCATTTGCACTGGTGAGGTAACGAGCTCCACCGCCTCTCTCTCTCTCTCTTTAGATCTATGAAATCAATGTTTTGAAGGCATTCTTACTTGATCCTCATTTGCAGAGATTCAAAGAGAGGCATTCTAACTTAATCCTTATTTACTAAAATCAATGTTTTAAGGCATTCTTACTTGATCCTCAAGCTCCAATGGCTATAAATAGTCTACTTTGTTTCTGAACTTTAATCGGTACTCTCTATCTTTGTCTCTCTCTCTCTCTCTCTCTCTCTCTCTCACACTCTATTTCTTTCGAATTTAACTGCATGTATAACATTTGTATACATCAATATGTGTGCTGTTGAATTGTTGAAGGCGGGTCATGGCTAAGTAGATTGGGGGGGAAGATGATGTGAAACTGAATTTTTGATGCCATATAAAGGACTTCCAAGAAATTGTACTTCCAAAGATCGCCTTTCCTAACCCCATGAATAGATTTGATCTGTTAGGTTCTTCTTTGAACTGAAAGAAACTTCTACACTAATTTTCAACATTTAGGATAAGTTTGAACTGAAAGAAACTTCTACACTAATTTGTGCAATTCTTTGGGTACTTTGGTCGGAAAGTAATGCAAAGATTGTCTACGATAAGTTTGATAAATTGGGAGAGTAATGGGATATGGTTTGTTATCTATCTTCATTTTGGGTGTCAGTCTCACCTCTTTTAAGGAGATTCCTTTGTTTTTTATTTGTAGCGGTTGGAGAGTCGTTTGTGATTTGTAATTTCTTTTCTTTTTTTCATTTGTATCATTTTGGTGGATCTTTCATGCTTTCCCCTTTAACCGATAAATTTCATTTATATTTATCCACCAAAAAAAAAAAAAAAACAGAGCATTTTGAATATGTAACTTCATTCTTATTCTTTATAACCACTTACTATCAGATTTTTATAAATGTAGGAATTTGTATAGTCTGAAATTTTTCAAAGCTATAGACCAACTCTTCTTCCATTACATAGTCTCAACTATGACATTTATACTTCTGCTGAATCAGTTAAAAGACCAAAAATAAAAGAGGAAGTATCTTTCTATTGTAGTAAGGACTTCGTATAGGTGGCGGAGGGTTTTGCCCTGTAATGAAGGGAAAGCATCGAAGGTCTTCTGAGGCATGGAACTATCTTTATATTGACTAAAATGATCACTACTCTTTCCTCTATTTTTTTAGTTGGGGGAGGATTGCAACTTTTGTGAATTTTACAAATGATATGTACATGGAAGTGGACATGTAATGTCCTAGGTTTGGTTTTTTTAGTGAACAAGGTTCACCCCCTTAAGGTGTTTTTCATAGTTTATAACATTTTATTTGCCTATCCAAAAAAAAGGAAAAAAAAAAAAAAGGAGTGTCACATAAAATTGCCTTGCAACATGCAGATGTCGATGTGAATTTACATCTCTAAACTCATTTTAACAACTAACACTGTTAAGGGAATAAGAAATAATTTTTTTTTAAAAAAAAAACTAGATATCACAAAGATAACCACAACATTAGAACACCCATTGAAATGTAACCTACATCAGTTATTTTACCTAGTGCATCACCCTCTGCTCCTCTTTCCTTCATTTTTCCAAAATAAAAATAAAAATAAAATTTGCCAAGCCATATTATGATTGTGTATTTGATGTCATTGTGATTTTGAGTTGATTTAGTACAGAGGTAGTATGTGGTAGGGTGATTGTGATTGTGATTGTGGTAGTCCATTACATAAGCAGTATGTGGTAGTCCATCACATAGGTAGAGGCAGTATGTGATTGTGATTTTTGGTACTTTTTCTTGCCTAATGGTGACTGATTTTAATTGGGTTTCATTAGTTGCTATAGACATTTACATATAATTCTAGCTTGTATGCTTCTCTCAATTTAAATTGGGTGAAGTAGTAATGGTTTTAGTAGTTAACTTTGTGGTTGTAATTTAGTGGCTTTGTACATTAATTTGGTTTCGTTCGATGCAGTTTGTAAGTACACTTTTTTTGGAACTTTTAGATAATTGAGTTATCAACCACTTCTAAGTTTGTAAGTACACTTTTTTTGGAACTTTTACTTAATTGAGTTATCAACCACTTCTAAGTTTCTAAGTACACTTTTTTTTGGAACTTTTAGATAATTGACCTTGTAACTTCATGACATGCACAAAAGGGATCTTGCCTTCATTATTGGAATCGGAATTGATTGTGACTTGATGTGGTTTTATCATTTGTGTTGCATCTTTTGAACTTTTGTATTTCACACATCAATTGTTCATTGAAGTGGCATTATGACATAAAAAAAGAAAAAGAAAAATTAGTGTGCTTTTTGGTACTATAAAACTTTTATTTACTAATACAAATGATTGGACCTATTGGGATGGTTTTTTTGGAAATAATTTGGTTGAATGATATTCTTGTCAGTGGTATTCCATGCTCCTAAGTCACATGTAGATGTGCGAAGTATGTTATCAAATGTTATTATTTTTCTTTCTTAATGGCAGGACTATCTTGGCTTATAGTGTCATCTTAGACCACACTCTTGTGGAGAAGGAGCGCAGGTTTGTACCATGTGCTTGCAACAGCTGAACCACTATTAATTAATTTTATTTTATTTTTAGTGGTAAGATATATGTAATCCTATGTAGTTCTTTGAGTATGCAAATTTTCATTCTCTATTTTGATTTTCTTTCTTTAGATATGTATAAATGATTTTTTTGGCTACTGACACAACTTCTATTTCCAACAGCCCAGCAGTAGCTGCCAGGTGTGTGGCAATTCTGGAACGTTACATTCATCTTGTTGGGATAATGGCTTTCATTTTGTTGTATTCAAAACTGTGAAAGAGTTGATTTTGTGGATTCAAAACTCTGGTGATATCTTGAGTTGGGGATAATTTTCTTGGTAGTAATTTGCCATCTCTTGTATAGTTGGATCCATCATTATAGCTCTACACTTCTTTCTATGCTAATGTGTTTGCTAAAACATGATTTTTGGATATGTTATTTTGTGATTAATGGTGATTGGATATTAAATTGAATGGAAAACTGAATTAATGTTACATTTTGAATGGGAGTTATTATTTCATATTAGTGCTATTTTTCAATTTTATTATAGGGATTTTTTTAGTTCAATCATATAAAATTAAAACAATAAAAATAAAAAAAAAAACGATATCACAGCGTTTCTAAAAATGTCACTAAATATCATACCAACGGTTGGAATTTTTTTTTTTTTTTGAAGAAAGAGATACGACGGCGTTTTAAAAACGTCGCTAAATAGCGTGGTGACGTCATGTTACCGTTAGTACAACTTTTAGCGGCGTTTTTAGAAAATGCCACCTATAGTAATATAGCGACATTTCTAAAGTGCCATAAAGTTGTAGCGACAGCCACATCTTCAGCGTTTGGTGCTAAACGTCACAAAAGGATTTGACAGCGTTTTTGGGATCTATAGCGGCATTTTTTAAACGCCTCTAAATCCCTCATTTCCAGCAGTGATATCTAGTGGACAAAAGAAGCGTGTGACCACTGGTTTTCAAATCTAAAAAGAGATATATATTTATTATTCTTCTTGTTTTCATATGATTCCTAGAAATGGTTCAAACATGATTGAAATTATTTTCATTTGTAGAAGCCATGCCATTTGTCTTTAGTTTTAATGGCATTAAACCCTGAATCTCTTTTTAGCTTTCTAATCTACTAGTATAGAAGATGATTGACAAAGAAATTGATGTTCTATTTAATTCTTAGATGCTTTATAGTTTTTGTTACCGCAAGTACTTTTCTGCATATTTTGTGTCAAGATATCTATTGTCCACTTCAATTTTGCTACATGCTGGTGATTATGGTGACTTGTGTTGTTCATCATAATCTTTTTGGAGTTAATCTTTTTTGTTCGCCTTATGACCATTTATTTTTTAATTGTTTTCATTTATTGTTTGTTTGTTTTGTGCTAATTTACCTATCTAATACCTTTTTGGTTTAACTGAATTCAGGAGAGATGTTGGACCATCAAAGCTCTTTTTCTGGATGAGATGTTGGTCGGACCAGCAAAAGTTCTATCACTTTTCAAATTGTCAAGTTCATGAGGCAAATGGTTCATAAAATGGGTGTGACCATGATCATCTCTCTCTTGCAGCCAGTTCCAGAGACTTATAATCTATTTGATGACATCATATTACTTGCAGAAGATCAAATTATCTATCAAGGTCTATGTGAAGAAATCCTCAATTTCTTTGAAGTCATGGGTTTCAAATGCCCAAAAAGGAAAGGAGTTGCAAACTTTCTCCAAGAAGTGACTTCCAAGAAGGATAAAGAACAATATTGGTTCAGGAAGAACCAACCTTACATATATGTCTTAGTTTCTGAATTTGCTGAGGGCTTCAACTCATTTCGTATTGGTTAACAACTAGAAAGAGATCTTAGTGTTCCTTGCTATAAATCAAGAGCCCACCCAGCTGTATTGGTGATAGAAAAGTATGGTGTCTCCAAAAGAGAACTCGTCATGGCATGCTTTGATAGAGAGTGGTTGCTAATAAAGCATAACAATTTTGTACACGTGTTCAAGATTACTCAGATAACAATCATGTCATTGATAGCCATGACTATGTTCTTTCGGACAACAATGTCATCTGTCACCTTGGCAGATGAAAGAAAATTTTTTGGAGTTCTTTTCTTCAGTCTTATGAATGTGATGTTTAATGGGATGGCAGAGCTTGCGATGACTGTTATCATGTTTCCTATCTTCTATAAATAGAGGGATTTCTTATTTTATCCTCCATGAGCTTTTGGCTTGCCAATTTGGATCCTCAGGATACCCATCTCATTCATGGAATCAGGGATATGGATCAATATTACGTATTACACAATTGGGTTTGCTCCAACTGTGAGTAGGTAAGAGTGGTTCACATGTTCTTGGCTCTTCAAGTGGTAGTGTTCTTGTTGATGTCATTACTTACTTAATTCTGCATTAGAAATTTATTTTTCCTGCTTTACATTCAGTGATCGCTGGGAACTGAATATGTCTTGTAATTAGAGTTTATTTCGTTGAGAAATATCCTCTATCTCATTTAGGTTTTTCCGATAGTTCTTGGCATTCTTCAGTATACATAAAATGACTTTGTCTCTCTTTCGTTTTATCGCTGCAGTAAGGAGAACACAGGTTGTCGCAGGCACTTTAGGCACCTTCACCTGTTAATCGTTTTCTGCTTGGAGGATTTATAGTTGCCAAAAGTAAGCTGTTAGTTTCTACTTTCACTTTGAGCCATTCTTTTATTTAGATTGAGCTTTACATTTATTAATTGGTTTCATCCGTAATGACCCATCCCACATTGGTAGTTTGCATGGGTGATCTTGGACATATAAAGCACCACTAGTTTGCTAGTAAGTAACTTAGATTTAAGCTTTTGAGTTATGTTGGTAGATCCACAGGTTACCTGGGTTAGCAGGTAGTTGGGCATTATAATATCACATGTTGAATATTGCTTGACATTTCGTCAACGAGTTATGGATTCTTTCATGTGATTTCTTATGTTTGATGATTAAAACATTACAATAATTTAATTTTATTTATGACTGCAGATGACATTAAGTCATTAATGATATGGGGTTATTATGTTTCTCTTATGATGTATGGACATAATGCAATAGTCATGAACAAATTTCTTGATAAAAGATGGAGCGTGTAGCTTGTGTTTCGTGCTCCTTTCGGATACGATAGCCCTATAGTTCGTACTCCCATGGTTCTGAATTTGATTCCACAAGTACAACGTGAAATAAATAAACACAAAAGAGTACAAATCCGACAAATCTTTTGGAAAATCAATTTTGAATCAAAATGCCAAAAATGGACTGCTCTGCCAAATATAGAGTCACCGCCTAAATATTTTTTGAGAAATTTAGAAAACCTGAGACTCGTGCCAATGGCTACTTATCCATCATCACCAAAGTGTCTCAGCTTAGGAACTTAGGTACGAGAGGGGAAGGTCATGAATTGAGCACCCCAATCGCCCGATCAAAGATCGGCCTCTACTAATCATGATGTGATTCATATTTACATTATATGCTCTTGCTCCGATTATTAGACTAGCATTACTATGTGTTGCACACAAGTATAGACTAATTTGCAAAAATTGGAACATTTGATTTCATGTTTTGTTTGAAAATTGTTTTGACTACGCGCCACTTGAAAAAAGTGAGTTTGTATGTACATTAATCAATGTATTCCAATTCAAGCAATTAGCCTTCATCCACAGGCATTCAAACATGTATATCATTTAAGCACTTAGCCTCATGGCAAGCATGCTAGACATGGCAACAATCACATTCATGCAATATGCTAAAGCAATAAATGCTTACCCCAATTCCCGTGGCGAGCCAAAAGAGAAACTAGTTAGAAAAATGCATGGTCCTAACTAATGAAAGATGCTTAATGCAACTCATGCAAAAATGCATTTAGAAGGCTTGGCTACTAATATGGCATTTGAAACAACTTAATAGCATACGGTTTAAACACATTTTCAACGAAGCAATAAACGACAATGCTTATTAGAATGATGAACCGAGCCTCTATACATGCAAGACAAATGGATGCAAACATTGTTAATGCTAAAAGAAACATGATGTTCTAAACTACCCATCATAAGCGAGTAAATAAAAGGGAGAAAGACGTGGGGTTGGAAAATATACACATTATTACAAGTTTGGCCCTAGCACAAGAGGGTCTGAATAAATGCCCTAGCTAATTACTACGAATTAACTAATCTATTAAAACACAAATGAAATAAACTAACTACGCTAGCGAATTATTACAACACAATGAATTAACTAACTACTTTAGCTAATTAAATCAATACAACACAAAATTAACTATCTATTCTACTTAGTTTAATACAAAAACTAACTAGCTAATTACAATACACAATTAATTAGCTAATTAATTAACTATTATGAGCCCCGCGGAATGAGGGTTGACCCATGCATACAAGTGGATTTCCACCCGAAAAAGTCCCATGTTTTGCTTCCAGAATGCCTCTGTTGCACAGTTAGAAAATTGCACAATTTTTCCATCTCAGCCTCTGCTCTGCTAGAAAAAGGACACTGCCTGGTTGAAAAAAGTGGCCAGTAGGTCAGAAATAGTGGCCTGTCGCCCTGTAAAAGTGGCCGGCAGTTCTTTTCTGCTGCAACAGAGAAAAAACTGAGCACAAATAGAGTATTCCCAGGGAATGTCTTTCCACCCTACCTCTCCTTATCAACAAACAGGTCAAATGAGGGGTAGGCTTGATTCGCAAGCCATCAATTGACGCAATTTCAATGCGTGATAACTTATGAACCAAGGGGTACAATTTCAATTAGTGGTAAGGAATGACCAACAAAACCTCCTCCCTATCATGGATTGATCAAAGGAAGTGGTTGACCTTGGAAACTTGAACCATTTCATCACTAACAAGTACAAAATGAACCAAGTCTCCATGTGTTCAATTAACGTCTGATTGAACACCAAATCATTTTATTATCTTGCTTTATTTTAACCCCAATTTTATTACTCCATTTTAATTACATTCCATTCATTAGTCAATTAAGTCCAATAGTGAAGGTTAAGTCCACTAATGGAGAGAAGTACTAAACCAAATGTTGTTTTAGGCATGAGAGAGAGATCATACCGTTGGTAATGAACCCCTAAAGGGATTAAACCACTAAGCACAATACCACCTCTTCAAGCTTAAACAACACTCCTTTTGGAGCAACTCTCAAAACAAAGAGAAAAAGCCAAGAAATGAGGGAGATTGCAGAGATTCTTAGAGGTGAACACAAGTATGGAAAGTAAGAAATAAAAGCTATCAACTCAAATGGGTTGGTATCTAATGTCTAAAGCACTAAACTTATGAGGACTATTACACTATAAGCATACTATACAAAGCATGAATGAAGCTAACTCATAAAAAATAGTCCTAAAGCAGTTAGAAAAAAGTCCTGAAATGAAGACAAAAACAACTACAACAACAAGCTACAATATTGAGGGATTAAAGCTAGCACCCAAACACAAGGAAGGAAGGCTAACCCCTCCATTTTTGAGACTTCAAAGCATGATTTTAGACTCTGAAAAATCTCTGAAAATCAGTGGTAAAAAGCTCAAAAAAAGTTGATAAAAAGATGGGAAACACAAGGGTAAAGGCCTAAGAAGCAAGGTTCAAAGAAGGGTTGTCAACCCCTCTACCTTTAATGGCCTTAAGCCATAAGTTTCAGCCCAAAAATATAGGTAATAAATAGCTCAAAAATAGCAAGAAAAGATGAGGAAAAAAAAAGGATGGTACAAAAGAACTAGAATGTATATCTCTTGAAGAGGAATGATCCCTTGAATTTCCAAACCACTATTTCACACTCTCAAGTGCTAAAATACAAGCTTAAGCACCTCAGCAAAGATCCCTCAAAATTTGGTTTAGAGTGCCTAGGCAAAAGTTATGTAAGTTGCAAGAGAGAGAGAGATAGAATTGTAGAGAGAGAAATTTTCCAAAATTTTTCTCTCCAAAATTTTCTAAATTCAAAATTTTTTCTAACCCCTCTAACAAAAGAGAGGGCCATCTATATATGGAAATATATAAGAGACCCTAGAAAATATCCCTACAAAAATAGCTGGAATGATGCACTATCTGTGGAGACAACTGGCAGAAAATATCTGGTTTTTTGCACTACTAGTCGGTAGGCCACTAATAATGGGCGGCATGCCACACTAGTGGGTCTGTAGGTCCCTCGGTGCTCAGACCTGAAAAACTACTGTTTTGGTCTGAAACAAGGCACAATGATTGTAGGTTCAAAACTGAGGTTTCTTGTTGAGAAAGTTAAGTATTTGACAAGAGTATACATTCATCATTGAGTGATCAAGTAGTGGCGCCCAAGTCTTAAGGGCCGTCGAAAATGGGGTGTCTACAGTTGCCCTCTTTGAAAGAGCTCGAAGTCATGACAAGACATGAGTGAATGTCAAAGCTCGAAGACGACCTGTTTTGACAAGGCCGTGTGACTTGGGCAAACAATCAAGACATAAATAAAATCGATTGAGCTTGTAAACTGCTTACGTATCCCTTTGCAGGGAATCAAACCAGTATAGTTCTGGGGCAGGATGCAAATGATATGCACGAAAAAAATACTTTGAAAGCTGGACTCACACACCTCGCGAAGTCGGCTATTTTGAAAACTCATGATCATGCATGATAATGCACTAAGCAATAACAGATGCAATAAGCAATAGCAAGAAGTCTAACCATGTTTCACGCGGGAAGAACTAAAAATATGCACTCTAAGCATGCCGAAGCCATGAAAAGAGGAGAGAAAAACCACTCAGGGTCGCATTTCACGCGTCTTGAGATACTCTAATGACGCTGAAATCGTGAGAAGAGGAGAAAAATCGCTCAGCGTCGCCTTTCACACGTTCTGAGATAAAAACCGCTCAGGGTCGCATTTCATACATCCTCAAATAGATGCAAAAAGTATGAGATTGTACGATAAATACACAATGTAGTGAAAGTGTGCGATAGATGCACGAGGTGAACAAGTGCGATAGATGCACAAAGTGAATAGGTACATGTGATAGATGTACAAGGTGAACAAGATTAAAAATCAATACAGTGACAACGCATGTTTCATGTAATGTTTCATGCAAGATTATAGACAACTGACATATGATGTTAATTGAAAGCATGTTCTATGCAAGAAACAAGAGCATGTTCTATGCATGATTGTGCTATGTAAGAATCAAAAGCATGTTCAAAATGAAAGCATGTTCTATGCAAAATTGAAGGCATGTGCTATGCAAGCATGTGAATCATGAACGATGCAGGGCACGCATGCAACATAAGTGTGTGTAAAAACGCACGTTCTATACAACAGAAGAAAACAAATATGTAACTTGACAAAATGAACAAAAGCGATGTTGGGCAACAACCTCCGACTTACCCCTCGGAGACTTCGCAACATGCTCAAAAAGGATACACCTCATTCATATTGGCAAGTGAGACACGTTCGCACACTGGAACACAATGGGTATTGAGAATGGCGCAATTAGAACCCAGTTTCAAGCTCCTCAAAAATCAATCTGGACCCAAAAGAGAACCTCTCATATACTGTTAGGGCAAAATAGGAACAAACCAGCACTAGGCCACAAATGAGGGCTGATGGCCACTAATGCAAAATCGGGGGCAGAATTGGGATATCGGCTTGGGTCTATTTAAGTACATCACCACACCTCATTTCTTGGCACACCGAAGTCCGAAAACACTCTCCCTCTCTATCTAGGTGCTTCCTCTCTCTAGATTTCTGCTTTGTATGCGTTTTCCACTGCCCCACGCAAACTTTATTCGTAAATCCTCTTTGATTTTTTTGCATTTTCACCACTTCAGGCTTGTTTTGCTCGAGTTTCTCTCGAGTTTTGTGAACTTTCCCGGGTTTTGACTTTTTTCTCCCATTTTCTCTCTCCTAGGGTTGACTCTTTCCAAGTTTTCCCTATTTTTCTTCATTTTCATCACTTTTTCACCAGTCTTCACCCACTTTTTAGATGGCAGACAACATTCCTCATGCTGATGCCCTTTTTGAGGTTCCACCTACACTTACACCCCCTGTTGAGTTCGAGGAGTCGGCGGTCGTTAAGGCCGACGAGGTGGCAGAAGGCATTGTGGCCTACTTCGAGGCAGAGTTCGCTCTAGGGCTGGAGCCTGAGCCACTACCATTGAGGATACGGCCCTTTGATCCGGTCACTTATCACCCTCGCACGCACATATTAGCGCCTAGAGGCATGATACGCTTTGACGATTTTGCTAGTGGCATGCCAGAGGACGTTTTGCTGAGAGAGCCGTACTCCACCTTTCCTACGGCGCTTCTGAGGTGCAAACTTTATTTCCTTGCTTTCTTGCATTTCATTTGATTGTATTTCTTACACTGCATTTCATCTGACTGCTCTTTCATCACTATTTTTCATCTGATTCACTCTTTCTTTGCCACAGGGGGACTCCCATTCTTGCTGGGGTTACGCAGTAGTGACAGCCAGAGATTGGTATCATGAGCTCCCACCTAAGGTCTGCGACCTTGTTGCTGAGGCCAGTTTTGGCTTATTCTACACTAGGCTCTCACGACATATGGCGAGTCGGGCTCTACTCGGAGCGTTGGTGGAGAGGTGATGGGACACCAACTCTTTCCATTTCTCTTTCGCTGGGGAGATGACGATGATTCCCTATGACTTCTCCAAGATCACAGGTTTCGGAATAGGGGGTGATCCGATCCCCTTTGACATGGATATGGGTGAGTAGGAGGCGGCTTGGATCTACCTGCTTGGAGTGTGCCCACCTCTATACAGGCCAGCGATGATGAGATACAGCTGGTTCTCCGAGCACTTCCGTAGGAGTGAGCCCGAGACACAGGAGGAGGTAGAGCAGTACGTCCGGGGCTTCTTGATGTTCCTTCTCGGTACCACCTTGTTTGCAAACACAAGAACATTGTGGGTTTATAATTACTAAGCGCCCTCATGACCTTGCCCCAAGTACGGTTTTACGACTGGGGTAGAGCTGGCCTCATCACACTCTAAGGCTATATGAGTTCTACTTCCCACATGAAGGGAGAGTGGGTCGGAGGCTACTGGAGAGCCTGGGAGGTATGCACCATTCCTTTCCTCTTTTGCACTTTCTGATGACACATTGTGCTTTCTGCTTTGCATTTTTTGTTTTATATCTGTTGACACTTTGTGCTTTCTGCTTTGCACTTTCTGTTTTGTATCTATTGACACTTTGTGGATAACACTGCTGAACTTTTCTTGCAGTTATGGGTTTCTGCTTATTTCCTGGCTCTAGCTCTAGAGCCAGTGGATAAGATCCCTCTCGTCGTGCCTTATTCGCGACGATGACCGGTGCCGGCGTCGGAGTCGCGACGATATGACATTCGCCTTCTACCGCCGATATTTCGATATGGTGGTTGCCCATGAGGTAATCTAAAACTCACAGTCATTTGTGCTTTACAACTATTCTGATTCATACTTCGATAACTGGCGGCAACTAACAATCTGTACATTCTCTGTTTGCAGATTTTATGGCAGCCCTGGGCGACAATGCTAGCCAAAGTGAGGGACCAGCGTGTTTGAGGGCCCACTTTGCCAGACCTAGTTCTTGGGTGAGCGTTTCATACGCCAGACTCTGGGCTCACTCGTCCCAGTCGTTCCTATGCCACCTTCAGCATCCATGAGGACATTCGATAGCCTCCAACTGGATATCGACTATTTCAGAACGGAGGGTGATTATGCGACTTTCATCTAGACTCATCTCATGCCACTCCTGACGGGAGTTTACACGGGCAATGCATCAGGTGCTCCTTTCACAGGTGAGGCTGCTCAGAAGACCAAGGCCGATATTAAGAGGACCTCCCGTTGTGCAGGTTGCTGGTTAGCCGGCAATTCTAACTACGCTTACATGTTTGTGGCTGACCGGGTTAGTCTATCAAATTCTGATAGAGCCACCCGAGGCAGGACACGGGTATGTTAGAGCCCCTGGCGCACCTCAGGTACGAACCACACTTTATAGATTGTAACCACACTCTCCCTTTCCAGATATTAATTATTCCAGATACTGATCATTCAAATGCACTTGCATACCCTGACTGAGTACACATAGGGCCTGCTCCAGCTGGTTGCTTCTCTAATTAGCTTGGTGCAGAGAAGAGAGACGTTGCTTGATCTCCACGGTATCCAAGTATTTTTTTTCCTATTTTCCACATGCATTTCACTACTTCACACTATTGTGCACTACACTATCACATTCCCACTAGTACACTGATACACATACTGTAACATTCACACCACCCCACGCTGCACTGACACATTGTACTCATATTATACCTTTTGCATTTATTCTGCATACTGCATTGTATCTGACATGTTGACACTTGTTTTCCAAATCCCATTTGTACCGAGGACACTAGTAGCAGCGGCACCTCCTCCAGCTGTAGGGAGGAGAGGTAGACAGGCCTTAGCACGCGGTCGAGATGAGCGCCGAGGTCAAGTCAGAGGCAGGAGTGCTTAGAGCCAGAGCAACGAGCCTGAGCCCGAGTTCTATATTGAGTAGGGATGATATCAAGGCCAGTGACTTTGAGGAGGTAGTAAGTCGACGCTCTGAGTTTGAGAGCAGAGGCGATGATGCTAGCTCGGGGTCAGGGAGCAGAGATGACGCTAAGGCTGGCTCTGGTTCAGAGTCTGATTCTCATAGCGGTGATGACGGAGACAGTGCCTTTGAGTCCCCTCCGAAGAAGAGGACGAAGAGGGCCTCTGGAGCTTGGGATGATTGGCACCGATTTTTGCATTTTTTTTTTGTTTTTGTTTTTGTTTTTTCCTTAGTTTCTTTTATTTTGGTAGTTCAACACATGTATAGCTTCAGATAGTTTTTTACTTTTGCTTTTGAAAACTTGTATTCTCCTTTGTAAAAACTATGATGGGGGGAAAACCCTGCAGTTTTATGAAAAGAGTTATTGTTTTTGCATCATGAGCACCACATTTGCAGAATGAAAATGGAGTTGCATTTGAAACAAAAAATAAAATCTTATATTGGCACGATGTTCTTAATCGGGTAATGAGTCGACCAACGACCAAAATACAAAATACAACTCGATAAATAAAGCGAAAACAACCCAATCACAGATATGCACACTTGCTAAAACTAAAAGACTCAAAACAAGATCTCAAAACACAACCAGACTGCCAAAATTGCTAGGCCCACAAGTGAATGGCAGGCCACACAAGTGGGCGGCTGGCCACTCGTGATGGATCTACTAGATGGCTGACAGCTAGCCTCCACTCACAGCCCTATATTCTACAAAAGGTCTTTTTTCATGATTTCTTCATCAGAACCTTATTTTTGTTATTGTTTCTTCCACAAATGGAGATATTCCTTGCTGAGAAGCTCACGGATTGAATAGCCACTTTAGATGGCACGAAAAAGGTAAATTTCTAAGGTTTCAGCATAAACGCATTTTTTTCCATTAAGCCGTACGTTGCTTTGTTTTCCATTTCTCCATGCTGTGGCCCGATGCTGGGACCCAATTACGCATGTATTTCACTTCGAAACACAAGAAATGAGCCCGACTCTTGAAGAATTTTGAGCATTGATGGAAACCCGGCGTGATGAAGAAATCATGCCTCAGCCCCGTTTTGACCATGCCTAGGCTTTGGGACGAATGTGTGGGCTCACTTTGCACGAAGCTCGATCATTGGTCCATGACGGAGAGCTAGATATACCCAACTTGATTCATCGATTTTCTGACATGGGTGACAGAGGCGACCCTCTCTGGCAAGGTTTTTGGCAACATGCCCTCTGTTTATGTATTCTCGTGCATTTCCTTCTTGCCCCTAGTTACGGCGGAACCAACATTCGGTTCATCAAAGTGGCCCAATGTCTGAAAGAATGTAAGAGTTGTATCAGTTTGATACTGACTAAGACCCTGATGGGCTTAGATGGCTTTTCACCAGCGAGAGACCACCAGATTTGTGGGGAGTCCACTACTTCTTTAGGTATTGTTTCCCACCCTTTCTGATATATGCCTCACACATCGCTCGACACTTATGCTCTAGTTTCTCTCAAAACCCTTTCTTTACTTTTCTCTCCACACATATCTCTCTATTCTTCAATCTCTCTTATTTTTCATCCCTTCCCAGATATGGCTCACGAATAAGCTAAAAATAGTGGACCCTTGCCCTAGGTATTTAGCTCGAGCTTATTTCTTCCGCCAGCGACTAGTGGACTTTTCCAATTAGGGATTGTTGTGTAACTGGATATGCAGTAGATCTGCAGCTGATATAGCTTGGTATTGCCCCTGGCTCAATCTAACTGAGATGAGTTACAGCATGACCCAACAACCAGGCATACAGTTGATTGGCCTCACGCACTGCGTGTTCTACTTTCCCTTCCAGCTCAGACGCCAGTTCGGGCATGATCAGACCTACCCCGAGGAGGGGTAGAATACCTGCCTTCATTCCCGATTCGTGCTTCACACCTGGCTTAGTACCTTGTTGCCTGGAGGACGAGAGAGCTTCTGGCCCCTACCCCTAGTTTTAGTTATGCACTTTCTGGCGAGTGTTTGGCTTGGCTCGAGGATGAGGCACAAGTCGGGCCCACTTTGGCTACAGAAGCCTCCACAAGCACGAGAAGAGGACGCAGGAGCGCCTGACTCACCTATGCCCCTAGTTTAATTACTTTGATCTTTCTTTTCAAGTTTTATGATATAAAAGAAACTTTGATTTGTATCAGAGAGTTAGGAACATGTACTTATGTTGAAATCAATGGAATTAAGGTTATGAGCACTAAAAATTTTCCTTTTGGTCCCAAAAATGGTCTAAGTTGTAAAAGGTAAAATTTTGAACAAAATCAACTTTTATTAAAACTTTCCAAAACCATTTTCGAAAATGATCACTACCTGACACGCACAGAATCGAACCCTCAAGATGTACAACCTCAAATCAAAAGATCATAACTGCTCCTGATTACATACCATTACTGCTCTGCATTGTAACCAGCTTTTCTTTCCAAAATGAAGATCACAACCAAACTAACAGATGATGAACAAAGATGACCTGATCAGAAAAATGGATAGGGCAGTTGAGTTGGAGATAGATACGACCGAACTTCAGGATGAAGTTGCCTACATATCCCAAAGATGGGAATCAGGCCTTACATAGTTCAGTTCAGGTTCACTCAAGTATTAACTCTCTCCTTTTGCGCTCTAACTTTTGCCAAAGTCGCCCTTTAGGGTTTTCAACCTGGCGAGCTCAGTTTTTCTTTATTTCTAATTTTTCATGCTCTAACTTTTACTTAGGTCGCCCTTCCGGGTTTTCAACCTAGCGAGCCTTTCAAGGGTAGTATTTCTTCGACTTGTCCATATTGATCAGCTATGAAAATTCCAAGCCATCTAGGTCCATGAGAATAACTGCCCCTCCTGACCAGATAGCTTTGATAATGTAAGGACCAGTCCAATTGGGTCTGAACTTGCCCCTAGGGTCATGGATACGAGCTCGGTTGTCTTTCAGCACCATGTCGCCCTGGCAATTCTACGCTGGTAGCCCTGAACATGATACAATTCCTTTAGCCTCCTCTCATCAAACAACATTAACTTCTCAAATATGCTCTGTTGCCAGTCCGCCTCTGCTATCTGACACTCGGCCATAACTTGCAGCGACGACACTTCAATTTCAATTGACAAAATAGCTTCCATCCCATAGACAAGAGAAAAAGGGGTTGCCCTTGTAGATGTCTGGATCGACGTTCGGTAGCCCCAAAATGCAAACAACAGTTTATCCGACCAGTCCTTGTCGGCCTCAACCATCTTCCGTATGATGTTTTTGACATTCTTGTTTGTGGCCTCAACAGCTCCATTGGTTGTGGCCTGTATGTGGATGACTTATAAAAAGCCATGTTGTATTTCTCCAACAAGTCTATCACCTCTTTCTTGAAGTGCGAGCCGTTATCTGATATGATCTCTTTCAGAACTTCGTACCGGTAGATGATATTGTTTTTGATAAATTGGCCACATGTGATGCCTTCAACACTGCATAGGATTGAGCTTCCACCCACTTTGTAAAATAATCAATCGCCACCAAGATATACTCATGTCCATTCGACCCCTTTGGCAAGACAGCATCAATATCATCGATTCCCCAAACTGAGAAAGGCCATGGCGAAGTCATGTTGTAGAGCTTTGATGGCGGAATATTCGTGCGATTGGCATGAATTTGACATTTGTGGCATCGCCGCACAAAAGCAATATAATCCTCCTCCATGGTAGACCAATAATAGCCTTGTCTGATGATCTTCCGGGCTAGCATCACACCATTCATATGCGCCCCGCATTCTCCGCCGTGGATAGCCTCCATAAGGCGCTTCGATTCCTCTTCCTCCACACAGAGTTTATGCATTCCTAGATGAACTCTTTTATATAGCTTACCCCCACAAATGATAAATTAGACAGCCAAACGCCGTATTCCCCATATGTCCTTGGCATTTGCCCCTGGTGGATACGTCTCCTTTTCCAAAAAGTTCCAATATCGTAATACCAGGGGTTTTTGTCTTGTACTTCATCTATCGCGGCAATAGTTTCATAAGTCGGCGTGTATTTCTGTTCGATAATAATCGGACGCATCTGGACCCCAAGTGGGATGTCTACCATAGAAGATAGAGTTGCTAAAGCATCAACAAGCCTGTTGTTCTTTCTTAATAGATGCGTAAATGTCAACTTTTCAAACCTAGAAATCAAAACATCCAGGGTCTGATGGTAAATCTTCATCTTCTCTTCTTTAACTTTCCAGTCTCCGTTTGCTTGAGAAACAACCAAGTTTGAGTCCTCCATGACATTCAACCTTATTGCCCCTAGTTCTAGGGAAGCTTCTAAACCAGCAATACACGCTTCATATTCTGCTTCATTGTTAGACACCTTGAATCGGAGTTTGAAATCTAAAGGTATATGGGAGTCGTCGGGTGCTATCAGTATCACACTTATACCATAACCATACTGATTGGACGCTCCGTCAAAGTGCATCGTCCAAGTTTCCTTTTCAACTTGCAGAATGTCTTCAATTGGGAATAAGTATTCCACTGCCTTATCTCCTTCTATTGAGTGGTCTGCCAGGACCTCTGCTACATCTCTTCCTTTAACTGACTTGCGGGTGACATATTTGAGATTAAATTCGAAGAGAAGAAGCAATCAATGAGCCAGCCTACCCGTAAGCACTGGTTTCTCAAAGAGATATTTGATGGGGTCTAATATCAAAACCCGGATTACAGAGTGAGCTAACAAGTAGTGCCTCAACTTCCTGGTAACCCATACCAAGGCTAGGCAAGCTTTCTCCAAGAGAGTGTAGCAGGTCTCATAATCTAGCATCTTCTTGCTCAAATAGTAGATGGCCTTCTCCACCCTATCTTCAGATTCCTAAGCGAGCATACATCCCATGGTCGTATCTGTTATTGACAAGTACAGAATCAAAGGCTTTCCCGACTTTGGCAGTGACAACACAGGCAGATTCTGGAGGTACTGCTTAACCTGTTCAAAGGCAAGCTGACATCGATCATCCCATCGGAATTTCTTCCCTTTCATCAAGAGACCAAATAGTGGTTCACAAGTCAAGGTTAATTTAGAAACAAATTGTCTTATGAATTGCACTTTACCTAGAAATCCACGCACCTCCTTTTCGGTCCTTCTTGGTGACATTTCTAAGATGGCCTTGATTTTGGAAGGATCTACCTCAATTCCCCTCTGCGTGATCAGAAAGCCCTGCATTTTTCCTGCTGTTACCCTAAAGGTGCACTTTTGTGGGTTTAACTTCAGTTTGTATTCCCTGATCTGTTGAAAGAATTTCTCTAACGCAGTGTAGTGGCCTTCTCGTTCTTTGGATTTGACAATCACGTCGTCCATGTACACCTCAACCTCTTTATGGATCATGTCATGCAGAGTGGTGGTCGCAGCCCTCTGATAGGTAGCCCCAGCATTTTTCAACCCAAACAGCATAACCCGGTAGTAGTAGTTACCCCACGGGATGGTGAATGCGGTCTTTTCTCTATCCTCGGGTGCCATCAAAATCTGGTTGTACCCGAAAAACCCATCCATAAATGATAGCAATGCATGGCCCCGTAGTGAAATCCACTAATTCATCGATGTGCGGCAGTAGGAAGTCGTCCTTCGGACTAGCTCTATTCAAGTTCCGAAAGTCGACGCAAACCTGAATTCTACTATCCTTCTTCGACACTGGGACGATGTTGGCCAAACAGGTTGAATACTCGGATACTAACAAGAATCCTGTATTAATTTGCTTGGTGACCTCTTCCTTGATTTTCAGCGCCCAGTCCGAACAAATTCTACGCAATTTCTACTTGACTAGTCAGGCCTCAAGGTTAAGAGTGATCCGATGATGTATAATCTCAGGATCGATTCCAAGCATGTCTTTTTAGGGCCATGCGAAAACATCTTTGAAATCTTTTAACAGAGCGATTAAACGCTTACGCTCCTCCGAAGACAATGTAAACCCAATCTAGACCAAGCGCGGATCTTTCTCAGTACCCACATTAATGGCAATGATTTCATCAGCACAGGGTTTAGCAAACCTCTTCTCCTCTTGATTGATCAAGTTTTTCAAAGCCAGAGGAATTTCTTCCCGTTCATTTTCATTAAAATTTTCAAAATCTTGGTCAATACAATAAACCAACGGCATAGAAAAGTACACAGAATCTGCAGAGTTTTCATTCAAAAGGTCCAGATCTTCGGTTATAGACTCAAAAGAAAAGATGAATGAAGACCTGGACAGGACTTTGGTATCCGGATTACCACCCCTAGAAATACCAGACTCAGACTTAGAAGAACTTGAATCTGATCCCGTCGCCACAAACTCAGTGGACTCAGATTTTGGCTAATCACCCGATTCAGAACTGGAAAGATAGCCCCTCTCCAACTGCCAAGTAAGATGTGGTTCCTTCAATGCATCCAAAATGCCATTAGTTGGGTTCCCACCCGGTTCTTCCCCGATCATGGAGACAGTAAAGTTATCCTCTGAGTTCTCTAGGTCGGCCACAGGATCTGTAAGGAGACTAGCCAGTGCTGCCCCTACTCTAGGTTCGCTATCATCTGAGTCACCTTCCGTGCTCTGTTCAACTTTGATGCTTGGTTTAGCCCTTTTCTCATCATCATTGTCCTACAGTTCATGGTCAAAGAAGATCTCGAACCCGGGGACATGCTGCTTCGAGGAATTTACCCAAGGCTCAGAAAAGCCACAAAAAGGGAAATCCTCTCCTTCCTGAACAAAATGGCCATTTAGTGTCCCCCTGGATTGTCTTGTGGATGAGTTCATAGCAGTTTCCGGCTTGCTTGGCCTTGGCTCTGCCTTTTATTTATTCCCTCTTTCTAATCCATTCCTCTTTGATGGGCACATAATCTAGTCCAAAGGTATGTGGGTTGTGTGGCACATCTGTCAATGCTGTAACACCTTTCCAACCACTCTTTCCGAGCCCCATTCCTGGAACGTGCCGCAATTTGTTCAAGAAGTAGATGGACTGGGCGTTGACATACATGCCTTCATCTGTGGCCAGAATTATTTGCACTATCTGGGCTTCGGCCATAGTGAATCCCAAGAGGAATACATCATCATTGCCATGTTTGATCTGTAGCACTGTCGTAGTCACGTCTGGCGGCAGATAGATGGAGTAGTTCCCGAAAATAATTGCCACTCCTTCCCCATGAGGATACTTCAACATCTGATGGAGAGTGGAAGAGACAGCCTTCACATGGTGCAACCAGGGCCTCCCTAACAGCAAATTAAAGATAGCCAGCACATCCAAGACATGAAACTCGATCTCTTGCTCTGATGGGCCCACCTGGACTCTCACTTGCACTGTACCCATGACCTCTCTACTTGTGTTATCATAAGCTCGTATTACCTGGGATGTGGGAACAAAGTCCGCCGGTTTGAGGCCAATTGCATAGGTGGTACGGGAAGGACAGACATTAATGGCCGAACCGGTATCTACCAACACCACCGGCACCTATTTCTCTCTACATTCCACAGATAAGTACAACAGTTTGTTGTGAGCCAAGCCCTCCGACGGCAACTCTTTGTCAAAGAAAGTAAGCATTGGCCTGGCACCACTTGGAAAAACCAAGCCCACAAGTTACTCAGGCGTGGTAAATGGACAATTTCGCCTTGTCAATTGCCGACAACATTGCCTGCCGGTGTGCTCGTGAGGCCATGAGAAGACCCCAGATGGAGATGTCAGCTTGGATTTTCTTGAGCTGTTTCAATACTGCCTCTTCTTCTAGTTGTTTCTCTTTCTGTTTCTCGGCCTCTTTGTCCTTTCCAGAAGCCTCTACTTGATCCATGTGCGGCGGTTTAAAATCCCTTCCACTGCGAGTGAAATGATCTATTTCCTCAGCATACCACGTATTATCTGGGATGCAATCGCCCTAGTCTTTGTCAATATGGGCCAGATGCAGATCATTGTCATCTCACCACTCGCCTTCAGCTGTTGACAAACAGTTGTCTTGCTCTGCTTATATCACCTTCACATCATAGGTGTCCCCTACAGGATGCCGTAAAATTACGGTTTCCTGGTTGTCTTCAATTCTTTCTCATTCAAACTGCCTCAGTGCAGCTTCCTGTTTAGTATCTATAGTGTTCACAATGCCCACTACCTAGGCTGGGTTTTTTGCACTAGCGCTCTCCGGCAGCTTTCTTTTCTCATTAGCCCTTCCGGCTATTACAACTATCTCTGCTTCATTTCCTTCGGGTTTCATTCCAGTTTCTTCTTCTTTATCTGGCTCATTACTTAGCTATCTAGTGTTATCAGTTGATCCATTCAGGTTGAACCACCAGATCTGTACATCTCCCTGATTATGCTCATCAAAGAACTGCAAATTATCCAAATCCTCTTCGAGTTCTGCTAGATCATCCAACCCCTAGCTCGGGCCATCTTCCCTGACCACATTGATGTCTATTAAGGTTGGCAGCACCAATTCAAGCTTGATTTGACCAGTTGACACACTATAGTAACTTGGATCATACACCATATCAGATAAGTCCTTAAGACACTCTAGCAACAGACTAGTACCTTACTCCGAGGTCGACTCCCCTTCCATTGTAAGTCTCATCACCACAGGCTTGGTTTGAGGTTTGGACGTGTCCATCATGCACAGATCTGCGCCTGCCGAAATAAACAACGTTGGTTTTGGTAGGTGGGAGGGAGTAATATATACGCTGGGGTCCTAAGAGGTGGCCAGTGTATGGATAAGGTTAAGGTTTCGAGGTGGAGGGACTTGATTATGGGCTGGGAGTGGATTAGTGGTCACGTTTGGCTTTTGGGGTGGTGTGATAACCTTGTTGTGAATGAGGCCCTGAATCTCATGACGCAATCGAATGCATTGGTCGGTATCATAACCATGTTGTTAAGGGAAGGGACAATACTTTACGGGGTTATGTTTGGGTGGAAGAGGGTTAGGCAATGGGCGAGGTCCCAAGGGTTTTAGGTGCCCTTTATTGACTAACACCTTCATGGCTTGAGAGAGAGTCATGTACAGTTGGTTAAAAGTCCTCTGGGGTCAAGTAGGGTTGGATGATGTTTGTGAGCTTGTGTTGGCAAAGGGGTTAGCAAGTCTTGGTCGTGGTGACAACACTTACGTCCGATAGCCTCGCAGTTGTACTACCACTGGCAGCATTGGAACTATAGATGAATGGCCTGTTGGCCAACTCCTTCTCCTCAGTAATAAGACCTTGTTTCATAGCATCCTCAATTTGCACTCCCATTTCATGGAGTTCTGTGAATGTAAATAGAGGTAGGACAATCATCTTTTGCAACAGCTTGCCATGCAGATTCCGGACAACCATTCTGATTTGGTCCTTCTCGGAAGGCCTCGTGGTCATCATCGAGGCTTTAGCTCTCCATTTTGCCACGAATTTTGAGAAACCCTCCTTTCGCTCTTGGCGTGTTGCCTCGAGATCACGAGTTGTGACCTCAATCTGTGTATTGCAAGAGTACTGAGCAATGAAGGCCTCGGCCATCTCCTCCCAATTTTGTTTGACTGAATCTTCTAACTTAGCATACCAAATGGTCGCTATACCCAACATGGTATGACCAAAAAGAGACAACTTCTGTGGTCTCGTTAAGCCCATCAGCCGCAAGATATTAGAAAACAATTGCAAGTGGACCATTGGATCCCCGGAGCTGTCAAATCGATCAATGTGCGGCATTTTAAACCGATCCGGGAATGTAACTGTAGAATCGGTGTACCCATCCTCTATATCTGGAATGGAGTTGACCCCTTGCGCTCTCTTGAACAAATTTTCCAGTTTATTGGCCTTGAGTGCAGTTGGATCAACCTTGAACTCGGACAGAACCTCGGTCTGATAAATTGGGGCTTTGGAGGTTTGTGTTGGGATTGGCTCTGCTGGATTGCCTTGGTTTTCTTGAACATTGGCAGTATGAATGGTGGCTCCAGGTACTAGGATAGTGGTAGGTGCATGGGATACAGAGGCCGCAGCCGGCTGTAGTTGCTGTTGTTGTAGGCTGGTTATAACCTCGGCCTGACAGGCCATGACCTTGCCCTGACGAGCCACATCCTACTGTAGGGTCCCAACTGTCTGTTGCATATGGTGTATCAATTCTTTCATACTGGCTGGGGGATACTGTGCCATTGGAATAGGTGATTGATCTCATGCTGGGCTAGAAGTATATGACCGTTCTCGAACTAGACTGGACACAGGTGATCTTGTTATAGGAACTGAACTGGTGAACTCTGCCTGATTCTCCTCCGTCTTGTAACCGCTGGGAGTGAGGTAAACACAGGTTGTCCCTGAACAAGATCCCTGGCTTTGCAAAGTCTTCCGACTTGGGTCCAGAGCACTTGGTGGATATTCGAACTTTCTGAAGCTATGGTTTTAAACTACCTAGCAAAGAAATAAAGCAAAAGAGCAATAATTAGAAACCGCACAGCACCTCAAACACAGACATGATCAAAGCTGTAGGAGTGTACTCTACACTGAATTCTGCCCCCAAAAATAGATACCAACTATACCACTGATATGTACATTCCTGCACAGTTTTACTATAAAGCACATACCAGTTAAGAGAGAGCCAAAACACCCCTATGAGGGGGAGGGTTACCCTATCCTAGTTTTTGTCATGAACTAGGATTCACTATTTCAAACAAGCGGTTTCACACAATCCTGCACAAGGGTGAGCATCATGTCCTAATTTGGATCAGTCATTATGGCTTTTTTATATGCAATTAGGCCAAATAGTCAAAGGGGGTACCTCAGCAAGACTACCTAATATACCTCTCGCACTTAACACCAAGAAGTGAAAGGAGGATCAAACGGTACAGTAGTAGTCCAGATCCGAGGGTTGTGTTACCGTTATGGTAGAGCCCACAACTGGTCAGACTTTTGGCAAGCTTTTGGACAAGCCACCGGCAAACCGTCTAGGAATAGCATATGGCAAACACAAGCACTTAAGCGCACCAATGCAAATGCAATGCAAATAGCATATAAGTGTAGATAAAATTTCACATCATAAATTTGAGTCAAGTTCTCTAAATTCCCCAACAGAGTCGCCAAAAACTGTAGCCTACTTTTCGTGCTCCTTTCAGATACAATAGCCCTACAGTTCGGACTACCGTGGTTCTGAATCTGATTCCACAAGTGTAATGTGAAATAGATAAATACAAAAGAGTCCAAATCTAGAAAATCTTTCGGAAAATCGATTTTGAATCAAAATGCCAAAAATGGACTGCTTTGCTAGATACAGAGTCGCCACCTAAATATTTTTTGAGAAATTTAGGAAACTCGAGACTTGTGCCAAAAGTCACTTATCTATCATCACCAAAGTGTCTCGGCTCGGGAACTTAGGTACAAGAGGGAAAGGTCATGAATTGAACACCCCCGCTCACCCGATCAAAGATCGGCCTCTACTAATCATGCTGTGATTCTTATTTACATTATATGCTCTTGTTCCGATTATTAGACTAGCATTACTATGTGTTGCACACAAATATAGACTAATTGGCAAAAATTAGAACATTTGATTTCATGTTTTGTTTGAAAATTGTTTCAACTACACGCAACTTGAAAAAAAGTGAGTTTGTATGTACATTAATCAATGTATTCCAATTCAAGCAATTAGCCTTCATCCATAGGCATTCAAATATGCATATCATTTAAGCACTTTGCCTCATGGCAATCATGCTAGACATGGCAACAATCACATTCATGCAATATACTAAAGCAAGAAATGCTTACCCTAATTCCCGAGGTGAGCCAAAAGGGAAACTAGTTAGAAAAATGCATGGCCCTAACTAATGAAAGATGGTCAATGCAACTCATGCAAAAATGCATTTAGAAGGCTTGGCTACTAATATGGCATTTGAAACAACTTGATAGCATGCGGTTTAAACACGTTTTCAACGAAGTAATAAACGACAATGCTTATTAGAATGATGAACCGAGCCTCTATACATGCAAGACAAATGGATGCAAACATGGGAAATGCTAAAAGAAACATGATGTCCTAAACTACACATCATAAGCGAGTAAATAAAAGGGAGAAAGACGTGGGGTTGGAAGATATGCACATTATTACAAGTTTGGCCCTAGGACAAGAGGACTCGAATAAATGCCCTAACTAATTACTACGAATTAACTAATATTACAACACAAATGAAATAAACTAACTGAGCTAGCTAATTATTACAACAACATGAATTAACTAACTACTTTAGCTAATTAAATAAATACAACACAAAATTAACTATCTATTCTACTTAGTTTAATACAAAAACTAACTAGCTAATTACAATACACAATTAATTAGCTAATTAATTAACCATTATGAGCCCCGGGAAATGAGCGTTGACCCATGCATGCACGCGGATTTCCACTCGAAAAAGTCCCCTGTTTTGCTTCCAGAATGCCTCTGTTGCACAGTTAGAAAATTGCACTGTTTTTCTACCTCAACCTCTGCTCTACTCTGCTTTGCTAGAAAAAGGACACTGTCTGGCTAGAAAAAGTGGCCGGCAGGCCAGAAATAGTGGCCTGCCGCCCAGTAAAAGTGGTCTACTGGCCACTAATGTTGGTTATTTCCTGATGCAACAGAGAACAAAGAGAGTACAAACAAAGTATTCCAAAGGGATGTCAGTCCACCATACCTCTCCTTATCAACAAACAGGTCAAAGGAGTAGTAGGCTTGATTCGCAAGCCATCAATTGACATAATTTCATTACGTGATGTCTTATGAACCAAGGGGTACAATTTCAATAAATGGCAAGGAAAGACCAACAAAACCTCCTCCCTATCATGGATTGATTAAGAGAAGTGGTTGACCTTGGAAACTTGAACAATTTCATCACTAACAAACATGAAATGACCCAAGTCTCCATGTGTTCAATTAATGTCTGATTGAACACCAAATCATTTTATTATCTTTCTTCATTTTAACCCCAATTTTAATACTCCATTTTAATTACCTTCCATTCATTAGTCAATTAAGTCCAATAATGAAGGTTAAGTCCAGTAATGGAGAGAAATACCAAACCAAATGTTGTTTTAGGCATGAGAGGGAGATCATGCCATTGGTAATGAACCCCCAAAGGGATTAAACCATTAAGCACAGTGCCACCCCCTTAAGCTTAAACAACACTCCTTTTGAAGCAACTCTCAAAACAAAGAGAAAAAGCCAAGACAGGAGGGAGATTTCAGAGATGCTTAGAGGTGAACACAAATGTGGAAAACAAGAAATAAAAGCTATCAACTCAAATAGGTTGGTGTCTAATGCTTAAAACACCAAACCTATGAGGACTATCACACTACAAGCATACTATACAAAGCATGAATGAAGCTAACTCAAAAAACAGTCCTAAAACAGTCAGAAAAAAGTGTGTTGAAGTGAAGACAAAAACAACTACAACAACAAGCTACAATATTGAGAGATTAAAACTAGCACCCAAGCACAAGAAGGAGAGGCTAACCCCTCCATTTTTTAGACTTCAGAACATGATTTTAGCCTCTGAAAAGCCTCTGAAAATTAGTGGTAAAAAGCTCAAAAAAAGTTGATAAAAATATGGGAAACACAAGGGTAAAGGCCTAAGAAGCAAGGTTCAAAGAACGATTGTCAACCCCTTTACCTTTAATGGCCTTAAACCACAAGCCTCAGCCCCAAAATACAGGTAATAAACAGCTCAAAAATAGCAAGAAAAGATAAAAATAAAAAAAAATAAATAAAAGATGGTATAAAAGAACTAGAATATATACCTCTTGAAGAGGAATGATCCCTTGAATTCCCAAACCACTATTTCACACTCTCAAGTGCTAAAATACAAGCTTAAGCACCTCAACAAATATCCCTCAAAATTTGGTTTAGAGTGCCTTGGCAAAGGTTATGTAAGTTGCAAGAGAGAGATAGAATTGTAGAGAGAGAAATTTTCCAAAATTTTGCTCTGCAAAATTTTCTAAATTCAAAATTTTTTCTAACTCCTCTAACAAAAGAGAGGGTCATCTATATATAGAAATATATGAGAGACCCTCGAAAATATCCCTACAAACACAGCTGGAATAATGCATGTATCTGTGGAGACAACTAATAGAAAATATCTAGTTTTTTACACTACTGGCCGGCATGCCACTAATGGTGGGTGGCATGCCACACTAGTGGATCTGCAAATCCTTGGATACTTAGGCCTGAAAAACCACTGTTTTGGTCCAAAACAAGGCACAATGTTTGTAGGTTCAAAACTAAAGTTTCCTGCTGAGGAAGTCAAGCATTTGACAAGCATACACATTCATCATTGAGTGATCAAGTAGCGGCGCCCAAATCTTAAGGGCCGTCAAAAATGGGGTGTCTACAAAGCGCCGTAAGTTCTCTTTTATGGTTGGCTTGTGATCATTACCTTTTTATTTTTTGTTCAAATGTTGCTTTTATTTTCTAATTTGTCATTGCAGTTCATGTTGTAGCCTAATCAAAATTTTAAACATTTTTTTCAATACAGTAAAACATAGATCCCCGAATTAATACTCCTATAATTGGAAAAGCCCTTCGAACTACAAGAAGCATCTATAAGGACGATTAAATGTATTGGGTTTGCATTGCAGCACTCATTGGGTTTTCTCTTCTTTTCAACATTTTGTTTAGTGTAGCATTGACTTTCTTGAATCGTAAGTCGTCTCACCTAGTAATTTGGTTTAGGTTTTTTTATTTGAAAAATGAAATTTCTTTGTAGAAAGTAGAACTCCCAAATTGACAACCCTGTTTGTGGATTCTCTATTTCAGCTCTAGGTGATTCAAAAGATATAGTCTTAGATGAAGATAATGAAAAGAAGAATAAGAAATCATCCTTTAGACAAATGGCATCTGAAGGTTCGAGTCCTTGCCTTTGCCTTTGCTTCTTGTTGATATTTACTTGTTTACCTCTTGTTCCATTCCTCATGACGCTAATTACGTTTAGGTTACCCGTTACTAATTGTACAAACTTGGAGGACTTAATATCCAATTATTTAAGTTGTTCGAAGAGTATCATGAGTCCATCTCCTTGATCAATTTTGAAGTTCATGACGAGTAGAGTTGAATTGTGTGTATGATGATAGAAATGAAGTTAAGATACTAAATGTCCTCGGCTATGCAATGACATCTATTATATTGCAGTTGTGTAAAAATGTTCTATAGGTCTAAATTTTCAAATCTTGTGAATGATTTACAGGTATTGATATGGCAGTGAGAAATGCTTCACAGGGTAGTGTAGCTTGTTTTTCGTGCTCCTCAAAGGGGTTTAGTCTCCTTGGATATGATAGCCCTACAGTTCATACTCTCGTGGTTCTGAATCTGATTTCACAAGCGCAATATGAGATAGATAAACACAAAAGAGTCTAAATCCAACTAACTTTTTGGAAAATCAATTTTAAATCAAAAATGCCAAAAAGGGATTACTTTACAAAATTTTAGAGTCGCCACCTAAACATTTTTGAAAAATTTAGGAAATCCCGTGACTCGTGCCAAAGGCCACGTGTCTGTCATCACTAAAGTGTCTCAGCTCGGGAACTTAGGTATAAGAGGGGAAGGTCATGAATTGAGCACCCCACTCACCAGATCAAAAATCGGCCTCTACTAATCATGATGTGATTTTTATTTACATTATATGCTCTTGTTCCGATTATTATGCTATCTTTACTATGTGATGCACACAAGTATAAACTAATTCGCAAAATTTGAAATGTTTTGATTTCATGTTTGTTTGAAAAATGTTTTGAGTATGTACCACTTGAAAAAGTAATCTCATATGTACATTGATCAAATCATCCCAACTTAAGCAAATAGCCTTCATCCATAGGCATTCAAATAGGTATATCAACTAAGCACTTAGCCTCATGTTAAACATGCTCGACATGGCAACAATCGCACGCATGCAATATGCTAAAGCAAAAAAATGCTTACCCCGAATAGCCGAGACGAGCCAAAAGAAAGAAAATAGTTAGAAAAAATGCATGATCCTAATGATGCAAAGTGACTAATGCAACACATACAACATACAATTCATAGGCTCGGCTATTAGCATGGCATGTAGTCAATTCAAGTCATGCGATAAAGCACATATTCGAGTAAGGGAATTTATACTTGACATTGATTAGTCTGATCAGCCAAGCGCTTATGCATGCAAAACGAATGGATGCAAATCATGGAAAATGCTAAGGAAAATATGATGTTTCATGCAATCCATCATAAGCAGATAAATAAAAGGGAGAAAGAAATGGGGGTTGGAAGACATACAATATTACAAATTTGCCCTCACACAAGAGAGTCCAAATGAATGTCCTAACTAAACTAATTATTACAATACCAAAATTTAACTAGCTATTCTAACTAATTACTACAAATTGAATGAATCTAATTACTTAATTACAACATGAATGTAATTAACTACGTAATTAGCTATTACTACTTAATTAATGAGCTACGGGAAGCATGGAATCGCCTATGCATGAAAAAGAATTTTCACCCGAAAACCCCTCTATTTGGCTACTAGAATTGTTCTATTTTGCAATCAGAAAATTGGACTGTTTTTTACCCTAGCCTCTGCTCTATTCTGCCATGAAAATGGAACTGCTGGTCTAAAATGAGATGGCCGGCCGACCTTGAAAAATGGTCGGCCGGATGGTTAGGTGGCCAGCCGACCACTATTTTTGGGCTCTCCCCTGCTGCCACAGAAAAGAAATAGAACACAAATAGAGTATTTTTAGAAGATGTTTGTCCACTCTGCCTCTTCTTATCATCAAACAGATCAAAGGAGGGGTAGTCTCAATTCACAAATCATCAATCGACGCAAACTTATTGCGTGATGATCTATGCATCGAGGGACAAAATCTCAATAAATGACAATGAAAGACGAATAAAACCTCCTCCCTATCATGGTAGACCTTGAATCTTGAACCATTATCACCACTAAAGAGTATGAAATGATTCAAGACTCAATGGGTTCAATTAACGTCCGATTGAACCCAAACCATTTTTATTACTCTTGTTACCTCTTTTAGTCCATTTTATTAGTCCCTTTTTTAATTACCTTTCCATTATTTAGTTACTTTAGTCCAAAAATGAGAATTGAGTCCACTAATGAAGAGAAGTGTCAAGCAAGAGGTTGTTTTTGGCATGAGAGAGATGTAATGCTTTGGTAATTAACCTCTGAAGAGATTAAACCATTAAGCATGGAAGGGTCTCTTTCTCATGCCTCAAACAACCATCAATTGGTTGATTCAACTCTTAAAAAAAAAAGGAAAATCAAGAAAAAAAAAAAAAAGGGAGTATGCAGAAGTGATATGCAAGAGTGAACACATGTATGAAAGTTACGAAAATAAAGGCTATTAACTCAAATAGGTTGGTGTCTAAGGCCTAAGCCACCAAACCTATGAGGACTACAACACTACAAGCATACTATACAAACCATAAATCAAATAAACACCTTAAAACAGTCCTAAAAACAGCTAAAACAGTGCTAGAATTATCATGGAAAAGCTAGAAAAAAGTGAACTACAATAATGGAGACATGAAGCTAGTAGCAAGCCTAAGGAGGGGTGGCTAACCCCTCCAATTTTTGGACCTCAAAACAACTTTTTTAGCCTCTAGAAAACTCTAAAAAATAGTAGGAAAAAGTTGAAAAAAAAAATATGGGAAATACAAGAGTAAAAGCTTGGAGAATAAGATTCAAACAAAGGTGGTTAACCCTTCTACCTTTGATAGCTTTAAGCCACAAGTTTCAATCCATAAAAATAGGGTAGAAATAGTGTAAAAACAGCAAGTAAAGATAGGGAAAAAATAGTGTAAAGAAGCTAGAAATTATACCTCTTGAAGAGGAGTAACACTTTGATTCACAAACCAACAAATTCTCACCCTCAAGTGCTGAAATTTAATCTCAAGAACCTTAACAATGAGCCCTAAAAAATTGGTTTAGGGAGTACAAGTAGGGAGTATATAGGTTGCAAGATAGAGAGAGAGAGAGAGAGAGAGAGAGAGAGAGAGAGAGATTTTCAAGAATTTGAGCTCTTGGAATTTTTTCCAACCTAAAAACATAAGGTATGGCTCTCTATATATAGAACAACGGGTTAATATCTTAGAAATATCTATATTGAGCTAGCTGGTGTAGTGCATGAACATAGGGGGACAGCTGACAACAAATATCTGCTTTACCGGGAAACCTGGCGGATCGACCAGGTGAGGGACGGCCGGGCACCAATTTCTGGCCAGCTGGACACCTTTTGGCCTATAGGCTTTTGGGTGGTCAGGCTTGAAAAAATTCTATTTTGGTCCAAAAGTGGTGCAAGGTTTTAGACTTTTGGGACTTCAAACCGAGGCTTCTTGCTGAGGAAATCAAATGTTTGTCCAGCGTAACATTTCATCATTGGGTGACCAACCTAAGGCGCTCAAGTCTTAAAGGCAGTCAAAAATGGGGTGTCCATAGGTAGTGACTCAATTATTGGTGTCTCTGGTCATTCAACAAGAAAATGAATGGTTTTGTCCTTCTAACCCCTTTCACTAGCATTCAACCATATCAACTACTATGTAGATACGGCCACTATAAGTTAGTCATTCTAAGCAAATTATTGTCATGTGCTTACATTGACACTTTTTTGTTTCTCCTTTTATAATAGTTTGTCTTCTGCTTCTTGATTTGAGACTCAATGTATTTAGGGTAATGAAAAGTCAAGGAATCAAGGAGGATCACCTTCAACTCCTACGAGACGTTAGTGGTGCTTTCAGACCAGGAATATTGGCAGTACTTGCGGGTGTTAGTGGTGTTGGAAAGACCACCTTGATGGATGTGTTAGCTGGAAGGAAGACTGGCGGGTATATTGAAGGAACTATTAGCATTTTGTGTTACCCAAAGAACCAAGCAACACTTTCTCGTGCTAGCAGTTACTGTGGACAAAATGACATTCACTCACCGTATGTCACTGTTTATGAATCTCTTCTATACTCATCTTGGCTTTGCCTTTCTTCAAATGTGAACAAAAAAACATGCAAGTTATGTCGCTTAGTAAATGTCCCTATAATCTTCAGAAGTTTGAGATTTAATTTTTAAAAATTTATTTGACTTTTTTTTTCTTCCCTTCTTTTTGTTACCTTAGATGTTTGTTGAAGAAGTGATGGACTTGGTTGAACTTAATGCGATAAGAAATTCTTTAGTTGGCCTTCTAGGAATTAATGGCCTTTCAATGGCACAAAGAAAAAGGTTGGCAATAACTGTATAATTGGTTGCTTACCCATCTATCATTTCCATGGATGAACCAACATCTGGCCTTGATGCTAGAGCTGCAGCCACTGTTATGTGAACTATGAGAAATACAATAGACACAGATAGAACTATGGTGTGCACAATTCACCAACCAAGCATAGACATTTTTGAAGCTTTTGATAAGGTGTGACTCAATTTCCCTAAATCATGTTCTTGAAGTTTGTTTGTTTCATAATTTTTCATCATATTATGCATAAATGCAACTAATAATTGTGCTATATACAGTTACTTTTGATGAAGATAAGAGGCCAAGTCATTTATGCAGGACCTCTAGGTTGCCATTCTCACAGGCTTGTAGAATATTTTGAAGTGAGTATATTGGTTTTTAATATAGAATTATCATTAAGTGAATTCCTACATATTATTTTCACATTTGTCGATGCCAGAAATGGCAGGCTGGTGGACACCCAAAAACATTTTCCCACATTCGTTGGTGGACACCCAAAAACATTTTCCCACATTCGTTGGTGGACACCCAAAAACATTTTCCCACATTCGTCCAGTGGTATCCATAGATAGGCAATTGGGTACTTTGACTCCTCGTGCGGGTACCAAACACAATACACAACTCAAAACCAGCCAACTTACTACCCGGACTCATAGACTATTTACCCCCTTTCAACATTTCACTATTCGCTCCATTATTGTATCATGAAGAAATTTAATATGCTTATAATGCATGAATTTGTAAATTCTCATTTTTCCCTCAAATGACTCCAATGCACACAATTCACTATGTCACTCTTCACTAATAAACATTTCTCATTTAACAATCATCACCAACACAAGGTGTATGTAGAAAAACATTTTAAATCATACATTTCAACCTCAAAGTTTGACAAATTCTTTCAATTTCATGTTTTTGAAATCAATTAGCAAAACCCCCTTTTTATTGAACAATTTCCAAAACTAGGGTTTTATATAAAATTTGGGGATTTCCTCCATTTCATAAAATTCAAGCTAATGTTCATTACAAACAATAATAATCAACACAATCCTTCCATAATCATGAAACGTTGCTCACTTTTGTCCAATCCTTTCATTACCACAAAACAATCTCTATATATATAACTTCACCTATAGATGTATCTATATTTGTATATATATATATAAGATGAGTATCGAATGAAACTACCACATATGAGTTTCAAATTAAAGCTATAACAAGTTAAAGACACACCTACCTAAAAATTAGAAGCTAAAGAGGAGAATTCACATGAAACCTCAACCAATTCACGAAACGATCGGTAAATTGCTTGAACTTGACTTGGTCTTCAATTATCTTCAAGTTTCTTGGGTAAATCTAGAGCAAAATGTTGAGAAATCAAGTGTTTTGGGTGTTAGGGTTTCAGAATAGGTGATAAAGAGAGAGAGAGAGAGAGAGAGAGAGAGAGAGAGAGTTTGAAAAAAATATGAAAAAGAAATGAGTTGGATCGACTCTTTAAGTTAGTTGCCTCGACAGACCGCTCGAGCAAACTTTCCTTCACTTGAGCTACCAACAAATTTCAAAGAGACCACTCAAGCGATACTTCCACTGCTCGAGCGATAAATGCAAGGTCCTAGCAGTTTTGCAAACTACAGTGAAAATACTAGGAGCATGAAATATGAGCACGAGCAACCACTTCATCGCTCAAGCGGTCTCGCCTACAAATGGCAAACTACTGAGAGCTACAATTCTTCACTCGAGCGACCAAATGACCGCTCGAGCGGTCCACCAAAAACAACTGTCACAGGTACTCTATGGATTACTTGCCTGTTACGATGCTAAACCTTTAGGGGCGGGTTTGGGTTGTGACACAAAAGCCACAAACATCAAATATGTGTGGTATGCATAGCCCTTAACGGAAGCACAATTTTGCTCGATAACAGTGCCCACAGCGGGTTGAATGTCTTTGAAAAAGTGGCACATCCAAGAAAGATAGGAAGTTTTGTCTTTCTTGGGCCTCGCAGCCAAGCGCTCACCTGTGTTCAGGTCAAACTAGGACCCCCACTTCCTTGCCTCACTGAAAGCCACATGCAATGAGTCAACTGTTCCCCTTTCCTCTCCCGTTAGAGAATTAGGGTCAAAGGTATAGTCTCTAAGGACACTTAAATAAAGCAACACCGCTACATCCTCAAAGGTTGGGCCAATCTCACCCTAAGAGAAAGCAAAAGTATGAGTGTACCTACTCCACCGAGAAACAATCACATCGGTATTGGTCTAAAGCTTACGAATAGAGAGATCCCTTAAAGTAATGACAACACTTAAAATTTATACATCCCGTAGACGCTACTCTAAGACAAGGTGCCTAATAGCATCATTAACCCAGTAGATCCAACTATTTGAAGAGCCGGAGTGGATGTGATAATAGATAAAAGAGTGAGGAAAATCCCCACGCTCCATGTGGAACCGTAGCACGAACTCCAGATTCATTATATCGTCCTCCTCTAGAGATGCTTCAGAATAATGGAGTAAGGATTCTGCCAGAATGGGCGCTTTAGGGACAAATGCATCGATATTCTTCCAAAAAGAGTCAGTGAGGCCACCAAGGTAGGGAGCCCTTCTCTAGTCAAAATGAGGAGGCATAGGCTTGTTTGTAAGGAACCTTCCAGTCATGGATGGTGATTTTTGGAAAAAAAATTCTAAGTCGCTAAGAGAATGGGGATAAGAGATTAGAAGTCAAAAGAAGAAGAAGCGGGGAAATGTGGGGATTTAAGGGGCCCTCAAAGGCTTTATTTATAGAGTGAACCACTGTCACAACTCTCCAAGACCATAATGACTTTACAGAAAATGGCGCAGCCTTTGCTGAAAAGACGTGACCTTTGGCTCAACTGGGCGACATCATGAATGCCCAAAAAAAGAGGCACGTGTTTCCCATGTGCGCAGGGGGCAATTATAGGAGAAAGGAATTAAGACGGTGGTTTAATTATTGAAGATTGCCTCAACTAGACAAATTAATATCATTTGATGAATATGGGCCAAAGCCCAAGAGAAATGGGCTAATCAGGAGACCGAACCAGGTTTGACTTGCTTGAACCCAAATGAACTGAGCAAAGTCCAAGGGAAGTTGCTGAGGTATTACTTACTGAGGCCCAGTCACCGAGGTAACTCTAACCTTCATAACTACCTATTAGGACCACCTTTTTGAAGAAAGCGTCCTCCATACGAGATAACGCATGGATACTTGGTGTCGATAATAGACACCAATGCATTAGTTAGCCAAGGGCTGACAGGAAGCTCGAAGCACTCCTACATTGGTGTTGATATAGTAGGCCCTAAAGCTCACTAGCTGGAGCCAATAACAGGCACCAAGGGCACTAGTGTACCACGGTCACCCCGTGAAGATGGGAGCAAGGTAGCCCAAACGCAAGGGGCTCCTTTCCATATACCCAGGCTAAGGGCCGACCTTCGTTGCACAAATAGGGCCAAGGAAGCCCCCTTGGGCTTAGTACTAAGGCACAACATGGCTAATAGCAGGCTTAGCTGTGGTTTTCACCCTAGGAAACTAGGGAGTTTGTGGTTAAGTGGCTAAGGGTGGAGGAATCGCTGAAGTAAACACAAACATGGCTGATAGCAGGCTATGAAGTCTTGAGAATGCATGTCTTGGCCAAACTGAACTGCGAAGGCAAGTGTAGTAGCAAGTATTTCCACTGCTGTGAAGTGCATTCGCTGAGGTTCAAAAGAGAAGTCACTGAGGTATGTACCAAACAGATAGTATAGTGGCACATGCTGAGGCACATGTGCCAAATAGATAGTACCAAGTACATGTAGAGGGACGCATGGCTACCTTAGCCTGGTGGTCTAAGATGGAATATTTTGTGACACATGTCGCTGAATTGTTTGGCCACTTGGTATATTTTGGTATCAAGGGAAAGCCTATAAATGAGGCCTAATTCCCAAGATTCAAGAGAGAATGTTTTGGGGAATTTTTTTTTTTTTAGGAGGGAGGGGGGGATATGTTGCCCATTTGACTACACTGCCACATTTCTTCTTCTGGATCAGTACTTGCTCCACCTTCACCTGGCTATTCACTCTCCAATCTTTCATATTATTAACACATTATCATAGTTTTGTCTCTCCAATTACTCTCATAATCATCGTTCACTTTGAATCCCCCTACAAGTTTTAATATCATTAAAAACTATTAATTGATTTGATGGTTTATTAATAATAGGGGTTATTTGTTGTATAATTAAAAACTTGTAGAGACATGATGTAATTTCTAAAATTGTAGGGACCTCTGTTTGTTTCTAGTTTTCAGAATTCACTTTTAGAAAACTCTACTATTTCGTTTTCCATATTTTTTTTTTGTTTTCATTAAATTTTTTAAATAGTTTAAGCAATTTTTTTAATTTTTAGACACACCTAACATAAATACACTTAGAAAGTATAATATTTGTGAAAATTTTTTTAAAAAATTCACTAAATACCAAAAATATAAAAATTCAGTACATTTTTCATATTTTTGTATATTTGTTAGTTTTTAAAATATTTTTTGACAAATAATTTACTATTTAGGTACATCTAAGTAAGGTATATCTAAAAATTTTAAAAAATGTTTAAAATTTAAAAAAAATTCACTAAAAATAAAAAATCAAATTTAAAAAACTAAAACTAAACATACTGATTTGCATTTCAAGTAAATCTTAGAAGATATATTTATAATTTATCTTTGTAATTTTTATTCTAATAATATATATATATATATATATATAAGAGGACAAAATAAGGTATAATAAAATTATATGATTATTATAAATAAATTGGCTGGTGAGCAATGAATAGTGATTACAGGATATAAGTTATTTGGTGGTTTTGGGCATGGTTAGGTGATGTTTTAAGATTGTTGCGATAGGTTGATGGAATGCGATTTATAATTTTATGTTTAATAGGAGAAATAGTAGAGGAGTTTGGCATTTAGTTATTGATGAAGATAAGGGCAATAACCCTAGATTATTTAATAATTTTTCGTAGAAGATTGCAAGAATTTTAGAATCAAAAGTAAGTGATTAAGGCCCCATTTTATTTTGAGTTATATGTATATATGACAATCCAACGATCATCAATAAATTTTTCAGCAAAACTAATCTAATCTGACCAATTCTAATCACATCATTTTCACTCCAACAATCAACCATGTTAAAAAATGTAAACAATTAGACAAATTGCTTACGGTCAGTCCATTTTGGAGTTTACTAATGGAGCGACACCATTTATAATGACTTAATTATTTTAAAATGCATGCATTAAAATAAAAATAAAAGTGAATTGAACGCAAATCCATTGTCCCCGTGGCAAGATACTAACTCGTCACAAATTCAAATTATTTGTAGTTGCATATTTGAATGATAATATGTCACATAAAAAAACCAAATAATAATCAAAGTTATAAAAAATGAAGGGTAACCTCCTGGTATTTTCTTTGGAAAATGGCGACATGCTGGATAACACTCGAACCATGAATCAAAATTTACAAAACAAGAAGTCGTTATCAGTTACACTTTGGTCCTATTTGTTTTCAAAAGTAGAATGGAAATGATTCATAGTGAGCGAATTGATACTAAAGAGATTACGTAAAATTATGTTTGTTTTGATAATAGTTGTTGGTGTAGGGATTTTTAAATTATTTTTATATAAAATAATAAAACAAATAAAAAAATATAAAAACATTAAACATTAAACATTAATGTTAAAAAAAAAAAAAAAAAGCCCAACATGTAAAAAATAAAAATAAAAATTAAAAAAATAAAAAAAATTCAGAAAAAAATAAAACAAATGAAACAATGATTTTTACTTAACAAAAAATATAAAAGATTAAACATTAATGTTCAAAAAAAATTCTTAACATGTAAAAAATAAAAAATAAAAAAAAATGAAACAAATAGTCTGGCGGACTAATTTCTAATTCCAAGTCCCATGGGCCTATTCTAATCCCTTCCCCAAGGGGATTCGTAGTTCGGAGGGGATTACGAATGGGAGCAGCTTGCCTCCAATACTTAATCGGACTGGACGATGTTATTCGGCTCGTGGGGACTCACCACGGGTCCCGTTTTGATAATCCGAATCGTTCAGTATGTAAAATTTGCCGCGTACTATATATTTGTAAAAAATCACGTTAGTCGGATATCGATAGTTATTTCATTTTATCAATTTTTTGTCAACTGTTAATTTATTCACCGTCTATTTTTTTATACAAAACTAATTTAATCACATAGTTATCAATATCTTATCAATCTGATTTTTTATTAATATATAATGTTCGACGAGTTCTACACATTAAACGATTTTGATTATCAAAACAGGACCCATGATGAACTCTTATGTACCGAACAACACCATCTAATCCGTAAACAAGTTACTCCTATTATGAATCTCTCTTCACCCCTCAAAATAAAGATGATATTAGTGAGTCCATCTCACTCTAATTCCCACCCTATAACCCAAAACAACCCGCGCCTTATATAAATACTTCGCCTTATATAAATACTTCATGCGCGTAACTTAAGACTCCCATCTCAAGGCAGCAACAACACAGAAAAGTGATCTCTCTCTCCCTCTCTCTCTCTCTCGTGACCGGGGTGTTGTGTAGTAATAATGTCGTTAGAACAAGTCCTTAATGCCCTCGACACAGCGAGAACCCAGTGCTACCACTATAAAGCAATCGTAATTGCAGGCATGGGATTGTTCACCGACGCCTACGATCTGTTCTGCATCCCTCCCATCATGAAACTCATTGGTCGAGTCTACTACAGCGACGTTAACGATCCCAAAAAGCGTTACCAGGTCCCCATCTTCATCACCTCCGCCATGGTCGCCATTGCTTTCTTAGGGACGGTGATCGGCCAGCTCGTCTTCGGACACCTTGGCGATCGTATGGGCCGACGCCGAGTATACGGCATCACACTCATGCTCATGCTGCTCAGTTCTATTGGTTGCGGATTCTCTATCTGCACTTCTTCCCCCATCTGTGTGCTGGCCAGTCTGGGTTTTTTTAGGTTCTTGCTTGGTGTGGGAATTGGAGGTGATTATCCTCTGTCGGCGACTTTCATGTCGGAGTATGCTCCTACGAGGACGCGTGGCCGTTTCATGGCGGCCGTTTTCTCGATGCAGGGATTCGGCATTTTGGTGAGTTCCACGGTGACCATGACTATTTGCGCCATATTTGACGCGGCGTCGCATTCTTCTTATGACAAGACGCCCAAGGAGGCGGACTTGGCGTGGCGGCTTATTCTCATGATCGGTGCAATTCCGGCCGGTATGACTTTTTACTGGCGCATGAAGATGCCTGAAACTGTCAGGTAACTTTTTTATGTTTTCAAAATATAAGAAATATTTGAAATATTGGCATCTTTTTATTGGGTCTTTGGTCCTTTTTTTTATTTTTTATTTTTATTTTTTTATTTCGACCCTTTAAGATTTTTTTTTCTTTTTTTGGAAAAATTACTCCCTCCGTCCCAAAATAATGGTTCATTTTGGGGAATCCAACTTTTTTTGGTAGTACAATTATTGCATTTGAAAAAAGTTGATTTTCCAAAATTATCCTTTTGATAGTACATTTTTTGGGAATATCAATGTCATAATTGTACTTTTTATATTGTTTATTAATTTAAAAGAAGGGCAAAATGGGAAATTTATATTATTTTTGTACTTGACTTTTTAAGAGGGACTAATATTTTGGGACAATGAAAAATGGAATAAGGGACTAATATTTTGGGACGGAGGGAGTATTAAAAAATTTCAGGATTTAAGCAATATAACAAAATAAATTTTGAATTTTGAATTTTATTAATTTAAATATTAAAACTTTGATTTTTATTAAATTTAAATCATTTGACTGTTTTTATTAAATAAAATAGAAGCAAAAATATTTATTTCAATCATTACACTCAATAAAAGATTATTTTAGAAAATTTATATATACTTATATTGAATTTAATGATTAAAATACTATTTTTTTCATTGATTTTATTTAACAAAAATAGGCAAATGGTTTGAATTAAAAACTAATAAAAAATTTAAGATTTAAATTGACAAAATTAAAAAAACAAGGTTTATTTTGTTACAAGGCTTTGAAACTTTGATTTTTTTTTTTTGTAATTATCTTTTTTATTTTTATTTTTTTCACTATTGTTGATACACAATGTTGCTCCCTACAACTACTCTAAAAACAAGCCCGCGAGGTGTGATGTCTAATGCCATAAAAGACATGCGTGAAGCCCTTCCTATCATTAATTGGTTTTAGGAAAGAGGGTGTGTTGGTGAAAATACCAAAAATATATATATTTTATTGATAAATGATACAAAAAAAATGAGATATAAATAGATCAGATTGAGGCACGAATATCTCTTTTTTTTTTTAAAGAGATCATGCCCACTATAGTAGGAAGAACCCAAACACCGATGCAACAGTCACTAAACTCTAACTTCTCCCTTCTAGGATACCATAGTCCGACTACTTGTCGTATAGTTCAGGCCACCTCTGCATAAGATGGTGAATCCAAAGTTTCACCAAGAAAAACGCATATAAATGAGTAGATAAGATGAACAATGTATAGGCTACTAGAACTTTACAAATTACACAAAAAATAATAATCCATTAAACTAGAGAAAAGAGAAAGTCTCAAAACCTCCAAACACTAACTCGCCACCAAGCCCATGACCTTCAAATAATCTCCATTTATGGACAAGGCAAAAGTTCACAAAATTAAATAAATAAATAACAAAAAAATATCAAAATGGTCCAACATGGTGGAACTCGGTCCAACAAGTGGTATCAGAGTTGTCATGGGTTCACTACAAGAAAAAGCATCTTTGGCGCCTAAAAAAGCACATTTGGTCGCTGAAAGTATAGGTTTTGGTGACTAAAAATAATTTAGTAGCCAAAAGTAAAATTTTTGGCGACTAAAAAAATTTAATAGCCAAAAGTATAGGCTTTGGCGACTAACAATCTGTTTGGTCGTCGATATAAGGCTTTTACCGACTAAAAATAATTCAGTAGCCAAAAGTGAGGCATTGGGTGACTAAAAAGATGTTTAGTAGCCAAATGTGATACTTTTACCGACTAAAAAAATTTTAATAGCCAAAACTGAGGCTTTGGTTACTAAAAATAATTTAGTAGCCAAAAGTGAGGCATTGGGCGACTAAAAAGATGTTTAGTAGCCAAATGTGATACTTTTATCGACAAATAAAATTTTAGTAGCCAAAAGTAAGGCATTGGGCGACTAAAAAGATGTTTGGTAGCCAAATGTGATGCTTTTTGGCGACTAAAAAGAAATTGAGTCACCAAAAGTGGTAATTTTAGCGCCGGAATTAAATTTTTTAGCGACTAAAAAAATTAGTAGCTAAAAGTATAGAATTGGCGACCAAAAAGAAGTTTAGTCACCAAAAGTGGTCTCTTTTTTTTTTAGGAAATAATTTATTTTTACATAAATTATGGTCAATAAAAAATAATTATATTTATATGTATACTTTTATATTAATACGGGTTTATGTATTATATAAATAATATATGTTGCATCTATAATTGTATGGTGTTATAGAGGCGTAGTGAAAAAAGTGTGTTGTATAAGGTTTATAGCGTCGGAGGTTGATAGTTCGAATCTCCACAAAAGTAGATGAGAATCTAGTGAGTCTAAATTTTTTTTTTTTTTTCACGAATGACCTTTTGACGACTAAAAGGTTTGGTCACTGATTCCGTAAGTATTGGTCGGTAAATGTATAGTTTTAAAAAATAAAATTGACTATTGGCGACCAATAATTTAGTAGCCAAAACATTTATTTTTGCCAACCGAATAAAATTTAGTAGCTAAAAAGTAACATTGCCGACTAAAAAAAATAGTAGCCAAATGTTGCACTTTCAGCAACCAAACACGCGTTTAGTCGCTAAAACATTCGCCGACAGGGTTTAGGCGACTAACTTGGTGACAAAAAAATTTAGTTGCTAAATGGTATCAGCGACTAAAAATCCGACCTTTGACGACTAATATTTTGATCGGCAAAACTGTTATTTCTTATAGTGGTTCTACTCGCATGAGCATCATAGTCCACAGGTGCAATATCAAATGTTATTAACAAAAAAAACAGAAAAGGGTGAAACTCTTTCTATCACCAATTGGTTTCAAGAAAAAGTGTGGAACTCAGTCCAACCACTATATGGTCCTTCATGTTTTAAGTTTTTTACAATTTTTTTTTTAAAATTAACTTCGATTTAAAATTAGACAAAAAAAATATTGCTTTAATTACCGCATAAAATAAAAGATATAGTATTATATTGAAGTTTAGGTTTGTGTCAAAACTGTGGGGTATATATAATTAAATATTTTTATATTGTATGATTGTTAATGTGTCATTTTTTTTTTTTGTTTAATATTAGATATAAGTTATCTTTTAGAGTAAATTTAAAAAAACTTGAAACAAAAGAGCCAAAGTGAAAAAAATTTTAAAGGCTAAAATAAAAAAATGACCAAACATGAAAAAGGAGAGAATGTAATTTACTATTTTTATATTTTATGGTCTTAAAACATTATCCTACAACATTTATCATATGACATTTGTCATATTATTTCATCAATATCAGCACAAAAATTATTTATCGATATTGATTACAGAATTCTTTTGCGTGTAAAACGATTGTGTACCACTTTCAGTTTGCCTTCAAGGATGGTAAGATACAGGATAGTAAGATACAAACTCTTCTATAGGTCAAAAAATTGATGATTTTTTTTTTTTTTTGTACAGTACTTAACACCCAAATTTATTATGGGATTATTTGGAATTATTTAAATAAATATATTTTTTTAATTTTTTTTTAAAAAATGTACAGAAAAGTATAGAAATAATGTGAACTAAATAAATATATTTATCTAAATAAATGCACTTATATTCATCATGTCAAACAACCTTATATCAAGCAGCAAATACATAGTTGAGTGCTACACAATATAAAATAAATCAAAAGTTTTATATAAATTTTTCTTCTAAAATTACGCAAGTGACTTTCCCTAATTTGTGATCAGCGAGGTCTACTCTGATCTGCTATAGGCCCACATCGGACTCGCCCATTTGGACTCGCCGATAATCAAGATCGTTTTTATTGTAAGGCTATTGACCACATCATGAATATAAAAAATTAAATTGAATTTGATCATATAAATATTGATATTTGATTAATTTAATTTTTATATGAATGATATACTCGACGAATCTCCTAAAATAAACGATCTGAATTGTTAAGGCTAGCCAAGGTGGGCATATAGTTGGCCTGATTTAATCTCTCCAATTCGATCACAGATTGGATTGGAGAGAAGTTTCACCCTTTTTCAAATAAGATGGAGAGCCTTTATATTACAACTTTATTACATAAATAAAATTTTCAATTATTTAATGGAAATGATTCGATTGTTATCAAGGTTTTGTTACATTGATTACACATGTACAAAATAAAAAAGTAGACGCAACATTTTCACATAAGGTAAGACTTATAAGATGAATAGATTATAAGATGGATAGATTTCATCTCATATAAGAGGATTGTCTCTCGTTTTCTAATAGAATTTTGTGCACCTAGAAGAGCTATATATATACATCCCTTTCTTAACTCTTTATTTAAACACAAAATCCTTTACAAGTATATTCAGTCTCATTCTGATTTTGTCTATTTACTCTAAACAGATACACGGCTTTGGTAGAGCATAATGTCCCACAAGCAGTCAACGATGTGGAAAATGAACTAGAACTTTCCGTAAATCAGATTCCAGAGAATGATGAGTTACCACCTCATCCTCCTCCATTTGATTACCCATTTCTTTCCAAAGCATTCTTTTGCCGCCATGGCCGCGATCTCTTCTCCTGTGCTGTTTCATGGTTTCTAGTTGATGTTGTCTTTTACAGCACTACTCTAGTTCTGTCTCAGTTAAATGACCAATATCTCCCTAAAAAGGAGAACCTGAATGCGTACCAAGACGCTTACAACGTTGCAAGATTCCAAGCACTATTCACAATTGGCTCAACAATCCCAGGATATTTTTTCACTTTCTTATTCATCGATTGCATTGGCAGAGTCAAAATCCAGATTATGGGCTTCTTCTTTATGGCTCTCGCATTGTTTGCAATGGGGATACCGTACTTTTTTTACTGGTATCACCACTCAAATATAGGATTTCTATGTCTATATGGCTTCACATTTTTGTTCTCAAATTTTGGGTCAAACACAACTACTTTTATAGTTCCTGCAGAGCTTTTTCCAGCAAGATTTCGATCAACATGCCATGGAATTTCGGGGGCTTTTGGAAAGGTTGGAGCAATTGTTGGGTCTATTGGGTTTTATTGGGCTTCTCAGAAAAACGAAGAGAATGATCATTCTAACGCAAACCGAATAACAGCTGGACTGGTGATTCTCGGAGGCGCCTGCATTGTGGGACTGATCATGACTCTCTTGTTTATGCGTGAAACAATGGAGAGATCATTGGAGGACAATGAGAACGATGACTAGCCAACGAGCTTTGTCTCGTGAGGTGTTCTATGAATTCTTGCATGGGGTAGGTGTAATTCTGTTGATGAAATTGATGCTGCATGATCAAAAGCTAGACACATGGAAACTTATTTGGCTGCAAAAATGAATGAGATATTTTGAAATACTAATTTTTCTACCAATTACATATATAAGTGGAGTGTGACACACCCATTTGTGTAGTTAATAAAAAAAATGGTGAAATTTATTCAAAAGTCCTATCCTAAAAAAGTATGTACCAAAAAATTTCATGAATTTTTTTTTATATAGATTATTAAATCCCATTAAATTTGAAAAGTTACACTATGAGGTTCTTTCACGTTGTGGAGATTCTCAATGTGAATAGGCTTCTAATGTGTAGTATTGTCTTATTCAACATTTTTTTAAATGTGTCATTCTTCTTAAAATATGATAATGTGACATTATTCTATTGTGTACTATTGTCTTATTAAATTTTTGTCAAATGTACCATTCATTTTCAAATGTGAGATGTGACAATGGCATATTTGTGCATGTGTCATTCTTTTTAAAATGTGACAGTGAGACATTTGTTCTATCACGACCCAACCCTGGGTGCTCAGGGCGGGATTCACAACTAGCTAATTTTTAAAATTACCAAGGATTAATTTTAGATGAAACAAATTAGATAATGCAATGGAATAAAAGGTGCATATAAATATCTAAAGCGTACATGGGGATTATTATTTATATAACATGAGTCAAATAATATTTACAAATAAACACGAAAAAGCAAGAAAAAAAAACACGATGTTCATCTCAAGTCTGAGTCTTGATTAATGGGGTAAAACAATTCCTCATTTTAAATTACAGAATCATAATACAGAAATCATATAAGTAAAATAATCATAACCATGGTACAGAACAGAACTGAGGGTTAATGGATCCATGACAGACAAATGGTCACAAAGTGACTAATCAGATGGCCAACGGTTATTTAAGTACCCCGAAGGCATGAGACCGTTAGAGAATCACTAAAGTGACTATTTAGAGGGCCAATGGTTATTTAAATCCCCCACGGCAGGGGACCTCCGTGGTGGTACTTATAAAATGATTACCCAAAAACACATTTAATAAACAATTATATCTATGAGTTTCCATTTTTAAGCGAATAGGATTCATAAAATAAATAACGTAATTGTAATATTAATATAATTTAAAAAGCATGATTCGCATAAAATAATTCATAAAATAAAAAAAAAATTATGATTACTTAAAATATAATATAGCTCATCTTAGTGTCGACTCTTACTATTTTCTTCATTTTTACTCCGATCTCTGCGGGGGGGTCCTCTCTTACTATTTTCTTCCTTTTTTTTTCTCCGATCTCTGCAGAGCTCCACTCCTTTATTACTCCTTCCGCTGATTTACTTTGCTTGCCTTAGTTTACTACCCAATTCCCCCTTATATACTTGTGCTTAGGTAGTGAATCATCACTCATGTAATCATAACCTACATAGGTGGCTTTGGAGCCTCCATAATTTGCTTACCTTTCTCCCTAATTCCCTCTTGACCCAAACATTTTGATAATTTCATGGTTATTTTGATTTGGCCCCAAACAATATATTAATCATATTTTTGATAAAATCAATATCAAATTACATTTTAGCACATATAACCATGAAATTAAATATATTACTATTATTTTATTTATATATAAATTTATTTTATTATTTTTTTTAATTTGGTATTAATGAGGTGTTAAAATTAATTAAGCATTTGGGGTGTCACATTTCTCCTATCCTAAATAGAAGTTTGCCCTTAAACTTGTTGTACCTTAGTTTTCGAAAAGGTATGAATATCAATCTCGTATTTGATTCTTAGTTTCCCACGTAGCTTCTTTGTAACGCCTCAATAATCATACCACAACCTTTGTTACTAATCCATTATTATAGTCAGATTTCAAGGCATTCATGTGAACAATAAATAACAGTAAAGAATTTTATAAAATGAAATCCATCACATTCTTATAGATTCCTTCTCCAAGTTCTTTATAATGATTTACGACACAGAAAAACATATAAGAAAATTAAATACATCCAAATTGCCAGGCTTACACCTTTCAAGACTACAGGCCTTGATTTCAACAAATAAAATCGTAACTTGATAAATAAGCTTGATAGCTGTAGCCAAACAACATCCAAGAACCTTCAGTGCTCCATGTTGAACTCTATTCACTCCTCACAAATATCATGGTTCATTTTCATTACCTGGAATTTTAGGATGTCCAGCCCATAAAAGGAAGTGAGCTTTTACGCTCAATAGGAAGTAAACTTAACATGTATGAATGTGAAATGTAATTATGCTCATGCAATGCCATGCCATGCGACTTTACCTTGTTTGGAAACTGGTTTGTGAAATGCATAGTTTGTAATCCATGTTTGACCCAACACATGAACCATTGTCACAACTAAGAACTTTCATTTTATAATAACCTCTACATAAGGTACCTCAAAATACTTCCCATATTTATTGGCCACCAAACACAGTAGGACAAGTGGGCATCTCTTACCTTTTGAAAACCTCCACATTTACCAGCCACCAAGCATGGAGGGGCAATTGGACACCCATTTCATTTCAAACATCTCCAGATTTTCTGGTCATCGAGCTTAGAGAGACAATTGGACACCCATCAATCATTTCAACTTTTCCTCCACATTTACCCACGTTTAGCACAGAAGGGCAATTGGGCACCTTTACCAAAATACTAATGACATCCCCACTTTTCCGACCACCGAACACAGAAAGGCAATTGAGCACCTCAACACACACACAACGCATCTCCGAAATCACACACACGCCTTTAAATAATGTAGTAGTTAATCTAACACCATGAGAATGCAATGCAATGCATGAGTTTTCCAAACCTTTCTCTTTATCCAAAATTCCTTTTAATTACACAAGAATTCAACAAATAAAACTAATGAACTATTCTCATTTTCAAGACTCCAAGTCCTACTCTTTACCAACAATCATCCTATGTAAAACATTACCTTACATCCTTCCAACATTCCAAGTATTCACGCAATTCAACTTATTTAAATCACCAATAATATCATCATAGATAATAAATTGATCCAACACACTTATCAATATGTAAAATCAATTTAATTTTGAACATAAGCAACCAATTAGCTTAAACCATCTTTTAATTTAAAAATCCTAAATCCAAGGTTTCCAAGAAAATTGGGGTTTTTCCTCATCTCATTGTTAAATCCTCAAATCATCAATTATTATCCATCAATGTACCAAAACATTCAACACATTTTAAAAATTTGAGTGAAAATTCCATTTGTACACAAACAACTTACCATTCAAGTTTTCTAACCCATAATCAACTCAAAACCCCAAAATGTCACAAAATTACATTTAATCATAAATATTTGCAATTAAGAGAACTCCGTACCTCAAGGATGAGAGCTAACAAGGAAGACCCAAGCTAGAACTCCAACGAATTCGCAATCCAATCAGTCAAGAGAAAGATTTTTACTCCTACTTCACTAATCTTGCATGATCTAAGGTGAATCCTTGGTGCAATAAGGTGAAATCGAAGGTTCTATTGCAAAGATTTTCTTTCGTATTCGAGCGTTGAACACTCGATGGGGTTGAGCGTGTTAGTGGTGGTTGAGGTGTGGTGAACGTTCTTGGGGTGAGAGTTGTTGTTGTTGTTGTTGTTGTTGTTGTTGTTCCTTGTCTTATATTTTGTGGGTCGAAGTGACATTTGTGATCCTTCCTCGAGTTGTTGTTGTTCGCAAAATGTTGAACCGGGATCTGGGAACTTATCCCAAGCCTAAATCTAATTTGAGTTTGTGGTTATCCTTTATTGGTGGTTGAGTTGTCTTATTAGCTCTTTCTTTAATTTCGAGGACGATATTTCCTAAGGTGGGGAGATTGTAACACTCTAGAATATTTTTTTTTCTCTCTACGCTCGAGCGACGGATTGTTCGCTCGAGCGGTCTAGCAGGGCATCCAATACTTTTGCAGGTCTGGGATTCTAGGAGATGTTAGAGTTCGCTCGAGCGCAACATTTGTCCCTCGAGCAGTCTACCTTTGTTTCGTCTAAACTTTTGGGAGTTCGTAATCTGTGCTCGAGCAATGGTTTCATCACTCAAGCGGTCTGTTCGGGATCAACCAGTATAAAAGCCATTTTTGTTCATTTTCTCTCATTTTTCTCTCTTTCCTCTCCCTCCCCTCTTCATGTCCGAAAACCCTAGCCACAAAACCTTTGATTTCACTTTATTGCACCAAGGATTCACCTTAGATCATGCAAAATTAGTGAAGGAGGAGTGAAGATCTTTCCCTTGACAGATTGGATTGGTAATTTGTCGGAGTTCTTGCTTGGGTCTTCCTTGTTAGCTCTCATCCTTGAGGTAAGGAGTTCTCTTAACTGCAAATATTTATGATTAAATGTAATTTTGTGACATTTTGGGGTTTTGAGTTGATTATGGGTTAGAAAACTTTAATGGTAAGTTGTTTGTGTACAAATGGAGTTTTCACTCAAATTTTTAAAATGTTTTGAATGTTTTGGTACATTGATGGATAATAATTGGTGATTTGAGGATTTAACAATGAGATGAGGAAAACCCCTAATTTTCTTAGAAACCCTGGATTTAGGATTTTTAAATAAAAGAAGGTTTAAGCTAATTGGTACCTTAGGTTGAAAATTAAATTGATTTTACATGTCGATAAGTTTGTTGGATCAATTTATTATCTATGATGATATTATTGGTGATTTAAATAAGTTGAATTGTTTGAATACTTGGAATGTTGGAAGGATGTAAGGTAATGTTTTGCATGGGATGATGGTTGGTAAAGAGTAGGACTTGGAGTCTTGAAAATAAGAATAGTTCATTAGTTTTATTTGTTGAATTCTTGTGTAATTAAAAGAAATTTTGGATAAAGAGAAAGGTTTGGGAAACTCGTGCATTGCATTGCGTTCCCATGGTGTTAGATTAACAATTGAATTATTTAAAGGCGTGTGTGTGATTTTGGAGATGCATTGTGTGTATGTTAAGTGTAGACACCTCATTTTTGACTGCCCTTACAACTTGGGCACCATCACTTGCATACCCAATAATGAATGTATATGCTTGTTAAGTACTCGAAAGTCCTCAGCGAAATGCTACAGCTCTGAGCCTCGAAACCCTGCAAACCTTGTGCCTTGTTTTTGCACCAAAACCCCAGCCTTTCAAACCTAGAAAACTTGGGACCTGCAGGCCCATTTTTGTGGGCTGTCGGCTATCCCTTTTGGCTGTCAGCCACCCTTGTGCCTTGCTGTAGCTCGACTTTTTCGTGCCCCCTTTCGGAAGTTCGAAATAAGCCCTATAGTTCGAACTCCCATGGTTCTGAATCTGATTCCACAAGTGCAATGTGAAATAGATAATCACCAAAGAGTCCAAATATGGCAAATCTTTTGAAAAAATTGATTTTGCATCAAATTGCCAAAAATGGACTGCTTTGCTAGATACAGAGTCGCCACTTAAATATTTTATTCTTGGAAAATTTAGGAAACCCATGACTCGTGCCAAAGGCCACGTGTCTGTCATCACCAAGATTGTCTTGGTTCGGGAACTTAGGTACGAGAGGGGAAGGTCATGAATTAAGCACTCCCGCTCGCCCAATCAAAGATCGGCCTCTATTAATCACGATATGAATCTTATTTACATTGCATGCTCTTATTCCGGTTTATTAGGCTAGCATTACTATGTGATGCGCATATACACAAGTATAGACTAACTTTGCAAGAATTGGAACATTCGATTCATGTTTGTTTTAGAAAATTGTTTCGAAATATGTACCACTTGAAAAAGTGATCGCATATGAACATTACTCAAATTATTCCAATTCAAGCAATATGCCTTCATCCACAGGCATTCAAGTAGTTTATCAATTAAGCATTTAGCCTCATGGCAAGCATGCTAGATATGGCAACATTCACATACATGCGGTATGTTATAAGCGAGTAAAGGCTTACTTAGTACTCCAAGCCAAAACAAACAAAAGAGTTAGGAAAAATGCATGATTCCTAACTATGCAATATGACTAATGCAACACATACAACATGCAATTAATAGGCTCGGCTACTAATATGGCATATGGATCAATTAAATAGCATGCAGTATAAGCACGTATTCAAAGAAGTATTAAACTAACAATGCAGTTCAAATGATGAACCGAGCCTCGGTGCATGCAACACAAATGGATGCAAACATGGAGTATGCTAAACGAAACATGATGTCCCTAATCTAACTATCATAAGCAGATAAATAAAAGGGAGAAAGACGTGGGGTTGGAAGACATACACGTTATTACATTGCACTCTCACAAAGGAGAGTCTGAATGAATAAACTAGCTAACTAGCTAAGCTAAGCTAAGCTAATTAAGCTAACTATTACAAACCGAAATGAATAAACTAGCTAAGCTACTTAACTAATTATTACAATAACAAATGAATTAACTAACTAACTAGTTAACTACTTTAACCAATTAAACAATTACAACACTGTAGACACCCCATTTTTGACCGTCCTCCAGACTTGGTTGTGCTTGTAGGTACACCCAACAACTGGTTCGATTGCTCGCCCAGCTTTCGACTGTCACGGCGGAACGTCACCGGTTCGAGTTTCCGGACCCTGTATCCTTTCTGCTTTATTTTTGGACCCTGACTAGGTCCTGTCAGAGTGGCCCTCCTGGTGCACTGCCGGCCATGGCTTTGCCCCTGCCGACCACTGGTGAGCACTGCCGGCCATCAGTGTGGCACTGCCGGCCATTGCTGATGGCTGGCACCCCCCTTTCTCAGCTAGTTTTCGGGCAGATATTTTGTACCAGCTGGATTCCTCATATCTGCCCTCCATACACGTGTAGGGAGGGATCAAAGCCTTTGGAAGCTTGTTCAAGAAGCTTTAGCCTTGCATTGCTCTATATAAGCAAGGGGCTTCTTCCTTACACCAGGTTCTGAGATTTTAGAGGGCAAAAATCCATCTCTCTCTCTATATTGTGTGTGTTTAGAGCTTAGAAGTTAGATTTCTTTGCATTTTTGCACTACACCTCATAGCACAAGGCTTCCATCACTCATTCAAACACCTTGAGGCTGATCTTCAGAGGCTAGAAGCTCAGATTTTTGGACCAAAAGGTTGCTAAAGACTTGTTCTTCATGGGTAAGCATCTATTTCCCTTAAACTAGTCTTTCTTTGTTTCATTTCTAAGCCTTTCTTGCAAGAATTTTTGGGCTCCGACCCTAACTGAAAATAGTCATATTTTGAGTCCCTCTTCATGTTTGATTAAGGGTCTTTTTCTGTTTGAGGCCTCCTTCCATCACTTGCCTCTTTAACTTTCTTTTAGGCCTATTTTTGCATAGTATTTTAGGTTTATTTGTGAACTGTTTTGAGCTTTGATGTAAACTGTAAAGTGGCTTTTTTTGAGCCCTTCTTCAACTTTGTTGAAGGGCTCTCCTCTGTTTGAGGTCATTTACTACCACTTGTCTCTTTACCCCTCTTTTAGGCCCTTTTCTTGCATACTAGTTTAGGCTTACTTGTGTTTATTTTCGTGGTTTGATGTAAACTGTAAAATGAATTATTTTGACCCCCTCTTCAACTTTGTTAAATGGCTCCTTACTGTTTGGGGTCAGCTACTGCCCCTTGTCTCTATTCTCACTTTTAGGGCCATTTTTGCATGATAGATTAGCCCTATTTGTGTTCATTTTTGAAGCATGTTGTAAACTGAAAATAGTCTTTTTTCGGCACCATTTTCATGTTTGATTAAGGTTCCATTTTTGTTTGAGGTCATATGATAGCTTGTATGCTTAGTTGCCTCTTGTTTTGAGCCTTATGCCTAAGCTAGTGTTGCATGCCTTGTTTGGCCTTCTAGCTACTGAAATCCAGTGGATTTTCAGTGGCTAAGATCCTATTTTGAGCCTCCAAATCAGAGGGGGGTGACCCCCTCTCACCTTGACTTGCTTGATGGCCATTTTGGTCTTCTAAAGGGCCCCCATCTTGCATGCTTTGTTGACTGATTTTGGGGCCAATTTTGTGAGTTTTAGGACTACCATGTTTGATTTTCAGAGTTGTATATGTCATGCCACTTGTCTATCTTGTATGTGCCTAATAACTCCTTGCATGGCCCTCTAAAGGAGCCCCTCATTTTGGTATGCATTGGCTGCATTTCCATGGTTATTTGGGCGTTTTTCACATGGTTTATTCACTGATTTTTACTGGTTTGATGAGTTCTCACTTGCATCATATATTTGCCATGTAAACTATGTTTGCTAGTCAAATTCGCATGCTAATTTAGTCCATCTTGTTAGCACTTTTTGGCTTTGCTTTAAACGGGAAAAGTCCATGTTTTGGGACTGTCTTGGTTCCGTCTTTAGACTTCATAGTCCAATAATGCATGCTTTGTATAGCTGTAAGTCATTCTATGTGCCTAGTTTTGCATTTCGGGGTTCATCTCATGCATCGGGTGCCATGTTGCCATGTTTCGGGGCTGTTTAGCATCATGCTTGAGTGCTGAAATTTGCATGTTTGCATACCATGTTCCATGCCTTACCATGCTTTGGTAGAGTGGCATTCGTGCCTTAGGTTCGGTCCTCGGTTTCCGTGCACGCGTGCACGTATTTCGAGTGTCTCTTTTTCATCTAATGGCTACTAATTTGGACCTAGTTGAGAGCTGTCCATGTTGGTGTAAGCCCATTTTACCATGTTGTCTCATGCTTGTTACACATAGTATGTCATTACATACTTGCTTAGCTTTACATGCCTCGCATGCTCGCATGTTCACATTGCATTTTGCCATGATTATCCAAGGTTGTCGCCTCACATTATGTTCATATGCTTGTCGCATGTTTGGTTTAGTTGCATGTTTGCATACTTAGTCCATATTGCATGTTTGCCATGCTTATGTGTTGCATTGTTTGGGTTAAACGTTAATCCGAGCACGGGAAACGAGGGGTATTCCATACTTCAAGTGATGGGATGCGTCTCAATTCTCGGTCGCCGAAGCTCTTGATGATTCATGATAGAGTTCTAGGCTTTACTTGCTTTACATGTGCATTTATTTTACATCGAGTCATGCAATTCGACTCCTCGGCCATCATGCATCGATATGCGTGATTGGTGGCACGAGGATCGAGGACTACACTCCCTGAAGAGTAGTCATGCATACATGTGTGAAAATACTTTGCCATGCCCCTTTGTTGCTCTCTGTTGCAGCAAATCAAGAATCAGCAGCCTTCCAGAGCTTGGCACGCATTCCAAGAACAATTGCAAACAGAGGCTAATTGGGGCATCGCAGTGGATTTCCGCGCAAGGCAACCTGAATATGCATCATTCATCATCTGGATCAGAGCTGAGGCGGTCCCTGGCTTGCATGCCAATTTATTGCTTTCCTAGATTAATTTGTTAATTAATTAGGATTTTGTATTATTTATTCGGACTGTATTTATTTGGGACTGTATTATTCTTTCGGACCCTCCGAGTGAGGGCCAATTGTTGTAATAAGGGTGCGTGCGTGTGTGCATGTCTTCCAATCCCCTTTCTTTCTCCCTTTTATTTAACCGCTTATGATGGTTAGATTAGGGCATATTTCAATTAGCATACAGTATGATCGCATGTTTGCATTCATTCATCTGTTTTGCATGCACCGGGCTCGGCGCATCATACTAACTGCATTTGAATTTCAATTTCAAATTGAATATGTGTTAGCTGTAGCATTTCACATGCCATGTTTAGAATACCGAGCCTGCTATAGTTGCATTTTGCATGTGTTGCATTAGGCATTTCTGTATATTAGGATCATGCATTGATTTCTAACTGATTTCTATTTTGGCTCGGAGTACGATGTAAGTATTTATGCTTTAGCATCTCGCATGAGTGTGAATGTTAACATGACAGCATGCTTACCATGTGGCTAAATGCTTAGTTGATATAACTGCCTGAATGCCTGTGGGTGAAGGTTGGATTACTTGAATTGGGATAATTCATTGAAATCCGCGTTTTAGCCTACTTGCGAGTAGCAAATTTCAAACATTTTCCAAACAAACGGATATGCAATGCTTTGTTCCAAATTAGGCGATCTAGTCTATACTTGTTGTGCTGTGCGCATCACATAGTAATTCTAGCTAATTAACCGGAATAAGAACGCATGTGTTTTCAAAAATGAGATATCATGGTTAGTAGAGGCGATCTTCGGATCGGGCGAGCGGGGGTGCTCACGAAGTGACCTTCCCCAATCGTACCCAAGTTCCCGAGCCGAGGCAACTTTGGTGATGACGGACACGTGGCCTTTGGCACCGAGTCAGGGTTCCTAAATTTCCCCATTAAAAAATATTTAGGTGGCGACTCTGTATCTGGCAAAGCAGTCCATGTTTGGCATTTCTTTTCTAAAAATCTGTTTTCTCAAAACGATTTGCCGGATTTGGACTCTTTGGTTCAGATTAAGAACCGTGACAATTTGAGTCCGAACTGTAGTGAACCCCAATATGAACAAGAACGGGACTCACCCTCCCGAGGCGTTCGGGGGACGTCTACAGTTTCTAGCGACTCTGCTGGGGATTTAGAGAACTTGACTCGAACTCATGATATCTTGTTTTGTTCACACTTATGTGTTTCTTTGCATTGCATGTACATTGGTGCGCCTAGGACACCGTGTTTGCCATCTGCTATTCCTGAACGGTTTGCCGGAGGCTTGTTTTGTCAAGGCATGACCATAAGGCTGACCGGTTGTGGGCTCTACCAGTATGGGAACACAAACCCCAGTTTTACCGGGGCACCCTTTTTGACCATTCGACCTAGTGCATATTCGGATCCATAGTGACTATTCCAAACTAGGACAGGTTGCTTACCCGATAGGTTGTTTGAAACTGCTGCGTGCATAGTGAAACCCTAGCTCCTGACAAAATAGGACATGGAAACCCCGCCCCAAACATAGGGGTGTTTTGGCTCTCACTTATCTGTTATGTGTTGTTAGAGTACGTCTCTACAGGGAAATGCATGTATCAGTTTACAAGTTTGGGCATCAGGCCTGCGGGCATCAGTCAGTGTTTTGAGAATCAGTTATCTACGGGTATCAGATTCAGTCTTTGGGGACAGTGATTTTGGGGAAACAGTGGTCAGTGGTAGAGTACAGTTGTTCGGCCACACCTGTGTTTGATCCATTTGGGCTGAAATGCTATTTGTTTTCTTCCTTACAAGGTTTAGAGAGTTGATTCAGAACAGTCAGTGTTCTCCCTTTGCTGAGGCAAGGCAGCCATCTGATCCGTTAGTCACCATTCAGAGCAGTGGACTTATCATGGCACAGAATTCAGAAGAGATCGTGGTTATGACAGCCGCGTTGGACCAAGGACTCACTCTGCAAAGTGGGATCGATGTCGATGTACCGCATCCACCCAGGTCGCCTGCGGCGCACCCGGTTTGGATCCCCCAGTTGTACCAGGCTCGTGAGCCCACCGCATTCGAATTGATGGGGATGATAGGTGACCTCTAGAGGTCCATGGCAGATCTTGCTTACGGGATATCAATTTCGCCACCAGCCGCACCATACGCTGAAAGTGTTGTACCACAGGAGCCCCCGCTATTGGGGCGGATTGTGATCGAGCTTAGTCAACCGGAGATGGCCTCCAATTATAACCATGACATATCAGCACCAACCCAGGACCTCGATCAGGCAGAAGCCAAGGGCAGGAACGAGATGAAGGCAGACGTCGATCCCATTGAACGACTGCTGTGGGCAGTCGAGGCTTTCAAAGCCGGGGGGAAAAGTAAGCAACATATGCTCGCGGTCATAACCAAGATCGTGGATCATGTTTTCCCCACTCCAGCCACGGGCAGTACAAGCCAGCCAGAAAACCGGGATAGGCCCCGTCATGCTAGAGCAATTTCTTCCGCTCCCAACCCTGCATCCGGGAAAGACCAGAAATCCAAGGCTGCACCTGCCGATCCTTTTGCTAACGCGTCTAGCGAGAATTCCCAGACTTCAAGGTATCTGCCTTGAGGGCGCCGAGTCTTTCATCCTCTCTACATGCCTTTGTCTAGGGCACTTCTAATTTTGGCTAAAAAGGGGCATCTTACACCTCTTGAGCCGCGGCCTCTCCCGCATCCCCTTCCAGCTAAACATGACGCCACTGTGTACTGCGCGTACCACCAGCAAACCGGTCACAGCACCGACAGTTGTTTCCGCCTTCGTCATGAAGTGCAAGATTTGATTGATGATAAGGTCATTCTCCTGCCTACCTCGGCCAAGTCAGTCACTACAGAGTTCTTGGATTTTGAGAATACCGATACTGCGAGTACGTAATCAAGAAGTGAACCACCTGCGGGTGATACTTGACCTATTTTTGGATGTGGTGTCTGACACGCACTTTTGAGCATCTGCGGTTGCTAATTTTAAAAACTCTGGCTTGGGTATTAGGTCAGTCTTTTGTTTTGTTTTGAGTATGTCTCATTGTCTTGAGTCAGTCTTTTTTTTGCTTAAGGGTCTGTTTGTTGTGGCGAGTCAGTCCCCTTTGTATAGAATATTAGGTGATTCTGGGGTTGTTGCCTCGAACACCATTTTGTTTTGTAATTACTCCTTTTGCTTTCTTTTTTGAGTTTGCCTCTGCTGTAAACCCAGTTGCAACCAGGAAGTATGAATGAAGCAGCTGTGGCTGTCATGTTTTGTGCTTATTACTACTTTGAGCCTGTTGTGCCACAAGATTTGGATGAAATGGCAGTGCTTTTCGCCTACTTTTCTGTGCCATGAAGTCATTGTATTGACCTAAGTTTTTCAAACCTTTTTTTGAACACTGCGGTGAAAACGAAGAGGAAGGAATTCCTCGGGATTAGCAAAACTTTGATCGAACTGAGAGAAAGAGAGGCGTGCTAAGCCCTTAATGAGTGAAATCATGCTTGTTAGCGTGAGTACTGAGAAGGACCCTGGCTTGACCCAGATTGGTTCTACACTGTCTTCAGCGCGAGCGACTTGTCGCTTTCTTAAAAATTTTCAAAAACAAAATGTTTTGCGCAGTCCTGCGAAGACCTGTGTGGAATCGCTCTTGAGATTGTGCAGCTTAGGATCGCTTTCAGCCTCGAGACGCGACCCCTTACTTTCAAACCTTGAACTTAGATTCAGAATGTTCAGAGGTCAATCATGATGTGAGGCCTGTGTGGCCCAATTTGAAGCAGACCTCGAACAAGAGGCACCAAAGTCAGATCAAGAAGATCAAATCGCACCGGAAGAAGCTCGTGAAGCAACTGTAATGGATTCTTCTACAAATCAGTACAACAGCCATTCTCCTGGATACAGAGAGGCCTCAATTTCAAAACCATTTGGCATGGGCTTGTTACATTTTTACCCTTTGAGAGGCTCGCTGGGCCGAAAACCCGGAAGGGCGACCCAGGCAAAAGTTAGAGCAAGAAAAAGAAGAAAAAGAACAAAAAAAAAAAGAAAGAAAAATGCAAAGAATGAAAGAAAAATGAAATAGAGAAGAAAAAGAAAAAAAAATGAAGAAAAAGAAAAGAAAAGAAAGAATTGAAAAGAAAAGAAAAACAGAAGCTCGCAAGGTCGAAAACCCGCAAAGGGCGGCCTTGGCAAAAGTTAGAGCGCAAAAGGAGAGGTTAATACCCGAGTGTACCTTAACCCCGAACTACGTAAGGCTTGATTTCCATTTTTGGGATACGTAGGCAACTTCACTCTGAAGTCCAGCCGTAAAACACTTCAAATCCGACTACGTCCATGCGATGGTTCTGGTCATCTTTGTCTTCTCTGTATCCGAGAATTTGGTTGTAATTGTCACTGTGAGGACTGGTTGCCATGTGTTGCGGTGCTAGTGAGGACTGATTGCCATGTGCTGCGGTGCCATTCAAACAAGGGGCAACTTTCCGTTGCCATTCAATGCGCTGCGGTGTCATTCAAACAAGGGGGAACTTTCCGTTGCCATTCAATGCGCTGCAGTGCTGTTCAAACAAGGGGCAACTTTCCGTTGCCACGCAGCTCCCTCAAGCAAGGGGCAATTTTCCTTCGGATCTGAGGTTGTGCATCTCAAGAGTAGGTTCCGTGCTCGTTCAGCAGTGACCGTTCGCGAAATAGTTTTTGAGAATTTTTACTGAGGTTGACTAATTTCCTCTCGAAAACTATTCCATTTTTTTAAAAAAAACTGGACCCTTTTCCTGGACCCAAAAAGGAAAATTTTCAGTGCTCATAACCTAACTTGCATGATTTTGAATCAAAAAATCGAACAAGTATGTTAATCTAACTCTCATTTTGGTCAAAACTGTTTTTGTCGAAAACCAAAACAAAAAAAAATGGTCAAATTGATGAACTAGGGCACAGTTGAGTCAGGTGTTCCGTCTTTTCCCCATTGTTAACATACCTGCCAGAAAAGGCACAGCTAAAGCTGTCTGTAAAGGGTCGAAAGCTCTCTCTCAACCTCCAAACAACAAGGTGTCAAACCAAGTGCGAAGCACAAATCGGAATGGATCAAAATACTCCATTCCCCATCCGGAACATCGACTAGACGTCACCGGAAGAGATAGCCGCGAGCTAATAGTGTTGGGCGTGAACCCACGACTTTCTATTCATCTATCAATCGCCCTGGAGAGGGACAAAAAAAATGAGAGAATAAAGAATAGAGAGGTGTAAGTCGAGAGAAAAGTGAGAAAAAAGGGTTTGAGAGAAAAATTGAGCCTGAGGGCCGAGTGATGTGAGAATCACAAATCAGAAAGGGTGGGAAACATACCCGGAGGAACTGGCTCCTCGTGATCTGAGGTCTCTCGTCTTTGTAATACGTCTGTGTGTCGTGTCTTTTGTTTTGTTTTGATTACCTCAACTCTTGTTTTGAGACGGTTCCGAACGTGTCTCGATGTGTTTAGGTTGTTTACCTCTTTGTTTTCCGTTGTTGAGTCTTTTTCACTGTGTTCAGTCGTAGGCTTAATACCTGGTTAAGAACTCATTCTTGATTTCGAAAATAAAATCGTTTTGTGCTCAGAGTGCTGCGCCTTTCTCTACATTTGTGCAAAACAAGATTTGTTCTTTCATAGAACTGCAGGGTCCTCCCCCGATAAGTGTGAACGGTAAAACCTGGACCTACCTGAAGCTTTTTGGGTCCCGGATTGTGATGCAAAAGAAAATAAGGAAAGTTCGGAGCATCTGAGTTTGTTTCGACTCCTACAAATTCCATCTTCCCATCCAATGTTTTCAAAATGAACAGGGCACCGTGTTATGGGCTGAGTAATCAGGAATGAGCTGTGTGCAGAATAAACCAATTACTGCGTTATGAGCCATGCGTTCCGAGTGAGCAGTGTGTTCAGAATAAGCCGTGTGCAGAATAAACCAAATATCATGTTATGGGCTGTGAGTTCAGAATGGGCTGTGTGTTCAGAGTTAGCTGTATGATGTATTAAAAGTTATGGGCTGTGAGTTCAGAATAAGCAGTGGTTGGAATAGGCCATGTGTTTAGAATGAGAAATGTTGTGCGAACTATGCGTTCCAAGTAAATCAAGTATTGTGCCGACTATTTTCGTGCCAAAATAGCAATCAGAAGTGCTCTCTCGGAGTACCAATCCCTGCCAGAGGCACCTCAGTTGTCAGTATGATCAGGAAGAAAAGCGGCATCCGTGGTTTCTCCAGCAGATGTTGCTCCTTGTCAGTATTTCAGAACCTTTTTGTACTGTGAGTTGAAGGTTAGTGTTCGAAGAACACAAGGGCGATCCCTGTCGGAGTAGAGCGGTTCATCGCCACTCACCCCATGAGGTGCTTTCTAAAGCACCGCTTTGTTTATTGCATTCCTTACACATCATGCATTGTATTGCATTCGACCTATCAAGTTTCTTTCTCGTTCATGCACAGTATTGTATGTACTGTTCATTCAGGCAAGTTCCGGTTCAGTTTGACTGATACCTTTCCCCTCTTGCATTTGGCATGCATTTGGACCTACCCTTCTCCTCTCGCGTTTGGCGCGTGTTTGGATACCTTTCCTCTCTTGCGTGTGATACGCTGAGAGATGCTTCCTTTCTTCTCTTGCGTGTGATACGCTGAGAAGTTTTCCTTTCCTCTCTCGCGTGTACTACGCTAAGAGGCTTTCCTTATCCTCTCTCGCGTGTGCTACGCTGGGATGCATTGTCATGCATTTCCCTATCTCTATTATGCATTGTCATGCATTCTCTTTATCAAACATTGTTATGCGCTCCCACAGGAGGTTACACATTGCTTGCGTTAATCGCGCTTGCTTTACTGACATGTGTTCATTCCTGCTATACACATTGCTTGCGTTACTGCATGCTTTACTTACATGTGTATAATGTATCTTTCAGGTGGTTACACATTGTACACGTTTCGGTGTGTGCTTTACTTACATGTGTTCATACCTTGCTTGCTTTACACATTGCTTGCGTTAATCGCGTATGCTTTACTTACATGTGTTTATGCATCCTACAGGAGGTTACACATTGCTTGCGTTAATCGCGCTTGCTTTACCGACATGTGTTCATTCCTGCTATACACATTGCTTGCATTACTGCATGCTTTACTTACATGTGTATAATGTATCTTTCAGGTGGTTACACATTGTACACGTTTCGGCGTGTGCTTTACTTACATGTGTTCATACCTTGCTTGCTTTACACATTGCTTACGTTTCTGCGTATGCTTTACTTACATGTGTTTCTGCATCCCACAGGAGGTTACACATTGCTTGCGTTAATCGTGCTTGCTTTACTGACATGTGTTCATTCCTGCTATACACATTGCTTGCATTACTGCATGCTTTACTTACATGTGTATAATGTATCTTTCAGGTGGTTACACGTTGTACACATTTCGGTGTGTGCTTTACTTACATGTGTTCATACCTTGCTTGCTTTACACATTGCTTGCATTAATCGCGTATGCTTTACTTACATGTGTTTATGCATCCTACAGGAGGTTACACATTGCTTGCGTTAATCGTGCTTGCTTTACTGACATGTGTTCATTCCTGCTATACACATTGCTTGCATTACTGCATGCTTTACTTACATGTGTATAATGTATGTTTCAGGTGGTTACACATTGTACACGTTTCGGCGTGTGCTTTACTTACATGTGTTCATACCTTGCTTGCTTTACACATTGCTTACGTTTCTGCGTATGCTTTACTTACATGTGTTTATGCATCCCACAGGAGGTTACACATTGCTTGCGTTAATCGCGCTTGCTTTACTGACACGTGTTCATTCCTGCTATACACATTGCTTGCATTACTGCATACTTTACTTACATGTGTATAATGTATCTTTCAGGTGGTTACACATTGTACACGTTTCGGCGTGTGCTTTACTTACATGTGCTCATACCTTGCTTGCTTTACACATTGCTTGCGTTAATCGCGTATGCTTTACTTACATGTGTTTATGCATCCTACAGGAGGTTACACATTGCTTGCGTTAATCGCGCTTGCTTTACCGACATGTGTTCATTCTTGCTATACACATTGCTTGCATTACTGCATGCTTTACTTACATGTGTATAATGTATCTTTCAGGTGGTTACACATTGTGCACGTTTCGGCGTGTGCTTTACTTGCATGTGTTCATACCTTTTTGCCTATTTCACACATTGCTCGCGTTTACCGCTTGCTTTACTTACATGTATATTTTTCAAGTTTCGTTACACATTGCTTGCGTGACTGCATGCTTTACTTACATGTGTATTTTCAATTCTTATTTTACACATTGCATGCGTTGTCGCACACGCTTTACTTACATGTGTTCAATTCTCATTTCACACATCACATGCGTTGTCACGCACTTTTCAAATGCACTGTTATGCATGTTCCTGACGATATTGTACCTGTTAGGTTCATTTCTTTTTCAGGCACGATATTGTATGTACGGTTCATTTGAAGCCGGTGCAACCGAACGAGCCACACAGGTATTGTATTCACCCCGTGTGAAACGTGGTAAGAATTGCAAAATTCTTTTACATCCTTTCTGCATTGTAGTGTAGTTGGATTCGTGTTCACTTGCTTAAAACTGTTGCATGTTTTGCTTCGTTACAGCATCCTTCGCATGATTTTTAGTCAAATCTTGCATCTTGCTTATCATTTGCATTTTGCCCCAGCCTTCGGGCACATCGCTGCATGCTTATGCTAATTGTTTGTCTGAGTCTTCGGCCTTGTCAAAAATGGGTCGTCTCTGGGCTTTGACATTCACTCCCGTCACTTTGTGACTTCTGAGTTCTGTCAAAGAGGGGCAACTGTAAACACCCCATTTTTGACCGTCCTCAAGACTTGGTTGTGCTTGTAGGTACACCCAACAACTGGTTTGATTGCTCGCCCAGCTTTCGACTGTCGCGGCAGAACGTCACCGGTTCGAGTTTCCGGACCCTGTATCCTTTCTGCCTCATTTTTGGACCCTGACTAGGTCCTGTCAGAGTGGCCCTCCTGGTGCACTGCCGGCCATAGGCATGGCACTGCCGGCCATGGCTTTGCCCCTGCCGGCCACTGGTGAGCACTGCCGGCCATCAGTGTGGCACTGCCGGCCATTGCTGATGGCCAACACCCCCCCTTTCTCAGCTAGTTTCCGGGCAGATATTTTGTACCAGCTGGATTCCTCTTATCTGCCCTCCATACACGTGTAGGGAGGGATCAAAGCCTTTGGAAGCTTGTTCAAGAAGCTTTAGCCTTGCATTGCTCTATATAAGCAAGGGGCTTCTTCCTTACACCAGGTTTTGAGATTTTAGAGGGCAAAAATCCATCTCTCTCTCTATATTGTGTGTGTTTAGAGCTTAGAAGTTAGATTTCTTTGCATTTTTGCACTACACCTCATAGCATAAGGCTTCCATCACTCATTCAAACACCTTGAGACTGATCTTCAGAGGCTAGAAGCTTAGATTTTTGGACCAAAAGGTTGCTAAAGACTTGTTCTTCAAGGGTAAGCATCTATTTCCCTTAAACTAGTCTTTCTTTGTTTCATTTCTAAGCCTTGCTTGAAAGCATTTTTGGGCTCCGACCCTAACTGAAAATAGTCATATTTTGAGTCCCTCTTCATGTTTGATTAAGGGTCTTTTTCTGTTTGAGGCCTCCTTCAGAGTTGTATATGTCATGCCACTTGTCTATCTTGTATGTGCCTAATAACTCCTTGCATGGCCCTCTAAAGGAGCCCCTCATTTTGGTATGCATTGGCTGCATTTCCATGGTTATTTGGGCGTTTTTTCACATGGTTTATTCACTGATTTTTACTGGTTTGATGAGTTCTCACTTGCATCATATATTTGCCATGTAAACTATGTTTGCTAGTCAAATTCGCATGCTAATTTAGTCCATCTTGTTAGCACTTTTTGGCTTTGCTTTAAACGGGAAAAGTCCATGTTTTGGGACTGTCTTAGTTCCGTCTTTAGACTTCATAGTCCAATAATGCATGCTTTGTATAGCTGTAAGTCATTCTATGTGCCTAGTTTTGCATTTCGGGGTTCATCTCATGCATCGGGTGCCATGTTGCCATGTTTCGGGGCTGTTTAGCATCATGCTTGAGTGCTGAAATTTGCATGTTTGCATACCATGTTCCATGCCTTACCATGCTTTGGTAGAGTGGCATTCGTGCCTTAGGTTTGGTCCTCGGTTTCCGTGCACGCGTGCACGTATTTCGAGTGTCTCTTTTTTCATCTATTGGCTACTAATTTGGACCTAGTTGAGAGCTGTCCATGTTGGTGTAAGCCCATTTTACCATGTTGTCTCATGCTTGTTACACATAGTATGTCATTACATACTTGCTTAGCTTTACATGCCTCGCATGCTCGCATGTTCACATTGCATTTTGCCATGATTATCCAAGGTTGTCGCCTCACATTATGTTCATATGCTTGTCGCATGTTTGGTTTAGTTGCATGTTTGCATACTTAGTCCATATTGCATGTTTGCCATGCTTATGTGTTGCATTGTTTGGGTTAAACGTTAATCCGAGCACGGGAAACGAGGGGTATTCCATACTTCAAGTGATGGGATGCGTCTCAATTCTCGGTCGCCGAAGCTCTTGATGATTCATGATAGAGTTCTAGGCTTTACTTGCTTTACATGTGCATTTATTTTACATCGAGTCATGCAATTCGACTCCTCGGCCATCATGCATTGATATGCGTGATTGGTGGCACGAGGATCGAGGACTACACTCCCTGAAGAGTAGTCATGCATACATGTGTGAAAATACTTTGCCATGCCCCTTTGTTGCTCTCTGTTGCAGCAAATCAAGAATCAGCAGCCTTCCAGAGCTTGGCACACATTCCAAGAACAATTGCAAATAGAGGCTAATTGGGGCATCGCAGTGGATTTCCGCGCAAGGCAACCTGAATATGCATCATTCATCATCTGGATCAGAGCTGAGGCGGTCCCTGGCTTGCATGCCAATTTATTGCTTTCCTAGATTAATTTGTTAATTAATTAGGATTTTGTATTATTTATTCGGACCGTATTTATTTGGGACTGTATTATTCTTTCGGACCCTCCGAGTGAGGGCCAATTGTTGTAATAAGGGTGCGTGCGTGTGTGCATGTCTTCCAATCCCCTTTCTTTCTCCCTTTTATTTAACCGCTTATGATGCTTAGATTAGGGCATATTTCAATTAGCATACAATATGATCGCATGTTTGCATTCATTCATCTGTTTTGCATGCACCGGGCTCGGCGCATCATACTAACTGCATTTGAATTTCAATTTCAAAATTGAATATGTGTTAGCTGTAGCATTTCACATGCCATGTTTAGAATACCTGAGCCTGCTATAGTTGCATTTTGCATGTGTTGCATTAGGCATTTCTGTATAATTAGGATCATGCATTGATTTCTAACTGATTTCTATTTTGGCTCGGAGTACGATGTAAGTATTTATGCTTTAGCATCTCGCATGAGTGTGAATGTTAACATGACAGCATGCTTACCATGTGGCTAAATGCTTAGTTATATAACTGCCTGAATGCCTGTGGGTGAAGGTTGGATTACTTGAATTGGGATAATTCATTGAAATCCGCGTTTTAGCCTACTTGCGAGTAGCAAATTTCAAACATTTTCCAAACAAACGGATATGCAATGCTTTGTTCCAAATTAGGCGATCTAGTCTATACTTGTTGTGCTGTGCGCATCACCTAGTAATTCTAGCTAATTAACCGGAATAAGAACGCATGTGTTTTCAAAAATGAGATATCATGGTTAGTAGAGGCGGATCTTTGGATCGGGCGAGCGGGGGTGCTCACGAAGTGACCTTCCCCAATTGTACCCAAGTTCCCGAGCCGAGGCAACTTTGGTGATGACGGACACGTGGCCTTTGGCACCGAGTCAGGGCTTCCTAAATTTCCCCATTAAAAAATATTTAGGTGGCGACTCTGTATCTGGCAAAGCAGTCCATGTTTGGCATTTCTTTTCTAAAAATCTGTTTTCTCAAAACGATTTGCCGGATTTGGACTCTTTGGTTCAGATTAAGAACTGTGACAATTTGAGTCCGAACTGTAGTGAACCCCAATATGAACAAGAACGGGACTCACCCTCCCGAGGCGTTCGGGGGACGTCTACAGTTTCTAGCGACTCTGCTGGGGATTTAGAGAACTTGACTCGAACTCATGATATCTTGTTTTGTTCACACTTATGTGTTTCTTTGCATTGCATGTACATTGGTGCGCCTAGGACACCGTGTTTGCCATCTGCTATTCCTGAACGGTTTGCCGGAGGCTTGTTTTGTCAAGGCATGACCATAAGGCTGACCGGTTGTGGGCTCTACCAGTATGGGAACACAAACCCCGGTTTTACCGGGGCACCCTTTTTGACCATTCGACCTAGTGCATATTCGGATCCATAGTGACTATTCCAGACTAGGACAGGTTGCTTACCCGATAGGTTGTTTGAAACTGCTGCGTGCATAGTGAAACCCTAGCTCCTGACAAAATAGGACAGGGAAACCCTACCCCAAACATAGGGGTGTTTTGGCTCTCACTTATCTGTTATGTGCTGTTAGAGTACGTCTCTACAGGGAAATGCATGTATCAGTTTACAAGTTTGGGCATCAGGCCTGCGGGCATCAGTCAGTGTTTTGAGAATCAGTTATCTACGGGTATCAGATTCAGTCTTTGGGGACAGTGATTTTGGGGAAACAGTGGTCAGTGGTAGAGTACAGTTGTTCGGCCACACCTGTGTTTGATCCATTTGGGCTGAAATGCTATTTGTTTTCTTCCTTACAAGGTTTAGAGAGTTGATTCAGAACAGTCAGTGTTCTCCCTTTGCTGAGGCAAGGCAGCCATTTGATCCGTTAGTCACCATTCAGAGCAGTGGACTTATCATGGCACAGAATTCAGAAGAGATCGTGGTTATGACAGCCGCGTTGGACCAAGGACTCACTCTGCAAAGTGGGATCGATGTCGATGTACCGCATCCACCCAGGTCGCCTGCGGCGCACCCGGTTTGGATCCCCCAGTTGTACCAGGCTCGTGAGCCCACCGCATTCGAATTGATGGGGATGATAGGTGACCTCTAGAGGTCCATGGCAGATCTTGCTTACGGGATATCAATTTCGCCACCAGCCGCACCATACGCTGAAAGTGTTGTACCACAGGAGCCCCCGCTATTGGGGCGGATTGTGATCGAGCTTAGTCAACCGGAGATGGCCTCCAATTATAACCATGACATATCAGCACCAACCCAGGACCTCGATCAGGCAGAAGCCAAGGGCAGGAACGAGATGAAGGCAGACGTCGATCCCATTGAACGACTGCTGTGGGCAGTCGAGGCTTTCAAAGCCGGGGGGAAAAGTAAGCAACATATGCTCGCGGTCATAACCAAGATCGTGGATCATGTTTTCCCCACTCCAGCCACGGGCAGTACAAGCCAGCCAGAAAACCGGGATAGGCCCCGTCATGCTAGAGCAATTTCTTCCGCTCCCAACCCTGCATCCGGGAAAGACCAGAAATCCAAGGCTGCACCTGCCGATCCTTTTGCTAACGCGTCTAGCGAGAATTCCCAGACTTCAAGGTATCTGCCTTGAGGGTGCCGAGTCTTTCATCCTCTCTACATGCCTTTGTCTAGGGCACTTCTAATTTTGGCTAAAAAGGGGCATCTTACACCTCTTGAGCCGCGGCCTCTCCCGCATCCCCTTCCAGCTAAACATGACGCCACTGTGTACTGCGCGTACCACCAGCAAACCGGTCACAGCACCGACAGTTGTTTCCGCCTTCGTCATGAAGTGCAAGATTTGATTGATGATAAGGTCATTCTCCTGCCTACCTCGGCCAAGTCAGTCACTACAGAGTTCTTGGATTTTGAGAATACCGATACTGCGAGTACGTAATCAAGAAGTGAACCACCTGCGGGTGATACTTGACCTATTTTTGGATGTGGTGTCTGACACGCACTTTTGAGCATCTGCGGTTGCTAATTTTAAAAACTCTGGCTTGGGTATTAGGTCAGTCTTTTGTTTTGTTTTGAGTATGTCTCATTGTCTTGAGTCAGTCTTTTTTTTGCTTAAGGGTCTGTTTGTTGTGGCGGGTCAGTCCCCTTTGTATAGAATATTAGGTGATTCTGGGGTTGTTGCCTCGAACACCGTTTTGTTTTGTAATTACTCCTTTTGCTTTCCTTTTTGAGTTTGCCTTTGCTATGAACCCAGTTGCAACCAGGAAGTATGAATGAAGCAGCTGTGGCTGTCATGTTTTGTGCTTATTACTACTTTGAGCCTGTTGTGCCACAAGATTTGGATGAAATGGCAGTGCTTTTCGCCTACTTTTCTCTGCCTTGAAGTCATTGTATTGACCTAAGTTTTTCAAACCTTTTTTTGAACACTGCGGTGAAAACGAAGAGGAAGGAATTCCTCGGGATTAGCAAAACTTTGATCGAACTGAGAGAAAGAGAGGCGTGCTAAGCCCTTAATGAGTGAAATCATGCTTGTTAATGTGAGTACTGAGAAGGATCCTAGCTTGATCCAGATTGGCTCCACACTGTCTTCAGCGCGAGCGATTTGTCGCTTTCTTAAAAAATTTCAAAAAATATTTTTGCGCCGTCCTGCGAAGACCTGTGTGGAATCGCTCTTGAGATTGTGCAGCTTAGGATCGCTTTCAGCCTCGAGACGCGACCCCTTACTTTCAAACCTTGAACTTAGATTCAGAATGTTCAGAGGTCAATCATGATGTGAGGCCTGTGTGGCCCAATTTGAAGCAGACCTCGAACAAGAGGCACCAAAGTCAGATCAAGAAGATCAAATCGCACCGGAAGAAGCTCGTGAAGCAACTGTAATGGATTCTTCTACAAATCAGTACAACAGCCATTCTCCTGGATACAGAGAGGCCTCAATTTCAAAACCATTTGGCATGGGCTTGTTACATTTTTACCCTTTGAGAGGCTCGCTGGGCCGAAAACCCGGAAGGGCGACCCAGGCAAAAGTTAGAGCAAGAAAAAGAAGAAAAAGAACAACAAAAAAAAAGAAAGAAAAATGCAAAGAATGAAAGAAAAATGAAATAGAGAAGAAAAAGAAAAAAAAATGAAGAAAAAGAAAAAGAAAAGAAAAGAAAAGAATTGAAAAGAAAAGAAAAACAGAAGCTCGCAAGGTCGAAAACCCGCAAAGGGCGGCCTTGGCAAAAGTTAGAGCGCAAAAGGAGAGGTTAATACCCGAGTGTACCTTAACCCCGAACTACGTAAGGCTTGATTTCCATTTTTGGGATACGTAGGCAACTTCACTCTGAAGTCCAGCCGTAAAACACTTCAAATCCGACTACGTCCATGCGATGGTTCTGGTCATCTTTGTCTTCTCTGTATCCGAGAATTTGGTTGTAATTGTCACTGTGAGGACTGGTTGCCATGTGTTGCGGTGCTAGTGAGGACTGATTGCCATGTGCTGCGGTGCCATTCAAACAAGGGGCAACTTTCCGTTGCCATTCAATGCGCTGCGGTGTCATTCAAACAAGGGGGAACTTTCCGTTGCCATTCAATGCGCTGCAGTGCTGTTCAAACAAGGGGCAACTTTCCGTTGCCACGCAGCTCCCCTCAAGCAAGGGGCAATTTTCCTTCGGATCTGAGGTTGTGCATCTCAAGAGTAGGTTCCGTGCTCGTTCAGCAGTGACCGTTCGCGAAATAGTTTTTGAGAATTTTTACTGAGGTTGACTAATTTCCTCTCGAAAACTATTCCATTTTTTTAAAAAAAACTGGACCCTTTTCCTGGACCCAAAAAGGAAAATTTTCAGTGCTCATAACCTAACTTGCATGATTTTGAATCAAAAAATCGAACAAGTATGTTAATCTAACTCTCATTTTGGTCAAAACTGTTTTTGTCGAAAACCAAAACAAAAAAAAATGGTCAAATTGATGAACTAGGGCACAGTTGAGTCAGGTGTTCCGTCTTTTCCCCATTGTTAACATACCTGCCAGAAAAGGCACAGCTAAAGCTGTCTGTAAAGGGTCGAAAGCTCTCTCTCAACCTCCAAACAACAAGGTGTCAAACCAAGTGCGAAGCACAAATCGGAATGGATCAAAATACTCCATTCCCCATCCGGAACATCGACTAGACGTCACCGGAAGAGATAGCCGCGAGCTAATAGTGTTGGGCGTGAACCCACGACTTTCTATTCATCTATCAATCGCCCTGGAGAGGGACAAAAAAAATGAGAGAATAAAGAATAGAGAGGTGTAAGTCGAGAGAAAAGTGAGAAAAAAGGGTTTGAGAGAAAAATTGAGCCTGAGGGCCGAGTGATGTGAGAATCACAAATCAGAAAGGGTGGGAAACATACCCGGAGGAACTGGCTCCTCGTGATCTGAGGTCTCTCGTCTTTGTAATACGTCTGTGTGTCGTGTCTTTTGTTTTGTTTTGATTACCTCAACTCTTGTTTTGAGACGGTTCCGAACGTGTCTCGATGTGTTTAGGTTGTTTACCTCTTTGTTTTCCGTTGTTGAGTCTTTTTCACTGTGTTCAGTCGTAGGCTTAATACCTGGTTAAGAACTCATTCTTGATTTCGAAAATAAAATCGTTTTGTGCTCAGAGTGCTGCGCCTTTCTCTACATTTGTGCAAAACAAGATTTGTTCTTTCATAGAACTGCAGGGTCCTCCCCCGATAAGTGTGAACGGTAAAACCTGGACCTACCTGAAGCTTTTTGGGTCCCGGATTGTGATGCAAAAGAAAATAAGGAAAGTTCGGAGCATCTGAGTTTGTTTCGACTCCTACAAATTCCATCTTCCCATCCAATGTTTTCAAAATGAACAGGGCACCGTGTTATGGGCTGAGTAATCAGGAATGAGCTGTGTGCAGAATAAACCAATTACTGCGTTATGAGCCATGCGTTCCGAGTGAGCAGTGTGTTCAGAATAAGCCGTGTGCAGAATAAACCAAATATCATGTTATGGGCTGTGAGTTCAGAATGGGCTGTGTGTTCAGAGTTAGCTGTATGATGTATTAAAAGTTATGGGCTGTGAGTTCAGAATAAGCAGTGGTTGGAATAGGCCATGTGTTTAGAATGAGAAATGTTGTGCGAACTATGCGTTCCAAGTAAATCAAGTATTGTGCCGACTATTTTCGTGCCAAAATAGCAATCAGAAGTGCTCTCTCGGAGTACCAATCCCTGCCAGAGGCACCTCAGTTGTCAGTATGATCAGGAAGAAAAGCGGCATCCGTGGTTTCTCCAGCAGATGTTGCTCCTTGTCAGTATTTCAGAACCTTTTTGTACTGTGAGTTGAAGGTTAGTGTTCGAAGAACACAAGGGCGATCCCTGTCGGAGTAGAGCGGTTCATCGCCACTCACCCCATGAGGTGCTTTCTAAAGCACCGCTTTGTTTATTGCATTCCTTACACATCATGCATTGTATTGCATTCGACCTATCAAGTTTCTTTCTCGTTCATGCACAGTATTGTATGTACTGTTCATTCAGGCAAGTTCCGGTTCAGTTTGACTGATACCTTTCCCCTCTTGCATTTGGCATGCATTTGGACCTACCCTTCTCCTCTCGCGTTTGGCGCGTGTTTGGATACCTTTCCTCTCTTGCGTGTGATACGCTGAGAGATGCTTCCTTTCTTCTCTTGCGTGTGATACGCTGAGAAGTTTTCCTTTCCTCTCTCGCGTGTACTACGCTAAGAGGCTTTCCTTATCCTCTCTCGCGTGTGCTACGCTGGGATGCATTGTCATGCATTTCCCTATCTCTATTATGCATTGTCATGCATTCTCTTTATCAAACATTGTTATGCGCTCCCACAGGAGGTTACACATTGCTTGCGTTAATCGCGCTTGCTTTACTGACATGTGTTCATTCCTGCTATACACATTGCTTGCGTTACTGCATGCTTTACTTACATGTGTATAATGTATCTTTCAGGTGGTTACACATTGTACACGTTTCGGTGTGTGCTTTACTTACATGTGTTCATACCTTGCTTGCTTTACACATTGCTTGCGTTAATCGCGTATGCTTTACTTACATGTGTTTATGCATCCTACAGGAGGTTACACATTGCTTGCGTTAATCGCGCTTGCTTTACCGACATGTGTTCATTCCTGCTATACACATTGCTTGCATTACTGCATGCTTTACTTACATGTGTATAATGTATCTTTCAGGTGGTTACACATTGTACACGTTTCGGCGTGTGCTTTACTTACATGTGTTCATACCTTGCTTGCTTTACACATTGCTTACGTTTCTGCGTATGCTTTACTTACATGTGTTTCTGCATCCCACAGGAGGTTACACATTGCTTGCGTTAATCGTGCTTGCTTTACTGACATGTGTTCATTCCTGCTATACACATTGCTTGCATTACTGCATGCTTTACTTACATGTGTATAATGTATCTTTCAGGTGGTTACACGTTGTACACATTTCGGTGTGTGCTTTACTTACATGTGTTCATACCTTGCTTGCTTTACACATTGCTTGCATTAATCGCGTATGCTTTACTTACATGTGTTTATGCATCCTACAGGAGGTTACACATTGCTTGCGTTAATCGTGCTTGCTTTACTGACATGTGTTCATTCCTGCTATACACATTGCTTGCATTACTGCATGCTTTACTTACATGTGTATAATGTATGTTTCAGGTGGTTACACATTGTACACGTTTCGGCGTGTGCTTTACTTACATGTGTTCATACCTTGCTTGCTTTACACATTGCTTACGTTTCTGCGTATGCTTTACTTACATGTGTTTATGCATCCCACAGGAGGTTACACATTGCTTGCGTTAATCGCGCTTGCTTTACTGACACGTGTTCATTCCTGCTATACACATTGCTTGCATTACTGCATACTTTACTTACATGTGTATAATGTATCTTTCAGGTGGTTACACATTGTACACGTTTCGGCGTGTGCTTTACTTACATGTGCTCATACCTTGCTTGCTTTACACATTGCTTGCGTTAATCGCGTATGCTTTACTTACATGTGTTTATGCATCCTACAGGAGGTTACACATTGCTTGCGTTAATCGCGCTTGCTTTACCGACATGTGTTCATTCTTGCTATACACATTGCTTGCATTACTGCATGCTTTACTTACATGTGTATAATGTATCTTTCAGGTGGTTACACATTGTGCACGTTTCGGCGTGTGCTTTACTTGCATGTGTTCATACCTTTTTGCCTATTTCACACATTGCTCGCGTTTACCGCTTGCTTTACTTACATGTATATTTTTCAAGTTTCGTTACACATTGCTTGCGTGACTGCATGCTTTACTTACATGTGTATTTTCAATTCTTATTTTACACATTGCATGCGTTGTCGCACACGCTTTACTTACATGTGTTCAATTCTCATTTCACACATCACATGCGTTGTCACGCACTTTTCAAATGCACTGTTATGCATGTTCCTGACGATATTGTACCTGTTAGGTTCATTTCTTTTTCAGGCACGATATTGTATGTACGGTTCATTTGAAGCCGGTGCAACCGAACGAGCCACACAGGTATTGTATTCACCCCGTGTGAAACGTGGTAAGAATTGCAAAATTCTTTTACATCCTTTCTGCATTGTAGTGTAGTTGGATTCGTGTTCACTTGCTTAAAACTGTTGCATGTTTTGCTTCGTTACAGCATCCTTCGCATGATTTTTAGTCAAATCTTGCATCTTGCTTATCATTTGCATTTTGCCCCAGCCTTCGGGCACATCGCTGCATGCTTATGCTAATTGTTTGTCTGAGTCTTCGGCCTTGTCAAAAATGGGTCGTCTCTGGGCTTTGACATTCACTCCCGTCACTTTGTGACTTCTGAGTTCTGTCAAAGAGGGGCAACTGTAAACACCCCATTTTTGACCGTCCTCAAGACTTGGTTGTGCTTGTAGGTACACCCAACAACTGGTTTGATTGCTCGCCCAGCTTTCGACTGTCGCGGCAGAACGTCACCGGTTCGAGTTTCCGGACCCTGTATCCTTTCTGCCTCATTTTTGGACCCTGACTAGGTCCTGTCAGAGTGGCCCTCCTGGTGCACTGCCGGCCATAGGCATGGCACTGCCGGCCATGGCTTTGCCCCTGCCGGCCACTGGTGAGCACTGCCGGCCATCAGTGTGGCACTGCCGGCCATTGCTGATGGCCAACACCCCCCCTTTCTCAGCTAGTTTCCGGGCAGATATTTTGTACCAGCTGGATTCCTCTTATCTGCCCTCCATACACGTGTAGGGAGGGATCAAAGCCTTTGGAAGCTTGTTCAAGAAGCTTTAGCCTTGCATTGCTCTATATAAGCAAGGGGCTTCTTCCTTACACCAGGTTTTGAGATTTTAGAGGGCAAAAATCCATCTCTCTCTCTATATTGTGTGTGTTTAGAGCTTAGAAGTTAGATTTCTTTGCATTTTTGCACTACACCTCATAGCATAAGGCTTCCATCACTCATTCAAACACCTTGAGACTGATCTTCAGAGGCTAGAAGCTTAGATTTTTGGACCAAAAGGTTGCTAAAGACTTGTTCTTCAAGGGTAAGCATCTATTTCCCTTAAACTAGTCTTTCTTTGTTTCATTTCTAAGCCTTGCTTGAAAGCATTTTTGGGCTCCGACCCTAACTGAAAATAGTCATATTTTGAGTCCCTCTTCATGTTTGATTAAGGGTCTTTTTCTGTTTGAGGCCTCCTTCAGAGTTGTATATGTCATGCCACTTGTCTATCTTGTATGTGCCTAATAACTCCTTGCATGGCCCTCTAAAGGAGCCCCTCATTTTGGTATGCATTGGCTGCATTTCCATGGTTATTTGGGCGTTTTTTCACATGGTTTATTCACTGATTTTTACTGGTTTGATGAGTTCTCACTTGCATCATATATTTGCCATGTAAACTATGTTTGCTAGTCAAATTCGCATGCTAATTTAGTCCATCTTGTTAGCACTTTTTGGCTTTGCTTTAAACGGGAAAAGTCCATGTTTTGGGACTGTCTTGGTTCCGTCTTTAGACTTCATAGTCCAATAATGCATGCTTTGTATAGCTGTAAGTCATTCTATGTGCCTAGTTTTGCATTTCGGGGTTCATCTCATGCATCGGGTGCCATGTTGCCATGTTTCGGGGCTGTTTAGCATCATGCTTGAGTGCTGAAATTTGCATGTTTGCATACCATGTTCCATGCCTTACCATGCTTTGGTAGAGTGGCATTCGTGCCTTAGGTTCGGTCCTCGGTTTGCGTGCACATATTTCGAGTGTCTCTTTTTTCATCTATTGGCTACTAATTTGGACCTAGTTGAGAGCTGTCCATGTTGGTGTAAGCCCATTTTACCATGTTGTCTCATGCTTGTTACACATAGTATGTCATTACATATTTGCTTAGCTTTACATGCCTCGCATGCTCGCATGTTCACATTGCATTTTGCCATGATTATCCAAGGTTGTCGCCTCACATTATGTTCATATGCTTGTCACATGTTTGGTTTAGTTGCATGTTTGCATACTTACTCCATATTGCATGTTTGCCATGCTTATGTGTTGCATTGTTCGGGTTAAACGTTAATCCGAGCACGGGAAACGAGGGGTATTCCATACTTCAAGTGATGGGATGTGTCTCAATTCTCGGTCGCCGAAGCTCTTGATGATTCATGATAGAGTTCTAGGCTTTACTTGCTTTACATGTGCATTTATTTTACATCGAGTCATGCAATTCGACTCCTCGACCATCATGCATCGATATGCGTGATTGGTGGTACGAGGATCGAGGACTACACTCCCTGAAGAGTAGTCATGCATACATATGTGAAAATACTTTGCCATGCCCCTTTGTTGCTCTCTGTTGCAGCAAATCAAGAATCAGCAGCCTTCCAGAGCTTGGCATGCATTCCAAGAACAATTGCAAATAGAGGCTAATTGGGGCATCGCAGTGGATTTCCGCGCAAGGCAACCTGAATATGCATCATTCATCATCTGGATCAGAGCTGAGGCGGTCCCTGGCTTGCATGCCAATTTATTGCTTTCCTAGATTAATTTGTTAATTAATTAGGATTTTGTATTATTTATTCGGACTGTATTTATTTGGGACTGTATTATTCTTTCGGACCCTCCGAGTGAGGGCCAATTGTTGTAATAAGGGTGCGTGCGTGTGTGCATGTCTTCCAATCCCCTTTCTTTCTCCCTTTTATTTAACCGCTTATGATGGTTAGATTAGGGCATATTTCAATTAGCATACAGTATGATCGCATGTTTGCATTCATTCATCTGTTTTGCATGCACCGGGCTTGGCGCATCATACTAACTGCATTTGAATTTCAATTTCAAAATTGAATATGTGTTAGCTGTAGCATTTCACATGCCATGTTTAGAATACCTGAGCCTGCTATAGTTGCATTTTGCATGTGTTGCATTAGGCATTTCTGTGTAATTAGGATCATGCATTGATTTCTAGCTGATTTCTATTTTGGCTCGGAGTACGATGTAAGTATTTATGCTTTAGCATCTCGCATGAGTGTGAATGTTAACATGACAGCATGCTTACCATGTGGCTAAATGCTTAGTGATATAACTGCCTGAATGCCTGTGGGTGAAGGTTAGATTACTTGAATTGGGATAATTCATTGAAATCCGCGTTTTAGCCTACTTGCGAGTAGCAAATTTCAAACATTTTCCAAACAAACGGATATGCAATGCTTTGTTCCAAATTAGGCGATCTAGTCTATACTTGTTGTGCTGTGCGCATCACCTAGTAATTCTAGCTAATTAACCGGAATAAGAACGCATGTGTTTTCAAAAATGAGATATCATGGTTAGTAGAGGCCGATCTTCGGATCGGGCGAGCGGGGGTGCTCACGAAGTGAGCTTCCCCAATCGTACCTAAGTTCCCGAGCCGAGGCAACTTTGGTGATGACGGACACGTGGCCTTTGGCACCGAGTCAGGGTTTCCTAAATTTCCCCATTAAAAAATATTTAGGTGGCGACTCTGTATCTGGCAAAGCAGTCCATGTTTGGCACTTCTTTTCTAAAAATCTGTTTTTTCAAAACGATTTGCCGGATTTGGACTCTTTGGTTCAGATTAACAACCGTGACAATTTGAGTCTGAACTGTAGTGAACCCCAATATGAACAAGAACGGGACTCACCCTCCCGGGGCGTTCGGGGGACGTCTACAAACACAAGTGCAATTAAAATAAGTAATCAACCTAAACAACTAACTACTCCGGCTCGGGAAACGAGGGATGTTCATGCGCATGCTCGGTTTCCACCCGAAAATGCCACTGTTTTGCTTCCGGAGAGCCTCTGCTGCACAGAGAACACTTACATTGTTGCTTACTTCCAGAATAACTCTGCTCAGCCAAAGGAACACACTGCTGAATTTTTCATCAATGGTCAGCTGGCCAGTGATGAGGCTTGCCAGTCACCAGTGATAGGCGGCTGGCCATCAAAGGTGGCCTGCAGGCCATGGAAAGTGGCTTGCCGGCCACTGCTGCTCAGTTCACCTTGCTGCAATAGAGGACAAACACAGCATGCATAGGGTATTTTCAAGGGTTATTTGCACAATTCACCTCTTCTTTTCATGAACAAATCAAAGAAGTAGTGAATTCAAGCCACAAACCACCAACTCGAGCAATTTCATTGCATGATGGCTTGTGAACCAAAGTGTTTAATTTCAATAAATGCAACAAAATAAGACTCTAAAGATCACCTCTCTATCATGGAAAATCAAGGGAAATAGTGACCTTGGAAACTTGAATCATTTCATCACTAATGAGTATGAAATGCTTTAAGCTTCCATGTGTTCAATTAACGTCCGATTGAACATAATAAGTTATTATCTTGCACCATTTTTAGCCTCAATTTTAGTTACTCAATTTTAAATTACCAACCATCCTTTAATCCATTAAGTCCAAAGGGTGAGTTTAATTCCTCTAATGGAAAGAGGGCTCAAACCAAGAGTTGTTTTAGGCATGAAAGAGACATCATACCATTGGTAATGAACCCCCTAAGGGATTAAACCATTAAGCATGACATCTCAATCTCATGCTTTAAACAAACAAGTAGTTTGAACCACTTTCAAAGCAAAATAAAAGTCAAGAAAGGAAAGGTTGCAGAGATGATTAAGTGCTGAAAATGAGTGAGAAAAGCATAAATAAATGCTATCAACTCAAATAAGAAGGTGTCTAAGGCCTAGAACACCAAACTCATGAGGACAATTACACTACAAGCATGCAAAACAAAGCTCAAATGCAACTAACAGCCAAAAACAGTGCTAAAACAGGTCTGATATAGTCCTAAAACATGCTGGAATTGAGCTAGAAATAGCTAGATTAATATGCTAAAACATGGCATAAGCTAGGCTAGTAAGCATGACACAAGGAGGAGAGGCTAATCCCTCCAAATTTGGACTTCAAAACATGATTTTGGCCACTAAAAAAGCTCAGAAAATAAGTGTTTAAAAGCTCAGAAATAGATGATACAAGGGTGGGTAACACAAGGGCAAAGGCCTCCAAAACAAGGTACAAAGAAGGGCTATCAACTCCTCAACCTTTAATGGCCTTAGAACCTAAGTTTCAGCCCAAAAATACAGAATTTTTACAGCCCAAAAACACTTGAAAAACAGTAAGGAAAATAGTAGAAAAAGCAAGCAAAGAGGCCAAGCCTTATACCTCTTGAAGAGAAGAAGCAATTCAAGGAACAAAACCAAGACAAGCACACCCTCTAGAGCTCAAACCAAGCTCAAAAACACCTCAGCTCAAAGATGAAGAGGTTTGGTCAATGGTGTATAGGCAAAGTTTAAAGAATTGTAGGAAAAAGTGTTGGAATTTGCTAGAGAGAGAGGAAAATTTTTGATCTAAAATTTTCTCTAGCCTCTAAAACAATATGAGAGGTCTTCTATATATAGAGAACCAAGCAATTCCCTCAAAAACATCCAGCCCTACACGTGGGAGCAGATGCATGTATCTGTGCAAACAGTTGGCGCAACTATGACAAAATATTTGCAAAAAACACTAGTGGCTGGCCGGCCATCACTGGTGGCCGGCAGCCCAAAAGTGATAGTCGGCAACCCAAAATGGTGACCGGCAGGCCACCAAGGGTTATAGGCTTGAAGAACCAAGGCTTGGTCCAACAATGAGACAACAAGGGTGCAGGGTTTGAAAGGCGCAAAACTAGGGCATTCTGCTGAGGACTTCGAGCACTTGGCGAGCATATAAACTCATCATCGAGTGTACACAGGATGGTGTCCAAGTTGTAATGGCCGTCCAAAATTGGGTGTCTACATTGCCCCTCTTTGATAGAACTCGGAGTTATGAAATGACGTGAGTGAATGTCAAATCCCAGAGACGACCCATTTTAACAAGGTCGTAAGACTTGGACAAACAATCAAGATAGAAAGAAATGGTTGCAACCGTAGGCTGCCTACGTATCCGTTTGCAAGGAATCAAACCAGCGTAGTTCTGGGGCAAGATGCAAATGATATGCACAATGCAACTTTGAAGGCTGGACTCACACGCTTCACGAATCTAACTATCTTAAAAACTTATGAGCATGCAAGATGATGCGATAAGCAATAACATATATGAACATATGAACAAGAAGCTTCAAGCTAAAACCAACACAGGTTCTTTATGAAAGATCTAAAACACACTCTGACCACGCCAAAACAAGAGACGAGGAAAGAAAACACTGCTCAGGGTTACGTTTCACGCATCCTGAGAAACTGAAGAACAAAAACCGCTCAGGGTCGTGTTTTACATGTCCCGAGAAATAAAAGAAGAAAAATCGCTCAGGGCCGTGTTTCACGTGTCCCGAGAAACAAGAAAACAAAAATTGTTTGGGATCACGCTTCGCACGTCCCAAGATAAAACCCGCCCAGGGTCGCATTTCACACGTCCTGGGATAAGAAAAACCACTCAGGCTCGCGCTTCGCATGTCCCGAGATAAAACCTGCCCAAGGTCACGTTTCACGCGTCCTGGGATAAGAAAAACTACTTAGGCTTGTGCTTCACACATCCCGAGATAAAACCCGCCCAAGGTCGCGTTTCACGTGTCCTAGGATAAGAAAAATCGCTCGGGCTCGCACTTCGCACGTCCCGAGATAAAACCTGCCCAGGGCTGCGCGTCACGCGTCTTGAGATACAACAAAAGCTGCTTGAGCTCATGCTTCACACGTCCCGAGATGAAACCCGCCCAGGGCTGCCCGTCATGTGCCTTGAGAAACAAGAAAACCGTTCGGGCTCGCATTTCATGAGTCTCGGGAAACAAGGAAAACTGATCGGAGCCACGTTTCACGCGTCCCGAGATAAAACCTGCCCAGGGTCGCACGTCACGCGTTCTAACAAACAAGAAAACCGCTCGAGCTCGCGTTTCGCCCGTCCCGAGCGTGTCCCGGGCAATAAGGAAACCACTCGGGCTAGCATTTCACGCGTCTCGAGATGATGAAAGAAAAAGAGGCAAAAAGTTCCAAACAACGCGTTAGATGCGCGAAATGAACAAACGCGGTAGATACACTCACAATCTTACTTGCAAAACCGTGCAAGTTCTCATATGAATGCCTTTATCTAGAATTCCTCTGAATGAACCGTATATACATTATCATTTGCCTGTTAGTGAAAGCTTTTACTTATTGAGCATAGCTAAAATGAACAAATACGATAGATGTACGAAGCAAACAAGTGCGATAGATGCACAATGTGAACAAGTGCAATAGATGCACGAAGTGAACAAGTGCGATAGATGCACAAAGTGAACAAGTGAGACAGATGCACAATGTGAACAAGTGTGATAGATGCACAATGTGAACAAGTGTGATAGATGCACAATGTCATATGCCATGGAAGATAGACAATCGACGTATGATGTTAATCGAAAACATGTTTTATGCAAGAGACAAAAGCATATTCTATGCATGAATCATAACTGATGCAAGACACGCATGCAACATACGTAAATGTGAAATGCATATTCCATACAACAAGAGAGAACGAAAATAAACGCATAAAAACGACATTCAATGGCGCCTTTCAATTTACCTCTCGGAGGAATTGCAACATATTTAAAAATGATACACCTCGTTCATGTTGATAAGCGATGAACGTTGTGCGCCAAAACACTGTTTTGAGCTTCCATAAAGACAATCTGGACCCAACAGTGAACCTTCCTTGCACTTCTTGGGAAACAAAGACACAAAACAACATCATGACACAGAAGAAGACCACCGGCCACAAGGGAAGGATACCGGCCATCTGCTAGCCACTGAACAGCCTTGCTGGCCACTAGTGTGGCCTACTAGCCACATATCGGCCATTGATGGCAATTCAGAGGTTTTTTGGTCTTTTTGGCCCCGGTCTTTAAGTATAGGCCAAGACCTCTCATTTCCTCACAACCACATGTCCGAAAATCCTCTCTCTCTCTCCTCTCTCTCTCTAGACACTTTTTCTCTCTAGACCTGAGCTTTTTACGCGTTTTCCAATGCCCCACACAAACTTTATTTGCTAAACCCTCTTGATTTTCTTTTTTGGAACCGATCAAAATTTGATTTCGACACCTTTTCTTGGATTTCCATCACTTTAGGCTTATTCCCCTCGAGTTTCCCGATTTTGGCCTTTTCTTCCATTTTCTCTCCTAGGGTTGACTTTTTCCAAGTTTACCCTCTTTTCTCCATTTTTCTTCATGTTCACCTAATTTTCACCTGTTTTCCAGATGGCAAATGATTCACCACATGACGAGGCTCCACCAGAGGTTCTCCCCATATTCCCACCAGTTGCTGAGGCAAATGAGCCAATCGGTGGCGAGGCTGGCGAGGCGGTTGGAGGTATTGAGGCCGACCTCGAGGCTGAGTTTGAGCTTGACCTCGAGCCGGAGCCACTACCGTTGAAGGTACGCCCTTTTCATCTAGCGAGGTACCATCCCCGGACACATATCTTGCTAGCTGGTGGCATTAGGCGCTTTAGCGACTTCGTTTTCAGTGTACCGGAGGACTTTCTACTGAGGGAACTGACTTCTCACCTTTCATCCATCGCCGTTGAGGTATGAACTTTGTTTCATGCATTCCTGTCTGTCTTTACTTGCATTTCTTGCACTGCCTTTCATTTGACTGTACTTTCATCACTACATTTCTTGCATTGCCTTTCATCTAACTGTACTTTCATCACTGCCTGATCTGATTCATCTGTTCTTTGCCACAGGGAGTCTCGTGCCTTCAAAGGGTACGGAGCCATGACTATGTGAGATTGGTATGACGAGCTCCCTGCTGGAGTTCGCGACATTATAGATGAGACTGGATTCGGCCTATTCTATTCCGGCCTAACGCGGGTTATCGCGAGCCGTTCTCTTCTGGGCGCACTTGTGGAGAGGTGGTGGGATACCACCAACTTCTTTCACTTCTCCACTACTGGGGAGATGACGATGACTCCCTATGACTTCGCTATGATCACTGACTTAGGAGTAGGGGGCGATTCGATCCCTTTCGATACAAACATGAGGGAGTGGAAGGCGGCCTAGATAGAGCTGTTGGGAGCGCGTCCACCCTTATACTAGACAGCTATGGTCAAATATAGCTGGTTCGCAGAGTAGTTCAGAGGGAGCGAGCTAGAGACACTTGAGGAGATGGAGCAGTACGCTAGATGTTTTCTGATGTTTGTCCTCGGTACCACCTTGTTTTTGAATAGGTAGAACACTGTGGGCTTATATCCCCTGAGCGCCCTGGTGACTCTTCCTAGGGTGTGCTTCTATGACTGGGGCGGAGTTGGCCTCGCCACCCTATATGGCTACATGAGCTCTACCTCCCGCCTAAGGGGAGAGTTGATCAGAGGCTACTGGCGAGCCTGGGAGGTATGCATTTCAATTCCCTCTTTGAACCTTACATTTTCTGCTCTACATTTTTTGCTTTATATCTGTTCAACATCTGTGCTTTCTACTTTGCACTTTCTACATCTGTTCATACACTTTCGATCACATATCACTGCATGTTCCTTGCTGTATTGATCACATATTACTGCACTTTCCTTGCAGATTTGGGTTTATGCTTATTTTTCGGCTCTCGCCCTAGAGCCCATAGAGGAGCTTCCTCTGGCAGTTCCCTATTCGAGGCAGTATGATGGCCGATGCCAACGTAGGACTCGCGAGACCTTCGCATTCTTCCGACACTATTTTGACACAGTGGTTGCCCACGAGGTAACCCGAAACACAATCATTTTTGCTTTACTACTGTTCTGATTCACATTTGTGTAACTGAAGTAACTAAAAATCTGTGCACTCTCTGTTTGCAGATCATGTGGTAGCCATGGGCCATGATGCCAGCTGGGATACGGGACCAATATGCAGGGGCCTGGGCCACTTCTCGCTTTCGCATTCTACTTGAAGGCCCCGTTTGCCGGGCTTGGTTCCTTAGTGAGCGGTTCGTGTGCCAGACTGTAGGCTTACTAGACCCGATCATTCCGATGGCGTCGCCAGAGTCCATGAGATTAGCAAACAGCCTATCCATAGATGTAGTCAAGCAGTTCATGGTGGGCTTGGATACTGATTACTTCAGGGTAGAGGGCGATTATGCGACCTTCATTCAAACACATCTTATGCCACCTTTGATAGGCGCTCGCGGAGGTGAGTGGGCGAGGGCTCCTGCTGCGAGAGAGGCGCCTAGGGCGACCTGGGCCTGTGCTAGAGGAGCTCCCCGGGCGAGGCAAAGGACCGGTTGGCTATAGCTTCCCATCGTGCTTACATGCTGGCGGCATACTGGGGCGGCTTACTAGGTCCCAATTGAGCCTGCAGTGGCTGATCATGAGCGTGTCGAGATTCGAGGCCCGACTAAGGTATGGACCATACTTTACGATTTACATCTCACATTTCATTTCAGATATGTTTATTGCGAACACTGATCATCCAAATGCATTTGTAGGCATCCATAGAGTATAGAGGGAGCGCCCTCGAGCTGATAGACTCCTTGATGAGCATGGTACAGAGGAGGGAGGCGCTGCTCAATCTCTACAGTATCTAAGTGATTTCTTCTGTTCGCACTCCATGCTATCATCTTTCTACTGATACACTGGCATTCAACTGCAATCTTTCCCAAACTACACTGATACATTGTATTCACACACTGCATTCACACACTATATTTGAATTTTGCATACTATACATCTAATACACATACTATCGCTGATATGTTGACAACTATCGTTTTCAAATCCCAGCTATACCAATGGCCCTAGCGGCAATAGCAGCGCCAACACTAGCAGTACCCCTTCTAGCAGCAGGAAGGAGAAGCAGAGACAGGGGCACCCGGGACCAGAGCAGCCCTCCAGAGGCCATCTTGTGCGATGATGATGCTGAGACCAGTGACTCCGCAGAGGCAGCAAGTCAGCATTCTGAGTCGTCCGAGAGTGGAGATGATGATGCCGGCTCTGGTTCTAAGAGTGGAGGCGGAGGGTTCCGAGGCAGAGAGCGGAGACAATGCCGGCTCTAGTTCTGGCTTAGAGATTGATTTAGACAGCAGCGTTGATGGAGATAGTGCCCCAGAGTCCTTCCCTCCGAGGAAGACGACGAATAGCTAGAGCATGAGGCGATCGGCGTTGATTTTTGTATTTTTGCTTAGTTTCTTTTGTTTGGTAGCATTAGCACATGTATAGCTTTAGGAAGTTTTATTTTCTTTAAAACTTGTACTCCTCTTTTGTAAAAAAAACCATGATCGGAATAAAAAAAAAAAACCTCATAGTTTTTATGAAAAGTGTTGCCATTTTTGCATCATGAGCACCATATTTGCATGAAAATGAACATGAGATTGAATTGGCCAAAAGCACTTGATTGAAACAAAATTCTTAATCGGGTAATGAGACGACCACTAAATAAAATACAAAATATAAAATACAATATACAACTCGATAAACAAAGCAAAACAACTCAAATACAAAATAAACAAACTTGCGTTGCCAAAAAGACTCAAAACAAGACCTTAAAATACTTGAAGATCAAATGTAAAACACATGCCTTCAGCATTGCCCAGCACACAAGTGGACAGCAGGCCTAAAAAGAAGGCTGTCAACCAGAGATTAAGCTTGCTGGCCATCTGCCGGCCATCAATGTGCAGCACCTCCAAATTGTTGATAGTTGTCTTCTACTCACTGCCTTATCTTCTACAAAAGGTTGAGCTTCGTGAATTCTTCTCCAAAACTTCATTTTAGCCACAAATTCTACCAAAAAATGAAGCCATTTTTCGCCAAAAAACTCTCGGATTGGATTGCGACTTTGGACAGCTCAGAAAAGGTAAATTTTCGAGGTTTCGGCATAAATGCACTTTTTTTGTTGAGCCAAACTTCAATTTGTCTTCCATTCTTTTATGCCGCGGCTCAATGCTAGGACCCGATTACACAAGTCTTTAGCTTCGGGGGACAAGAAATATGCCCGACAATTGACGAATTTCAAACAATAATGGAATCCCGGCGCGATGAGAAAATTATTCCTTAGCCCCGTTTTGGCCATGCCCAAGCTTTGGGACAGATATGTGGGCTCACTTTGCATGAGGCTCGATCTTTGGCCCACAACGGAGAGCTAGACATTCCTAGTTTGATTCATCGATTTTCCAACATTGGTGACCGAGGTGACCTTCTCTGGCGGGGTTTTTGGTAACATGCCTTCTGCTTGTGCATGCTACCACATTTCTTCTTGCCTCTAGTTTTGGCGGGTCCAGCATTCGATTGATCGAAGTGGCATAAGGCTTGAAAGAAGGCAAGAGTTGCATTGGTTTGGCACTGGCCGAGACCTTAATGGGCTTAGACGCCTTCCATCGGAGAGAGAATACCAGATTTGCGGAGAGTCCACTACTTCTTCAAGTACTATTTCTCACCCTTCCTCATATGTGTTTCTCACATCTCTCGGCACTCATGCTCTATTTTTCTCTCAAAGTCCTTTTCTCAGTTTTCTTTTAACATACATCTCTCTATTCTTTAATCTCTCTTTTCTTTCATCCCTTCTGAGATGTGGCTTATGGATAAACTGAAGGTAGTGGACTCTTGCCCTGAGTACTTAGCTCGGAGTTATTTCTTCCACCACCGACTAGTGGATTTCCCGAATGAGGGATGGTGGTGCCACTGGATGTGCAACAGGTCCGCTGCTAACATAGCTTTGCACTGTCCCTGGCTTAATCTGACCGAGATGAGCTACATCATGGCTCGGCAACCTGTGATACAGCTGATTGGCCTCACACACTGTGTGTTCTACTTTCCTTTCTGGTTCAGACGTTAGTTTGGGCACGATCAGACCCGCCTAGAGGAGGGAGTAGAGTACCCGGTTCTATTCCCCATCCGAGGTTCACATTTGGCTAGGTACCTCACTGCTTGGAGGATGAGAGTGCTTCTGGCCACTGCCCCAAGTTTCAGTTGCGCCCTTTTTGGTGAATGCTTGGCTTGGCTCGAGGATGAGGCACAAACCGAGCTCACTTTGGCTTCAAAAGCTTCTACAAGCACGAGCGGGGGATGCAAGAGCACCTGACTCACCTATGCCCTTAGTTTATTGCTTTGACCTTTCTTTTCAAGTTTTTTCGATGTAATAAAAGCAACTTTGATTTGTCTCAGAGAGTTGGAGAATTATAAGTTGAAATCAATGAAATTAAAGTTGTGAGCACTGAGAATTTTCCTTTTGGTCCAAAAATGGTCTAAGTTGTAAAAGGTAAAATTTGAACAAAAATCAACCTTTATTAATACTTTCCAAAACCATTTTCGAAAAAATCACCACTTGACATGCACGGAATCAATCCTTAAGATGTACAACCCCGAATCGAAAGATCATAAATTGCCCCTTGATTGAATAGTACAGCTCTGCACTGTAACCAGCTTTTCTCTCAGAGTAAAGATCACAACCGAACCCTCATGTAAAGAATAGACAAAGATGACCTGATCAGACACATGGACAGGACAGTTGAGTTGAAGGTGTTTACAGTCGGACTTCAGAATGAAGTTGCCTACGTATCCCGAAGGTGGGAATCAGGCCTTACGTAGTTCGGTTCAGGTTCACTCGAGTATTAACTCTCTCATTTTATGATCTAACTTTTGCCAAGGCCCCCCTTTAGGGTTTTCAACCTTGCGATCTCAGTTTTTCTTTATTTCTAATTTTTTATACTCTAACTTTTGCCTAGGTCACCCTTCCGGGTTTTCAGCCTAGCGAGCCTCTCAGGGATAATATTTCTTCAACTTGTCCATGTTGATCAGTTGGGAAAATTCTAGGCCATCTAAGTCCATGAGAATAATAGCTCCACCCAACTAGATAGTTTTGATGATGTAAGGACCAGTCCAATTGGGTCTGAACTTGCCCCGAGGGTCATGGATGGGAGCTCGATTGTCTTTCAGCACCATATCTCCCTCTTTTAGATTCCAGGACTTAACCTTCTTGTTAAAAACCCTAGCAATTCTGCGTTGATAGCCCTGAACATGGTACAACGCTTTCAACCTTCTCTCATCAAACATCATCAACTCCTCAAACCTACTCTGTTGCCAGTCTGCCTCTGCTATTTGACATTCAGCCATAACTCGCAGCAACGGGACTTTTATTTCAATGGGTATAACAGCTTCCATCTTGTGGACAAGAGAATAAGGAGTTGCCCCTGTAGATGTCTGGATTGAAGTTCTGTAACCCCAGAGTGTGAATGGCAATTTATCTGGCCAGTCCCTGCAAGTCTTAACCATCTTCTACAAAATATTCTTGATGTTCTTGTTGGCGGTCTCAACAGCTTCATTGGTTTGCGGCCGGTATGTACATGACTTATGAAAAGCCACATTGTATTTCTCTAACAAGTCTATCACCTCCTTCTTGAAGTGGGAGCCATTATCTGAAATGATCTCATTTGGGACTCCATATCGGCAAATTATGTTGTTTCGAATGAACTTGGCTACATGCGATGCTTTCAACACTACATAAGACTGAGCTTCCACGTACTTTGTAAAGTAATCAATTGCCATCAAAATGTATCCATGCCTATTCGACCCTTTTGGTGTGACCACACCGATGACGTTGATTCCCTAGACCGAGAAAGGCCATGGCGAAGTCATGTTGTACAGTTTTGACGGCGGGATATTCATGCGACTTGCATGAATTTGGCATTTGTGGCATCGCCGAACAAAACCAATACAATCCTCCTCCATGGTAGACCAATAATAACCTTGCCTAAGAATCTTCCAGGCTAACATTACCCCGTTCATGTGCGCTCTGTACTTCCCTCCGTGGATGGCCTCCATCAGGCGCTTTGATTCCTCTTCTTCGACACACAACTTGTGCATTCCCAGATGATCTCTTTTGTACAATTTACCTTCGCAGATGATAAATTGGGCAGCTATTCGTCGTATTCTCCTTTTGTCCTTGATTTTTGCCCCTGGTGGACAAATCTCCTTTTCCAAGAAGTTCCAAATATCATAGTACCAAGGGTTTTTGTCTTGTGGTTCTTCTATTGCAGCGATAGTCTTATAGGCTAGTGTGTATCTCTACTCAATGATGATCGGACGCATCCGGACTCCAAGCGGGATGTCTATCATAGAAGATAGAGTTGATAAAGCATCAGCGAACCTGTTGTTCTCCCTCAGTAGATGTGTGATAGTCAGCTTTTCAAACCTAGGAATCAAAATGTCCAGGGTCTGGTGATAAATCTTCATCTTTTCTTATTTGACCTTCCAGTCTCCATTTGCTTGAGAAACAACCAGGTTCAAGTCCCCGATAACATCCAACATTTTTACCCCTAGTTCCAGGGTGGCTTCTAAACCAGCGATACACGTTTCATATTTTGCTTCGTTGTTGGACACCTTGAACCAAAGTTTGAAGGCAAGAGGTATATGGGAGTCGTCGGGTGCTATCAGCAACACACATATCCTATAACCATATTGATTGCACGCTCTGTCAAAGTACATTGTCCAAGTCTCCTCCTCAATTTGCAGAATGGCTTCATCTCGGAACAGGTATTCTATTGCTTCATCTCCTTCTACTGGATGATCTACCAGGAACTCCACTACAGCTCTCCCCTTGACTGACTTGCGAGTGACGTACTTGAGATCAAATTCAGAGAGAAGAAACAACCAACGGGTTAGCCTACTCGTAAGCGCTGGTTTCTCAGAGAGATATTTGATGGGATCTAATCTCGAAGCCAGAATTTTAGAGTGAGCTAACAGATAGTGCCTCAACTTCCTGGTAGCTCATACCAAGGCTAAGCAAGCTTTCTCCAACAGGGTATAGCGAGTCTCAAAATCCAGCATTTTCTTACTCAAGTAATAGATGGCTTTCTCCACCCTATCCTCAGATTCCTGAGTAAGCATGTATTCCATTGTAGTGTATGTCACTGACAAGTACAGAATCAAAGGCTTCCCCGACTTTGGCAACGACAACACAGACGGATTCTAAAGATACTGCTTAATCTGCTCAAAAGCGAATTGACATCGATTATCCCATCGGAATTTCTTCCCTTTCTTCAGGAGACCAAAAAGTGGTTCACAAGTCAAAGTTAATTTGGAAATAAACCGTCTTACGAATTGCACTTTACCTAGAAAGCCTCGTACCTCCTTTTCAATCCGTGGTAGTGGCATTTCTAAGATGGCCTTGATTTCGGAAGGATCTACCTCGATGCCCCTCTATGTGATCAAAAAACCCAGTATTTTCCCCGTTGTTACGCCGAAAGTACACTTCTGCGAATTTAACCTCTGTCTGTATTCTCTAATCCATTGAAAGAATTTCTTCAAGGCGGTGTAGTGGCGGTCTGTTTATTTGGACTTGACAATCATGTTGTCCACGTACACCTCGACCTCTTTGTGGATCATATCGTGCAGAATAGTGGTTGCAGCCCTTTGATAGGTAGCCCTGACATTCTAAAGCCCAAACGGCATCACCCTGTAGCAGTAGGTTCCCCATGGTGTAGTAAATGCAGTTTTCTCTCTGTCCTCAGGTACTATCAGAATCTGGTTATACCCAGAAAATCCATCCATGAAGGAGAGCAATGCATGGCCCACGTTAAAGTCTACCAACTCATCAATATATGGCAGGGGAAAATCATCCTTCAGACTAGCCTTATTCAGATCCCTGAAGTCAACACAGATTCTGATTCTGCCATCCTTCTTTAGGACTGGAACAATGTTGGCCAACCACATTGGATACTCGGACACAAGCAAGAACCCTGCCTCAATCTGTTGGTAACTTCTTCCTTGATCTTCAAAGCCCAATACAGACGTATTCTTCGCAACTTCTGCTTGACAGGTGGGGCCTCGGGGCCAAGAGGGATCCGATGCTATACAATCTCAAGATCGATTCCAGGCATGTCTTCGTAGGACCATGTGAAAACATCTTTAAAATCTTTTAATAAAGCGACTAAGTGCTCGCGCTCCTCCGAAGACAACGTCGACCCGGTTTGGACCAGACGCAGATCCTTCTCAGGACCCACGTTAATAGCAATGATTTCATCAGCAAGGGTTTTGCAAACCTCTCCTCCTCTTGATTAATCAAGTTTTTCAAAACCAGAGGAATTCCTTCCTCTTCATTTTCATTAAAATTCTGAAAATCTTGGTCAATGCAATAAACAAGCGGCACAGAGAAATACTCAGAATCAGCAGCGTTCTCATTCATAAGGTCCAACTCATCCATCTCTTCGGTTACAACCGACTCAAAAGAAAAAGAAAAAAAGGACCTGGACAGGACCTTGGCATCCGAGTTATCACCTCTAGGAATACCAAACTCGGACTCAGAAGAACCAGAATATGATTCCGACTCCACAGACTCTGTGGAATCAGATTTTGGCTCATCACCTGACTTAGAACTAGACAAGTAGCCCTCCTTCAGCTGCCAGACAAGAGATGGTGCTTCGGATGCATCCAAAATGTTACTGGATGGGTTCACACCCGGTGGTCCCCAATCATGGAGATGATAAGGTTATCCCCCAAGCTCTTTGAGTCGGCTAGAGGATCTGTGAGGAGATATGCCAGTGCTGCCCCTACTCCATGCTCGCTATTGTTCGAGTCACTTTCCATGCTCTTTTCAGCTTCAGTACTTGGTTCAGCCTTTTCCTCAGCATCACGTTTTTGCAACTGTAGGTCGAAGAAGATTTCGAACTCGGGAACACACTGCTTCGCACAATTCATCCAAGGCTTGGGAAAGTAGCAAAAGGAAAAGTCTTCGCCCTCTCGAACAAAGTGGCCATTCAGCGTTCCCCGGATCGGCCTGTGAACGAACTCATAGTGTTTCCCAGCCTGCTTGGCTCTGGCTCTAGCTCTGCCTATCATCTCTTCTCTTTTCCTAGCCCAATCCTCTTTGGTGGGTACATACCCCAAACCAAAGGCATACGAATTATGCGGCACATCGGCCAATGTTGTGACACCTTTTCGGCCACTTATTCTAAGCCCCATTCCTGGCACATACTGTAGCTTGTTCATGAAATAGATTGATTGGGCACTGACATACATGCCCTCATCTGCAGCCAAGATAGTCTGCACTACTCTGGCCTCAGCTAGCATAAACCCCAAGAGAAAAACATCCTCTTCACAGTGCATGAATTCCAACACCGGTGTGGTCACTTCTAGTGAATGGATGAATTCCTGAAAACAATAACCACTCTTGTCTCGTGAGGATACTTCAGTATTTGATGGAGGGTAGAGGAGACAACTTTTATATGATGCAGTCAGGGTCTCCCTAGTAGTAAGTTGAAAGTGGCCAACAAGTCCAGGACATGGAACTCGATATCCTGTTGAGCTGGGCCCACCTGAACTCTGATTTGTACCGTGCCCATAACCTCCCTACTCGTGTTATCACATGCAGAATCACCTAGGTTGTAGGCATGAAATCTGCTGGTTTAAGGCCCATGACATAAGCTGTACAAGAAGGACAAACATTTATAGCTCACCCAGTATCGACCAACACCACTAGCACCCATTTTTCCTTGCACTCAACAGATATGTATAGGGGTTTGTTGTGTGCTGAGCCTTCCGGCAGCATTTCTTTATCAGAAAAGGTTAGGGTTGGCCTGGCACCTCCTCAGAAGACCAATCCCACAAGCTGTTCAGGGGTAGTGTCAATGGACAACTTAGCTTTATCCATTGCTGATAATACATCTTGTCGATGTACCCGGGAGGCCATAAGAAGACCTCAGATTGAAATGTCGGCTTAGATTTTCTTTAGTTGCTTCAACGCTGCCTCTTCGTCCAACTGCTTCTCTTTCTGTTTCTCAACCTCCCCATCTTTCCCAGAGGCCTCAGCTTGGTCTAAGTGTGGTGGCTTGAAATACCGCCTACTTCTTATCGTGTGGCCTATCTCTTCAGCGTACCGTGTGTTGTCTGGAAGGCACTCACCCCAGCCTTCATCGGTATGAGCTAGAAGTAGATCATCATCCTCCCACCATGCACTTCTAGCAGTCGGCAAACAGTTTTTCGGCTCCATTCTGATCACTCTCACATCACAAGTATCCCTTGTAGGGTGTTGGGCCATTCCAACTTTCTGTTTGTCTTGAACTCTCTCTTGTTCAAACTGCTTCAGCACAGGTTCTTGTTCTTTGTTTACAGTACTCACAATGCCCAGTTCCTGAGCTAAATTTTTCACGCCGGTGTTCTCCGGCAGTTTCCCTTTTCATCGGCTGTTCTGGCCATCTCAACAATTCCCGATCCCTTTTCTTCAGGTTTTGTTTCAGTTCCTTCCTCTATGTCTGGTTCATCACTCAACCACCCATAGTTGTCCGCTGATCCATTCAAATTGAACCAGTCAATCTGCACATCCCTATGATCTTGTTCGTCGAAGAACTACAGGTTGTCTAAGTCCTCCTCTAGCTCCACCAGATCATCCAAACCTTGGCTCGGGCCATCCTCTCTAACCACATTGACCTCCACTGCAGTTGACAATACCGCTTCCAGCTTGACTTGATCAAACAGTGCAATGTAGCAACTTGGATCATATTCCCCTCAGAAAAGTCCTCAGAGCACTCAGGCAATGGGTTCGTACTCTCCTCTAAAGCCAGCCTCCCTTATACTGCAACTGTCACCACTACAAGTTTAGGTTGAAGTGTAGACGTGTCCATCATGCACAAATCTGTGCTTTCAGGAATGAACACCATCGGTCTGGGTAGGTAGGAAGGGGTAATATATACGTTGGGATCGTCGGGGATGGCCAGTGTATGGATTAGATTTAGGTTCTGAAGTGGGGGAACTTAATTGTGGGCAGGGAGAGGTTTGTAGTGACATTTGGCTTTTGGGGTGGTACGATTACCTTGTTGTCAATGAGGTCTTGAATCTCATGACGCAGTCTAAAGCATTGGTCGGTGTCGTGACCGTGTTGCTGGTGAAACGCACAGTACATGGCTGGGTTGTGTTTCGGTGGGAGAGGATCGGGTAGTGGGCGAGGCTCTAATGGCTTGAGATGCCCTTTTTTATCAACACCTTCATAGCTTGAGATAAAGGCATGTAGAGCAGGGTAAAGGTCTTCTGGGATCGGGCAGGGTTGTTTAAAGTTTGTAGAGTTGTATTTGCAAAGGGATTGGCGGTCTTGGTTGCGATGGTGACAACACTGACATTAGACGGCCGCGCAACTATGCTACCACTGGTGGTTGCATTAAAACTACGCACAAAAGGCCTCTTGGCCTGCTCTTTCTCATCAGTAATCAACCCCTGTTTCATGGCATCTTCAATTTGAACCCCCATCTCATGGAGCTCAGTGAATGTGAACAGAGGTAGGACGATCATTTTCTATAGCAATTTCCCGTGCAGATTGCAAACTACCATCCTTATCTGATCTTTCTCTGAAGGTCATGTGGTCATCATTGAAGCTTTGGCCCTCCACCTTGTCACGAATTCTGAAAAGCCCTCCTTTGGCTCTTGACGAGTTGCCTCGAGATCACGAGTTGTGACCTCGATTTGTGTGTTGTAAGAGTATTGTGCAACAAAGGCCTCAGTCATTTCCTTCCAATTCTGCTTCATAGAATTCTCTAATTTTGCATACCATATTACGGCTATACCAGATAGGGTTTGCCAAAGAGTGAGAGTTTCTGCAATATGGTTAGGCCTATCGGCTACAGAATGTATGAAAACAACCGAAGATGAACCATAGGCATTCTAGAGCCATCAAATTGATCAATGTGTGGCATTTTGAACCGATTTGGCAATGTCACAGCAGAGTTGGTATACCCGTCTTCTATGTCAGGGATAGAATTAACACCCTGCGCTCTCTTGAAGAGCTTCTCCAGTTTGTTGACCTTAAGCACAGTCGGGTCAACTTCGAATTTAAATGGAGCCTTGGTTTGATACGCAGGTGCCTTCAAGGCTTGTGGTGGAATTGGCTCTACCGGATTGCCCTGATTCTCCTGGACATTAGCAGTTTGGGCAATGGCTCCGGGTGCTGGGATACCCACAGGAGGTGCATGAGATGCAGAAGCCGCTACCGGCTGTGGTTGTTGTTGTTGTAGCTTGTTTATTACCTCAGCCTGACGTGCTGTGACCTCGGCTTGACGAGCATCATCTTGCTGCATGGTTTCAAATGTTTGCTGAAGATGATGAATCAAGTCCTCTATACTAACTAGTGGATATTGTGCCATCAGAATTGGAGAGTGATCTCGTACTAGACTAGATGTAGAAGACTGAGCCTAACTAGATGCAAGTGAAATGAGGGGTGATTGCTGTAGAAACTGGACTGGTGAACTGTGTCTAACTCTTCTCCGTCTAGTAACCGGCGGGAGCAAAGCAAACACGGGTTGTCCTCTAATCATATTCACAACTTTCCCTATTCTCCAACGGGGTGACAGACTAGGTTGGTTCAGTATCCAGAATTGAGGTGCATACACGCTATCTCAACCTATGGGGCTTCCATACGATTTCAAGCCGAGGACACGCCTCTGGGTATTTAAACCAGACTTTAGTCTCAGAAATCCCGAACCTTTGCGTTCTAGGCAATAGCCATTCGAACTCTAGTTTCCACCGTCGCAGTTGGTCTCCTAGGAACTCATTGCGAACACAGCCAAGATGCCTCTGGCAGGGAATGGTACTCAGGGAAAGCACTTTTGATCGCCGTTCTGGCTTGAAGCAGACTTGATCTTAAGCTTGAGGTAGAGGCACACTCATACTTCGGAGCATTGGCAAGACCTGAAGAGGTACACACAGAATGCAATCTCAGAACTTACTGAAGTTGAAACAAACTCAGATACCCGACATTTTCTCTCTTTTCTTTTGCTTTGCAGTCTGGAACCTATATAGCTTCAGATAGGTCCTAGTTTTACTGTTCTCATGTGACCTGGGTTGAACCCTGCAGTTTTATGAAAGAACAGATCCTATTTTGCACAAATGTAGAGAATGGCACAGCACTCGGAGCGCAAAATGATTTTATTTTTGAAATTGAGAGATGAGTTCTTGACCGGGGTATTGAGCCTACAACTGAACACAGCGCACTACGACTCAACAACGGAAAACAAAAGGTAAACAACCTAAACACATCGAGTAACACTCGAAACGACTCGAAACAAGAATCGAGATAAAACAAAAAGACACGACACTCAAACGTGCACAGGAAGCCTGTTTCTTTGGGTATTATTTCCCACCCTTTCTCATTTGTGATTCTCACATCACTCGGCCCTCAAGCTCGGTTTTTCTCTCAAAACCCTTTCCTCGTTTTTCCTCTCAGCGCACATCTCTCTATTTTTTAATCTCTCATTTTTCATCCCTCCCCAGGGTGGTTGATGGATAAACAGGAAGTTGCGGGCTCTTGCCCCTAGCATTCTGCTAGATTCTTTTTCTTCTGCCCACGACAGTGAACTTTCCCGCAGAGGGGTTGCGCTACAACTGGGTGTGTAGCAAATCTGCAGCTGACATTGGTTGACGATGTTCTGCTGGGGAGTTTGGACATGATCAAATGTGTCCAGACAAGGGAGTGGAATATCTTGATCCATTCCAGTTCGTGCTTCGCACTTGGCTTGATGCCTCGTTGCTTGGAGGATGTTGAGAGCTTTCAGCCCTTTTCTGTTAGCTTCCGTTATGCCCTTCCTGGCGAATAGGGTGCCCTTTCCGGCAAGTATGGTGCCCTTTCTGGAAAATGCATTGACAACGGGGGAAAGACAGAAAGCCTGACTCAACTGTGCCCTTGGTTCATTATTTTGACCATTTTTTGTTTTTGGCTTCTGGTTAAAACAATTTTAACCAAAATGAGAGTTAGATTAACATGCTTGTTCGATTTTCTGATTTGAAATCATGCAAGTCAGGTTATGAGCACTGAAAATTTCCTTTTTTGGGTCCAAGAAATGGTCCAGTTTTGGAAAAGTGGAATAATTTTCGAGAGAATTAGTCAACCTCAGTAAAAATTCTCAAAACTGTTTTTGCAAACGGCCACTGCTCAAAGAGCATGGAACCTACTCTTGAGATGCACAACCTCAGATCCGAAGCAGAATTGCCCCTTGTCGGAATGGCACTGCATGGCAACAGAAAGTTGCCCCTTGTTTGAATGGCACCGCAGCGCATTGTATGGCAACGGAAAGTTGCCCCTTGTCTGAATAGCGCCGCAGCACATGGCAACCAATCCTTACAGTGACCATTACCACCGAACTCTCAGATACAGAGAAGACAAAGATGATCAGAACTACTACATGGACACAATCGATTTGGGAGTGTTTATGGCTGGACTTCAGAATGAAGTTGCCTATGTATCCCAAACATGGGAATCAAGCCTTACGTAGTTCAGGGTTAAGGTACGCTCGTGTATTAACCCTCACCTTTTACGCTCTAACTTTTGCCAAGGCCGCCCTTCTGGGTTTTCAACCTTGCGAGCTATGTTTTTCTTTTCTTTTCAAATCTTTTCATTTCTTTTCATGTTTTTTTCATCTTTTCTTTTCATTTTCTTCATTTTTCTTCTTTTCTTTTCTTTTTTCATTTTTTTTTTTTTGTTCTTTTTGTTCTTTTTCTTGTTCTAACTTTTGTCTGGGTCGCCCTTCTGGGTTTTCGGCCCAGCGAGCCTCTCAAGGGTAAAAGTGTAGCTTTGTCTATGTCAAATGGTTTTGAGATCCTGAAGTCATCTGAATCCAGGAGAATGGCTGTTATTCGCTGACGATGCAGGAGTCCATCCAATAGGGGGCTGAATTTGCCCCTAGTGTTGTGGATAGGAACTCGGTTGTTCTTCAGTAATACTTTCTTCTTTCTTCCCTTCTAGGATTTGGCATTCTTGCCAGTCTTCATTGATTTGCAGAATGATCCATCTTCGGCTCTTCGAGCACATCTGATATTTTTCTGCCCCTAGTTCCAGGGGTGCTTCTGATCTAGCTTTGCAAGCTTCTTTTGACGATGACTGGCGTTCTCGACCTGACTTTATTGCCGTTAACGCATAGGCTGCTTCGAATCTGGCCACATAGGCCTCACATTGCAGTTGACCGTTGAACACTCTGAATTAAGGTCCAAGGTTTGAAAGCAAGGGGTCGAGTCTCGAGGCTGAGAGCGATCCTAAGCTGCACAATCTCAAGAGCGATTCCACACAAGTCTTCGCAGGACTGAGCAAAATATTTTTTTTTGAAATCTTTTAAGAAAGCGACTAGTCGCTCGCGCCGAAGACAATGCAGAACCAATCCAGATCAAGCCAGGATCCTTCTCAGTACTCATATTAACAAACATGATTTCATTCATTAAGGGCTTAGCATGCCTCTCTTTCTCTCACTTGATCAAATTTTTGCAAATCCCAAGGAATTCCTTCCTCTTTGTTTTCACCGCAGTGTTCAAAAAGAGTTTTTGAAAAAAAAAACTTAGGTTGATGTAATGAATTCAAGGCACAAAAGAGCAGGTGAAATGCACTGCCGTTTCATTCTAAACTTGCTGGCACAACAGGCTCAAAATAGCAATACACACAAAAACATGACAGCCACAACTGTTTCGATTAGATCTCCTGGTGTAACTGGCTCCCCGGCAGAAATAGACTCAAAAGAAAGCAAAAAGACAAACACAAAACAAAATAGTGATATCCGAGGTAACGCCCCCGGGATCAGCCGACTCTAACAAAACAGGACTGACTCGGTACAACAAGACAGACCCAACTGACTCAGTAAGAAAAGACTAACTCTGTACAAAAAGACTGACTCAATACAAAACAACAACACTGACTCAATACCCAAGTCAGAAAGTACAAAAAAAAACCAACATTCACAAATGCTCAAAACAGTGCGTGCCATACGCCACATCTGGAGTAAACTGAGCACCGCCCGCAGGTGGTTCATCCCTTGATCACATATTCGTACTATCCCCTAAGTTCACTGATCGAGTCCAATGAACCTGCGGGATATCGGAGCCTTCTGAAGCTATGGTTCCAAGACTACCTTGCAAAAGAGAAAATAGACAGCACCTCAGCCTGATTTCACAAAAACCAAAATGAGCAAAGCTGAATGACTGCGCCCCCCCTACAGAATTCTGCCACAAGTTCTACCTGTAAACGGATACCTTCAGGTAAAACTGATCCCAAAAATACTGATGCCCTCAGGCTTGATACCCAGACTTGCAAACTGATACATGCATTCTTGTAGAGACGCACTCTAAAAGCACATAGCAAGCAAGTGAGAGCGAAAACACCCCTATGTTGGGGTAAGGTTTCCCTGTCCTATTTTGTCAGGAGCTAGGGTTTCACTACGCACGCAGCGGTTTCAAACAACCTATAATCGGGTAAGCAACCTGTCCTAGCTTAGAATGGTCACTATGGATTCCGAATATGCACTAGGTCGAATGGTCAAAAAGGGTGCCCCGGTAAAAATCGGGGTTTGTGTTCCCATCTTGGCAGAGCCTGTAACCGGTCAGCCTTATGGCACACAGCCTCCGGCAAACCGTTCAGGAATAGCAGATGGCAAACATGGTGTCCTAAGCACACCAATGCAAAGAAACACATAAGTGCAAACAAAACAAGATATCATGAGTTCGAGTCAAGTTCTCTAACTCCCCAGTAGAGTCGCCAGAAACTGTAGACGTCCCCGAACGTCCCGGGAGGGAATCCCGTTTTGTTCATTGGGCTCACTACAGTTCAGGACTCAATGTCATGGTCCTGTATCTAATCTCGCGGAGTGCAATGCAAGACCGATGAATCATCAAAGAGTCCAAATCTGACAAATCATTTTTGAAAACAGATTTTTTGAAAGAAGTGCCAAACATGGACTGCTTTGCCAGATATAGAGTCGCCACCTAAATATTTATTTTGGGGGAATTTAGGAAACCCTGACTCGTTGCCTAAGGCCACGTGTCCGTCATCACCAAAGTTGCCTCAGCTCGGGAACTTGGGTACGATTGGGGAAGGTCACTTCGTGAGCACCCCCGCTCGCCCGATCAAAGATCAGCCTCTACTAACCATGATATCGAGTTTTGAAAACATTATGTGCTCTTATCCCGGTTATTAGCTTAGAATTACTATGTGATGCGCGCAGCATACAAGTATAGACTGGATCGCCTGAGTTGGAACAAAACATTTCATGTTTGTTTTTGAAAGCGGTTTGCTACTCGCAAGTAGTCTAAAATGCGGATTTTGCCACACTCAAGTGGGCTTAGAAAACATGGTGATTTGCCACTATCTAGTGGGCTTAAAACTCGTAATCAATGAATTGTTCCAATTCAGATAACCCAACCTTCACCCACAGGCATTCGGGCAGTTATATCACATAAGCAAATAGCCTCATGGTAAGCATGCTATCATGGCAGTCACTCACATGCATGCAAAGATGCTAAAGCATAAACACTCACCGAGTACTCCAAGCCAAAACAGAAACTAGTTAGTAATCAATGTATGATCCTAGTTCATGTTAAGATGGCTAATGTAACACATGAAAAATGCAACTAAGATAGGCTCGGCTATTATAAACATGGCATATGAAATGCAACAGATAACATGTATTCAACTTGGAATTGAAATACAATGCAGTTAGTATGATATGCCGAGCCCGGTGCATGCAAGACAGATGAATGGATGCAAACATGCGAGCATAAGTATGCTAATTGAAACGTGCCCTAAAACTAACCATCATAAGTTGGTAAATAAAAGGGAGAAAGACATGGGGTTGGAAGACATACATCACACACACGCACACTTATTACAACTGTTGGCCCTCTCTCGGAGGGTCCGAATAAATAATACACAACCGAAAGAATAACGAATTACAGCTAATTATTACATAACCCTAATTAATTAACAAATTAACTAAGATAAATAAGCTAGCATGCAAATTTAAATAAAAATGGACTACCTCAGCTCTGTTCCAAATGATAGGGATGCATGCATGCTCGGGCCGCCTTGTCGGGAAATCCATTGCGATGCCCCGATTTGCCTCTGTTTGCAATTGCTCCCGGAATACTGTACAAAGCTCTAGAAGGCTGGTTGACCAGTTTTTGCTGCTGGTTTCCAGTTTGCTGCAACAGAGAGCAAGAAAGGGGCATGGCAAAGTATTTTCAACATATGTATGCATGACCACTCTCCCCGTCATTGCATGAGCTCTAGAGAGTGTAGTCCTCGATCCTCGTGCCACCAATCACGCATCTCGATGCATGATGGCCGAGGAGTCGAATTGCACGACCCAATGTGAAATGAATGCACACATAAACACAACAAGGCCTAAACTCCATCATGGGTAATCCGGAGCATCGGCGACCGAGAATTGAGGCACGTTTCGTCACTTTGAGTATGAAACGTCCCTCGTTTCCCGTGTTTGGACTAAACCCTATTCCAAACACAATGCAATATACATGGTATGCGTGATGCGACTCGGACTATGCAACCGAAATGCAATGCGACTAAATGATGCAAACATGCAGAAAATGACATGCAAACATGCTACCCGCATACACAATGCTATGAACTACATGGCATACTCGATGCAAGACACCTTATGTAACAATATGACAACATATGATTAGCATACACAATGCGAATATCAAATGGCATACTCGATGCAACGAACTATATGGCATGCGCAATGCTATGACTAGAATGGCATACACAATGCAAGATGGACTTAAACCAAGATGGGTGAGCCTCAGCCACACCCAAATCAGTGGCCACATGATGAAAACGAGAAAACCAAAATACATGCAAACATGCACGAATGCGAAGGACCGATCCTAAGGCACAACATGCAACTCTAACAAAGCATGGCAAAGAATGAAATATGGCATAGAATGGCACCTGATCCAGCTCTGAAATGGCATAAAAGATAGTCTCGAAACATGCAAACACCTCACATAATGCATGCTAGATGACCCGAATACCGAAACTAGTGAAGTGCGTTACACTATAGGTATATAAAGCGATGCACAAATAACCAAACCACCCCCAAATAGACCTTAGGCAGGTTCAAGACAGTGGGAAAATGGTCTAAAAAGATGGCTCGAAATGCATTCAAATGAAGCTCATGCAATGGTCGGTAAATGAGGCATACAAGACTGACTCTCTAATGCACTTAAAGAGTGGAAATCATGGGAATATGGCATGCATATAAGCTCTGAGATATGATGTGCAATGGCCCCAAAACATGAAAAAACCTCAGTATATGCATGCGATGGACCTTAAAACTCGAAGTTAAGCATGGCTATTGAACTACAGGCATGCAAAACAAGCATCATTCGACCATGAGACCCAAAAACAGAGCTAAGGCAGTCCAAAACATGTACAAAATTAGTTTAAGGCAAGGCCAAAATATGCTAGGAAAGGCGGCCAAAAAATCATACAAAACAAGCTAGTGAACCATGACTTACACTACAACTATATGAAGCATGTGAAGGACTACCAAACTAGCTAAAAAAAGAAACATGGCATACCAAAATATGACCAAAAACCACTGGAACTCAGTCAACACATGCTAGAATGAGGTGCTCCTTTGAAAGGCTATGCAAGGGATTGTTCTACACATGCAAGATAGACATCAAAAATGGCAAAACCACCTCTGGAAAGAGGTTATGAGGGCCCTAAAACTCATCAAAAAGGGCCTAAAAGGGGGCTAGGAAGCATGCAAGTGAAGGCTCCTTTGAAAGGCCATGAAGAGGGTTACTCTACACATGCAAGATGGACACTTAACATGGAAAAACCACCTCTAGACAGAGGTCATGCAGGTCATAAAACTCACAAATAATAGCCTGAAACATGGCTTAAAAATATGCAAATAGGGGCTCCTTTGTAAGGCCAAGAAAGCTAGTAAACAAGACAAGGGGTGAGAGGGTCACCCCTCTCTAATTTTGGGGCTCAAAACAGCATGCTAGCCACTGAAAATCCACTGGATTTTGGTGGCTAAAAGGCCAAACAAAGCACAATACAAAGGCCTTGATGCATGGCTCAAAACAAGGTGAAAACAAGCATGCAAGGGGGTAGACGACCCCCAACAGAGAAATGACCTTGAACAAACATGTAAAGGACCTCAAAATAAAACTTTTTTTAGTTTATGAAAAAGCCCATAAATGCTTGCAAGTAAGGCTAAAAGATGAAGCAAAATAGTGCTTAAAAGGGAAGAAATGTGTTACCCTTGAAGCTCAATAAGGACAGCAACCTCTGGACCCAAAAACCAGCTCTTCAAGCCTCTAAAAATGGCCTCCAAGAAGCTTAGACCAATGGTGGAGGGGTTAGGCCATGAGGTAGTGTGCAAAGGGCCAAGAATCTCACTCTTTCTAAGCCTAAGTGTAGAGATACAAAGAGAGATATGTGTATGCCTTAGACTAATTTCAGAACCCTTGCAATGGAAGAGGACCTCTTCCTTTATAGAGAAGAGAGGCCAAAGCTTCTCTTGGAAGCTTAAAACCAAGATCAAAGATCCTTCATACACGTGTATGGAGGATCACTTCTGAGGCTTCCAGCTGGCACAACTGGCTAACACTCAGTGAGACAAAAAAGCAGGAAGCTGGCCGACCAGTTCAGGTGGTCGGCCGACCCCTTGCCCTGGTCGGCCGACCAGTTTCAGAAGGGTCAACCTCATTTAGGTGGTCGGCACCCCCTAGGGAGGGTCTCCACACTCAATGCAAGCAAGTAGTGGTATGGGAGACCTAAAAAAGTGGCTCAAAAACCAAGGAGACCAGCTTCCTGACAAGAAAACCGGCCAGCGGGAGAATAGGTGGTCTCCTAGAGAAAATGTGGTCTCCCACCCTTGTACCACCTTCCAAACAATGAAAATAGGGTCCATACCAAAAATGAACCAAGACCGATGCAAAACGAGGGTTCGGGGGCCAAAACGCGCTGTCGGGTGCCCCAAAAACTGACTGTTAAGCATTGAAGGTGGTGTGCGACCACGAAGGCGGTCTCCCGTGCCACAGTGTCCCTCTAGAGAGAGGAAACAAGGTGTGTGCCAAAAACCAGAGCAAACGGAGAAAGTTAATCGGTCTCGAACCGAGGCGCACGGCTGACGGCTCCGAAAATCAGAAACTGGTCTCCAAACGGGAAAAGCGGCCTACGACCATGAAACGTAGCCTATGGCCACTGAGAGATGGTCTACGAGACCTCTCCCTCCCTTCGGGAAGAGAAAACAGAACCTGGTTCGCAAACCGAGGCAAAGCACAAAAGAGTCCCGAAGTTCAGAGGCAAGGCTCTCAGCCGAAACTCCGAAACCTTTGAACGAGCACAACATGCGCAATCACCGAGCGCTCAATCGATGACGTCGAAGTCTTAAGGTTGGTCAAAAATGGGGTGTCTACAACAACACACAGATGTAATCAAAGTTGTAGGACTGCACTCAACACTGAATTTTGCCCCCAAAACTAATACCTAACTTGCAACTGATACGCACATTCCTGTACAGTTTCACTGTAAAGCACATACCAATTAAATGATAGCTAAAACACCCCTATGAGGGGGGGGAGGGTTGCCCTGTCCTAGTTTCGTTAGGAGCTAGGGTTCACTATTCAAACAAAGCGGTTTCACACAATCCTGTATTCGGGTAAGCATCATGTCCTAGTTTGGAACAGTCACTATGGCTTTCGATATGTAACTAGGCCAAATGGTCAAAAGGGTACCTCGACAAGACTACCTAATATACCTCTCACACCTAAAATCGAGAAGTGATAGGAAGATCAAATGGTACAGTGGCAGTCCAGATCCAAGGGTTGTGTTCCTATCATGGCAGAGCCTATGATCGGTTAGCCTGTTGGCAAGCTTTTCAAGCAAGCCTCCGGCAAACCATCCAGGAATAGCAGATGGCAAACATAGTGACTTAGGCACACCAATGCAAATGCAATGCAAAGAGACATATAAGTGTAGATAAAATTTCATGTCATAAGTTCGAGTCAAGTTCTCTAAATCCCCAGTAGAGTCGCCAGAAACTACGGCTCAATTTTTTTGCGCCTCCTTTCGGAAGTTCGAAATAAGCCTCACACTTCGGACTCCCGCGGTTCTAAATTTGATTCCACAAGTGCAACGTGAAATAGATAATCACCAAAGAGTCCAAATCTAGCAAATCTTGTGGAAAATTGATTTTGAATCAAATTGCAAAAAATGGACTGCTTTGCCAGATACAGAGTCGCCACCTAAATATTTTATTCTTGGGAAATTTAGGAAACCCATGACTCGTGCCAAAGACCACGTGTCCGTCAACACCAAGATTGTCTCAGCTCGGGAACTTAGGTACGAGAGGGGAAGGTCATGAATTTAGCACCCCCCGCTTTCCCGATCAAAGATCGACCTCTACTAATCATGATATGAATCTTATTTACATTATATGCTCTTGTTCCGGTTATTAAGCTAGCATTACTATGTGATGCGCATACACATAAGTATAGACTAACTTTGCAAGAATTGGAACATTCGATTCATGTTCTTGGCTAAACACACAAAAAAAGTGCTATGCTTCTTACCTCCTTCCTATCATGAAATTTGTCAAGGAAAAGGTATGCATGCTTCACTCATAAATCATCAAGTCACAAGATAGTACATGATGATCATAGAGCAACCAAAGCAAACAAAAGTAACAACTCAAAAAGTGTTATCAACTCATCTCCCTACTCATGGAATAAGGATGAAACATCCCTTTCCATGCTACAAAGTGGAACTAGGAGAGAGTTTCCAACACTTCTCAATAAAGAGAGCAATAAAGCAAATAAGGAAAAACAACAAGAAATAAACTATCTATCAAAGCTTATACACACAACTTGTCAAAGATGTTGACAACTCCTCTTTTTCATGGAACAAGGATGAGACATCCATGAAGGTATTGATATAAATGATAGAGTTGATTATGTGTTAACCTATTCTTTTGGAAGTTTTGAATAAATTATCTGTTGAGATTGAATATCTGTTTAGAGAACTGTTTTGGGCTATCGGTGGAGGATAGCTTGATTGTTGTAGAAATTGCATGTGGATTAGGTAAATTGAAACTAATCTTTTGGTGATTGTCATTGAATATGACCGTGGTTATATACATTGTATATGTATGTTTGTTTGGAAGTGGAAAGGGAATGTGCTTCATGTTTGATTATCTTTTAAATACATTGCATATGTATGGACATTTGTTTGGGAGGAGAAATGGGTTGGACTCCACTATAATTAAGTTGGCCGGAGTGTCCTGGGTGAAAGTCCCGAAATTTATACATGGGTGCCTAACCCGCAGACGAAATGTCCATAAAATGGCAATTGTAGTGCTCGTATGGCCTACGTTTACATAGGTCCCGTTTGATGGCTACCCATGGATGAAATTTCTGTGAAATAGAAGTTTAAAGTGTTTATGCATATGTGTTGTATGATTTGAAATTTGTTGAGTTGTAGTCTCAATTCAGTTGTCGTGAAATAATGAAATTGACTCAAGAATTGAGAAAGATAAGAAATCGAAATGAAAATTGAAAGGAAATGGATTAAGACTTGAGATTGATATCTCTTGAGTATATAAAGTTGTGAAACATTCCATCACATGCCTGGTTTATGCACTTGTACTTCTACTTTGCTAAATTTCATATATTGTGTTAGATGATTTCTACTGGGCTATGGCTCACCCTATTTGGGAATAACATTTTCAGGTAATGAAGGTATGCCTCCTCCAAGACAATAGCATTGGATGGATCCTTGAAAAGCAAGAGCTTCATATTTTGTTTATTTTGTATAGCCTAGGGCTAAATCTGTACTGAGCGAAGCTCATTTTGTTGTTATCAAGCCAAGGCTTGGAAAGGTGTAAGCCAATAGGGCATTTACTTTTGGTTAAACTCTCTTGTATCTTTAACTTCAGAAAATGAAAGAACTATTTACTTTGATTTATGTTATCCTTTATATATGTTCATGGATGTATTTATGGTATTATTTTGGGGGCGTTACACATGTCCATGTGTCGAAAATGATCGAAAAGAGAGTTTTTCAACACTTTGACCACGGAAGCTACTACCTAGCCTCAAGGTGGACAACAAGAATATGAAAGCAAGAAATTTACACTAGTTAAATAAACTTGTGGCGGGGTGGCTAAGCCTAAGCTCTAATCGTCCCATGACCACAAGGTTCCAAGAGACATAATGAAAGCTAAAAACAATCAACTCAACAGATTGGCCGCTATATCCTAAACATGCCAAATCCGAGAGGACTTACAACAACACAAACATGATATGTAAAGCATAATAAGTAATAGCACAAGTAGTGGGGAGGACTAGGACCCTTTTGTAAGCCCATATTCAATTCATATCACACACAAACAACCCAAAAATAGTGTTAAAAAGGTACTGAAATTTACTAAATAAAGTGAAAAGAAAGCAAAAATGGAAGAAAAACAAAGAGGTACATAACTAGTGAGCTAGCCAACGAAAGGGTGGCTAGCTCACTCACTTGTCCCCAAGTTTTAATCACATTTTTAAACTTAAAATAACTCTGAAATCAGTATGAAAAGGCAAAGAAAAGAGAGAGAAAAGATGGTAAAAGAACTCAAAGTTTACCTCTTGAAAGAGAGGAAAAACTTCTTAGTTCACAAACCACAAGCTCAACACTCTCAAAGGTCTGAAATTATGTTCAAGAATCTTAGCAAAAGTCTCAAGTTTAAGCTTGTATGTATATTGCAAGAGGGTAGAGAAGATGTGTTGGACAAGTTATATCTCTTAGAGGATTTTTTCTAACCCCAAACCATAAGGGGAGGTCATGTATTTATAGAAAAATAGGTTCTCACGTCGAAAATATCAACAAAGGAACAGCTAGTGCAAGGCATGCACATGGGGACAACTGGCTATCTCAAAATATTTGTTGTCGTTGAACATGGCCGACCAGCCATGAGGAGGCACAACCGGCCACTTGCTGGCTAGCTCTTCTCTAAGTGGTTAGGCTAGGAAAAAAATAGGTTTTGGTTTAAAGAGGATGCAAGGTTTAGGTTTTAAAGCTTGAAACCAAAGCCTTTTGCTAAAAAAATCAAATGATTGCACAGCGTAACAATTCATCATCGAGTGTTCATAGTGAGGTGCCCAAGTCTTAAGGGAAGTCGAAATGGGGTGTCTATAGAGAGAAGTAAAGAAAAAGAGAGAGAAAGAGGCAACACCGAAAGAAATAGAGAGAGAGAGAGAGAGAGAGAACTAAAGTGATTCTGGTTTAGACTAGAACCATTTGATGCTTTGGATCCGGGTTCATTTCCTTGTATAGTCATTTATGTCTTATTTCCCTTATACCTCTTTGAGTTTGGCTATTGGGTTGTATTTGTTGCATTTGGAATAAGTTGGTAGCTTGGTTCTCAAACTTTTGTTACCCAAAATTTTGCTCCTACGCTCGAGCGGTCTTTATGAACTCTCATTACTTTTGCAGATCTGCAAAACTACTAGGAAATGATATTCTACACTCAAGCAAAACTTCTTATGCTCGAGCGGTCTTGGCTTGAGCGACCCTTATTGCGCTCGAGCATTGGTCTTCTGTCTGTGAAACTTCTGGGAGTTTGTATTTCACCCTTGTAGCTTGCTTTTCGTGCTCCTTTCAGATACCATAGCCGTACAATTCAGACTCCCATGGTTCTAAATTTGATTTCACAAGTGCAATGTGAAATAGATAAACACAAATGAGTCCAAATCCAACAAATCTTTTGGAAAATCGATTTGAATCAAAAATGTCAAAAATGGACTGCTTTGCCAGATTACAGAGTCGCCACCTAAATATTTTTAAAAAATTTAGGAAACCCGAGACTCGTGCCAAAGGCCACTTATCCGTCATCACAAAGTGTCTTGTCTCGGGAACTTAGGTATGAGAAGGGAAGGTCATGAATTGAGCACCCCACTCACCTGATCAAAGATCAGCCTCTACTAATCATGATGTGATTCTTATTTACATTATATGCTCTTGTCCCGATTATTAGGCTAATTTACTATGTGATACACACAAGTATAGACTAATTTGCAAAAGTTGGAACACTTCGATTCTATGTTTGTTTGAAAATTGTTTCGAATATGCACCACTTGAGAAAGTGATCTCATATGTACATTACTCAAATTATCCCAATTTAAGCAATTAGCCTTCATCCACAGGCATCCAAACAAGTATATCAATTAAGCACTTAGCCTCGTGGAAAATATGCTAGATATGGCAACAATCACACGCATGTGGTATGCTAAAGCAGTAAGTGCTCACCTCGTACTCCAAGGCAAGCCAAAAGAAACAAATGACTTAGAAAACATGCATGCCCCTAACTAATGCAACATGACTAATGCAACACATACAAAATGCAACTACGAGGTTCGGTTGTCTAATATGTCATGCAAATCACTCTGATAGTATGTGGTAGCACACGTATTCAAGGAAGTAATAAATGACAATGTTGTTTAGAATGATGACCCGAACCTCATGCATATTTGACAAATGGATGCAACTCATGGAAAATGCTAAGAGAAACATGATGCTCTATACTATCCATCATAAGCAAGTAAATAAAAAGGAGAAAGACGTGGGGTTGGAAGACATGCACATTATTACAAGTTTTCCTTTGCGCAGGAGGGTCCGAATGAATGCCCTAGCTAACTACCGAATTAACTAACTATTTCAAACCAAATGAAATAAATTGAATACACTAGCTAATTATTACAAAGTAGGATTAACTAGCTACCACAACCAACTCATTAATTACAACACAATTTTGCTAGCTATTAGAATTAAACTAATTAAGCATAATACAAAACTAAGCTAATTAACTATTATGGGCCCCGAGAAATGAGGGATGACTCATGCATGCGAGTGGATTTTCACCCGAAATTGCTCTCTGTTCAGCTACTAGAATGCTTCTCTTGAAGAGAAGTAACTCATTTGTTCACAAACCAACAAGTTCTTACTCTCAAGGGCTGAGATTTGAGCTCAAGAACCTCAACAAGAAGAGCTAAATTTTTGGTTTAGGAAGTGTAGAGAGAGAGAGAGTGTGTAGGTTGCAAGATAGAGAGAGAGAGAGAGAGAGATGCAAGTTTTGGTCCTTTAGGAATTTTTTCTAACCTCAAACCATGAGGGAAGGTTCCCTATATATAGAAAAACATGTTACTCAGTCGGAAATATATGTATACGGACAGCTGATGCAGTGCATGCACCTGTGGAAACAACTGTCTGTACACTAAAGGGGATGGCTGTACACTAATTTGTGGCCAGCCGACCACTAGTGGGTCTGTGGGGACACTTGGCTAGCCAATCCACTTAAAATGGCCTAATTTTTCACGCCTGGCCGGCCGTTCACTTGCTTGTACAGCCGTCCACAAAAAGTGGCCGGCCGGCCACAAAAATCTACTTCTATGCCCGACTTCAAACAAGCATATCTCATTCATTTGGACTTGATTTCAGGAGATTTGTGAGTCTAAATTGAAGCCCCAGTAGTCTTTTCCAGTGGAGGTAGCCTCACATCTAAATTCTAAGTCTACAAAGAGATATGCCTAATTTAGTGAAGGCTGCTCATTTCTCTCTTAACGGATTGATGCCTAACCTTTCCCCCCAACTAGTTTTCTTCCCTCCCCTCCTACTTCCTCCAACTCCAAACCTATAAATAAGATGTTGTTAAAGATTTTCCAAAGAGTTAACCTCCCTTCCATTTATTTTCACTTTGTCCTTACTCGGTTTACCGAAAAGTGCAATATTTTAAACGAAATGTGAGCCTCAGAACATTATAGAAACATTTGAAATTTTCTTTTGAAAAAAAGGGTTTTAAGGTCTAAAATAGTTTTGGTCAAATATAGGGTGTAAGGTTGGGATTTAGAAGCTCTTCTTGTTGAAGAAATCAAACGTTTGTATAGCATAACTTTCATCATCGAGTGATCAAACTGAGGCGCCCAAGTCTTAAGGGCGGTCAAAAATAGGGTGTCTACAACGCTCGAGCGTCAACTTATTGTGCTCGAACGGTCACATCTTTTGTGTCTTCCGCTCGAGCATCACTTCTTGCGCTCGAACGGACTGCGCGTATATCAGTCCATAAAAGTCACTATTTACATCACTTTTTTTCATTTCACTCTCTCTCTCTAAACTTTCTAAAAACCCTAGATCTTCACACCGTCTCTCTCTTTAAAACTCATTTTCTCTCTTCTAAAACACCTTCATCCTTTGATTTCTCTACCCTACATCCTTTGAGAAAAAAGTAGAGCTCACTTGGAGCTTCGTTTTCATCCAAATAGAGTTGGGTTTCAGCTTCATCAGAGTTTCATTCGTGTTTATCTCGTCTTCTAGCTTTGAGGTAGGGATTCTCTACACTCTTTTATGATTTTTTAACTTAGCTATTTGTTTTTATAAAGCAATCTTGTGCTTTTTGAGGATTTTGAACAAACCTAGCGTTTTTGTTTAAAATCAAAATGGGGGTTTTCAAATAGATGTATTGAAAATGGTTATGGAAGTGGAAATGAGGTTGAGTTATGATAAAATTAATGATTTTGATACTTGGAATGGATTTTGGAAGAAAAAGGGGTTTTGCCTTAAATGTCTCGAATGTTTATTTTGTATAAATGAATGGAATTGATGTTAGAAATGTGAAATTGGATGGATATTAATATGGATGGCGGAGTTAGATATGTATTATCACTCACATCTTGAAATTTGGAAAGTTTATTTGTATTGGAGATTTTATATCTGTTTAGAAATATTTGTTTTGGGCTATCGGTGAAGGATAGCTATGATTGTTGTAGAAATTGCATGAGGATTAAGTGAATTGAAACAAATTTCCCATCCATTTGCATTGAGTATTATTGTAATACCCCCGTTCTGTATTATGTTAATTGGTCCCTAATATGAGTATGATTATGTGTTTAGCATGATTTTATGTGCCATATGCGATTTCGAAGTCCTATCTGTTCACCGTAGGAATATCTGTTTGAATAATCTACTTTGGAAATTAAATTGGAGGCCTTATCGGCCACAGAACTCGGAATTGGTTACGCCATTGTGATTGGCATTATTTTTAGAACCTACGTTGAAATTTAATTGAAAATTTATTTGGATCAAATTAATCAGATTAATATTGATGATTTAGTCCCCAATTATTTAATATTATTAAATGATAGTTAGTGGGTTATATTGTATAAACTCTACACCCTCAAATCTCTCCCCTTAGTGCATTTTGGCTGATCAACTCTAAGAGAAAATAAGAGAGGGCCGGCTGTTAGAGAGAGGGGAGAGAATTGGGTGATTTTGGCTCAAGGATTGGGGAACTTGAAGATTAAACCCAAGATTTTGTTATAATTTGGGAGATTGAACTCTTAGGTAAGTAAACTCATGGCTTTTTGTTTGTAAATTTGTGAATTCAAGTTTAATAGATGGCCAAGAGCATGAATTAGTTTGAATGTAAGGGAATTGAGTTACATATGTTGAATTTAGAGGCTTAGAACACATGCATGTAAGAAATGGACATGAATCTCCATGTTTGAGCACAATGTGTGTGATTTATGTTGGATATTGTTTGAAAACCATGTATTTGAACCTCTCTTCACCAATTAAGTTAATATGAATGCATATTTCTCACATGCAAGAGTAGATCATGGAGGTATGAGCTTTGCATGTTGCAATTTGATATGTTGGTGATGAATTTGGATTAATTGGAGACATGCATGTAAATGATATAAGGAATTGAGCTTCCTAATGTTGTAATCTTGTATTGGTAGTATGTTAGCATGTGTAAATGTAAATTTTGAGCCATAACATGCATGAATTGTTGGTTGAAAATCGAATTGGAGCTCAAGAACTCAATCTGGGAAACCCAGATTTTTGGTGTCCGCTCAAGCGGGGGAAGTGCCGCTCGAGCAGGAAAATCGTGCTCCCAACACTTTTGACAGACATGGTTCCCGCTCGAGCGGGGAAGTTGACGCTCGAGTGGGGAGCTATGTAGACAGGTAGTCCACTCGAGCGTCCGAGTTCACGCTCGAGCGGGAATTTGAGGTAACCAGTACTTTTGCAGACTTAAGGGTCCGCTCGAGCGGGGACCTTATATTTTGAAATTCTGAAATTGCATTCTGTGTTTTGTTTTCCGTTCTCTTTCACTTGTAAGCACTCTTAGGCATATGTTAAGCATTGTAAATGAGTTAATGAGATAAGAATAAAGCCTAAAGAAGAGTATGTAAATTAAAGAACGGATTGAGTTATTTGTGACCCGTATATGTTATGTGATGTGTAGGGTCAAGCTCCAGGGCAAATCTACAAGGCGATCACTGTGAGTAATATCTGACATATGTTAGTGTCCAATGGCTACTTCTATGTAAGTTTTGTAAAGTTCATTAATTTGAATGGTGGACACAGTTTGATATAAATGAATGGACCAAAGGTCGTTTTGGCATAATTGAATGGACCGAAGGTCGTTTTGACATAAATGAATGGACCGAAGGTCGTTTTGGCATAATTGAATGGACCGAAGGTCGTTTTGACATAAATGAATGGACCAAATGTCGTTTTGGCATAAATGAATGGACCGAAGGTCGTTTTCACATAAATGAATGGACCGAAGGTCGTTTTGCATAAATGAATGGACTGAAGGTCGTTTTGACATATATGAATGGACCGAAGGTCGTTTTGACATGAATAAATGGACCGAAGGTCGTTTTCGACATGAATGAGTGGGCCGAAGGCCGTTTTGACACAAATGAATAGGCCAAAGGCCGTTTTGACATGAATGAATGGGCCAGAGGCCGTTTTGTCATGAACGAAAGTCTGAATGGGCCAAAGGCCAGTCTGTCACTTGAGTGGGCCAAAGGCCAGTTTGACACGAATGATAGTTTGACATAAATAATAGTTTGACACGAATGATAGTTTGATATAAGTAATAGTTTGACACGAATAACAGTTCGATCTGAATAATAGAATGAATGGGCCAGAGGCCGTTTTGACATGAACGAAAGATAAATGGACCAAAGACCAGTATGTTTGGAACCACAGTCACTCGACTTAAATTGTATATATATATGTTAAATAGAAATATGAATTGGGGCCAAGGCCGTTCGGAATTTGTTGTTCTACATATTGTTGTATCTTCTTAATTGATATTATTCACTGGGCTTTCACTCACGCTCATTCATGTGTTTGTAGGTGAGCCAAGAGAAGTCCAGACCCAGCCTCAGTGAAGTCTGTATGGAACGACTAAGGTTTTGAGAGAGTCAGCCCTTGTGTCTCACGCACGAGACCCGTCTTCGCCCTTTTGTTATGTATTTACATTTTGTCAGGTTGGCGAAGTTTTGAATACGTCTGTATATAGTTTTCATAGGTTGACTTAGATTTGAATGATCCTGTCTGTACAGAATTTTATGTCATTGTACTTTCTGTCGTGAGTTATTAACATATGTATGTAATGATGTGCATATAAGCACGGCTCTATGGACAAAGTTTCAAATTGCTTCTGTTTGGCCTCCCATGAACTCTGTTAAAATACGATTGGTTTGGTTTGAGGCCGTAGGTAATCTCACGATTACTGGCCGGTTATGTCCTTAACCCACGGGGGCGGGTTCAGGTCATGACAATTATCATATCTTGATACATTATACATGTATAACGTTTTTGAGAAAAAGAGGTGAATTTGGGAAAGGGATGTATTCCATTGAATTAAGTTAGCCTGTGTGTCCAGGTTGAAAGTCCCGAAAACCACACATCTACATTGGTTCCGATTTCTGCGAACGAAATATCCGTGAAATAGCGGAAGTAGTGCTTGTGTAGCCTATGTTTACATTGGTGCCGGTTATTGTTTCCCGCGAATGAAATATCTGTGAATGATTGTACTTTTAAATTTCCAGAGTTATGATTCATGGCCTTGTTTACTAATGTAAAGGGAATGAAGGATAAATTGTGATATAAACCGGACTTTGCCTAGTTTTGGAAAGAGAAATGAGATGTTTTGGTCATGAGCATTGCATATGCATTTCACCCTTATATCTTTGTTCAGATTTATATATTGTGTTGGATTATTTCTACTAGGCTTTGGCTCACCCTATATGGGAAAACCATTTTTAGGTATTAGTGAGATGCCTCCGCCAAGGCAGTTTCTTGGGAGGATTGGAACAAGTGCTTCATTTTGTTTACTTGTTGTAATTATTTTGTATAAGCCTAGGGCTTTATCTGTATTGGATTTAAATCCATTTTGATGTAACGAAGTGCATTCTTGGAAAGTTGTAGCCTTCAAGGCATTTTAATTATCTGTTTAACTTGTATCTCATATCTTTGTTGTTGACACATGCTATAGATTCAGGGTTAGGACTTATGAATGTATATTCGCATGTGTTATCCTTTTCTACAACTAAATCTTATGTAATAGAAGGATATTATACTCTGATTCATATTGTTATTTATTTATCATCGTGGATGGTTTATTGTATTTATTTCAGGGTGTTACAACTTGGTATCAGAGCATATCGGGCTTGAATACTTTGGGTACGTGGGAAGTGGTTATTACCACAATTGGATTATCTCGCTTAACAGAAATATTTGTATATATAGTATGCTTATGTGATAATTTGCTTATGTGATTATATGGGTATGGAATTTAATTTCTAGGATATTGATTGGATCTACGGGTTTCTAGAAGTCCTATTAGAAAAGCACCTGATCACTGTTGTTTCTAATTGGAACTCTGGCAACGCCGCGTGATGGTCATTATCCAAAAAGGAAATTCGTATGTGTTTATGTGACTATGTGCTTATATGGAATGAATTACTATTGTCCACTATATTAGGACGCGTGAGTTAGCTTCGGCACATTTGTAAATGTGCTAATCTCATTTGTTACCTTTATTAGGATGTTAGGACGAGGTCGTGGTGGTAGGCGTGGTAGGCCTAGACGGCAGGAGATGCCGATACCGGATGATATTCCAGCACAAAAGGAGGGAGTTGGTCAGGCCAATGTGTAGACTCGACTTTCTTCACTCCCCCCCTCTCGGAGAGCTCGAATTGGTCCGACAGTTCAGACTCCTATCACGGTTCTGAATCTAATCTCACAAAGTGCAATGTGAGACTGATAAACACCAAAGAGTCCAATCTGGCAAATCATTTTTGGAAAATTAGATTTTAAATCAAATAATGCCAAAACTAGACTGCTTTGCCAGATTACAGAGTTGCCACCTAAATATTTTATTTTTGGAAAATTTAGGAAACCCTAACTCGTGCCAAAGGCCACGTGTCCGTCATCACCAAAGTTGCATCGGCTTGGGAACTTGGGTACGAGAGGGGAAGGTCATGAAATGAGCACCCCCTGCTCGCCCGATCAAAGATTGGCCTCTACTATCATGATATGTTGTTTTATAAACACATGTGTTCTTATTCCGATTATTAGCTAACTTTACTATGTGACGCATATAAGCAAGTATAGACTAAATCGTAAGAATTGGAACAAATTCAACTCGTGTTTGTTTTTGAAAATGATTTGAAATTGTCACCCTCAAGTGGGCTAAAATGCGGATTTGCCATCAAACATGATGGGCTTAAAACATGATTTGCCACTTCGCAAAGTGGGCTTAAAACATACATTCGTTGAACTGTTCTAATTCAAGCAACAAAGCCTTCATCCACAGGCATTCGCGCAGCTAATCACTTAAGCACATAGCCTCATGGAAAGCATGCGAAACATGGCATTTATGGAAATTACACTCATGCAATATGCTAAAGCGTAAAAGCTTACCGAGTACTCCAAGCTAAAACAAAAGCTAGTTAGAAACACATGATCCTAACTATGCTAGATGCCTGACGCAACACATGCAATAATGAAACTAAATAGGATCGGCTACCTAATCATGGTATTTGCAACACTTTGATAGCATGCTTTGAAAACATGTATTCAAAGAAGTGTATTGAAATAACGATGTAATTTGAATGATGCGCCGAGCCTCGATGCATGCAAGACAAATGAATGATGCAAACATGCAAGCATAAGGTATGCTAATTGAAAATGTCCCTAATCCAACCATCGAAAGCGGATAAATAAAAGGGAGAAAGAAGTGGGGTTGGAAGACATGCACACACACACACGCACGCTTATTACAACATTACGCCCTCGCGAAGGAGAGTCCGAATAAATAAGCTAAGCTAGACTAAGTTAAGCTAATTATTACAAAACGAAACTAATTAACTATTCTAGTTAACTAATTATTACAACACAATTGAATAACTAGCTACACTAAGCTAATTAAGTACAACACTTAAATTGAATTAGCTATGCTAACTAACTAGTAAAGCGATTTAAACGGCCTCGAGGGACGAGGGATGCATGCATGCTCGGTTGGCTTCTTTCTGAAAATGCCCTTGCCTTGCCATCATATGCCTCTGTTTGCACTCATTTGATCTAGGAAAATTGCACCAACTTCCAGATTGCCTCTGCACCAATACAGGAACACAATTGCAAAAAAATTCACTAGTGGTCGGTCGGCCACAAAAAGTGACTGTCGGCCACCTTAACTGGCCGGTCGGCTAGTTTAAGTGGCCGGTCGGCTACTTCAAGTGGCCGATCGGCCGCCCTCATTTCCGGACTTCTGCTTTTGCAGCAACAGAGAGCAAACAGAGGCAAAGCAATGCATTTTCAAGAAATGTGTGTACTGCTACCCTTCTTATCATCTCTTAAGCTCAAAGGAGTGTAGTTCTTAGCTCTCAAGCCACCAATCAAGCATTTTCAATGCATGATGGCCAAAGAGCCAAGCTTGTACAAGGTCAATGAATGCACAAACAAGACCAAAACAACCACCACCCTATCATGCATGATCAAGGGTGACAGTGACCAAGAAAAATGACACGTTTCATCACTTTGAGTATGAAACGTCTCATTTTTCTTGTGTTTGGATTAACGTCCGATCCAAACACATGCAATGCAACACAACATGCTTATCTTGTTCATGTTTTACTTTGTTCATTTTGTTTACACATTTTACATTACCAAATCATTCTTTAACCGGTTAAGTCCAAGGTGATTGTCCTCTAATGAGAGAGGGGTCAACCAAAGGATGACTTAAGACATGAGAGAGACCATGTCGTTGGTTAGTAGAAACCCTCAAAAGAGGATTAAAACCATTAAGAACAAGTCTTAATCTCAAGCTTAAACACAACCTTAAGGCTAACCAACCTCAAAGACAATGGAAAAGTGAAGAAATGAGGGTGGTGGCAGATATTTCAGTGCTGAAATGACATGCAAAATGACACTAAATCATGCAAGCAACACATGCACAACATGTTTAAGAGCCTAACTCATTAAGCTAGTGAAGATCACAACACCATAGGCATGCAATACAAAGCTCAACTTACCAAACCAGCTCTAGACAGAGTTAAAATATGCCAAAATAGTGGCTAAAACATGCTAAGATTGAGGTACAAAGTGCTAGAAAAGTAGGCTCGCATGCTAGCTTGCAAACAAGACTCAAGACACAACTCTCAAAAGCAATGAAAGAGTGAAATAAATGAGCATGTGACAGAGCTATATACACTAAAATTACATGTTAAAAGACACTACAACATGCAATCATTCCAAGCAAAACATGTTTAGAGGCCTAAAATGCCACACTAGTGAAGCCATTTGCACTACAACTATGCAAAACAAGGCCCACATGACCAAAATAGTCCAAAACAGAGTTAAATCATGCCAAATCAGAGGCAAACACGTGCTGGAAATAAGCTAAGTTAGGCTACAAAAAAACATGCTATCATGTGATGCTAACTAGGCATGCAAGTGAGACACAAGAAGGGGAGGCTAACCCCTCCATTTTTGGACTTCAAAAGTTGATTTTTACCACTGAAATAACTCTGAATTTCAGTGGTTAAAAGGGCCAAAAAGTTTGATTTAAAGGTGGTAAGAAATGGCACAAAAGGCTTCACAAGCCAAAGAGCAAAAACGGGAGACAACCCCCTAGCTCAAAATAGGCTCAAACCACCATTTTTAGGACTGAAAAATAGAGGTTTTTACAGTTGAAAACCGGGCCAAAATAGTACAAAAAGATGGCAAAACAAGTTATGCAAAACAAGTTTTAAAGGCAAGTCTTATACCTCTTGAAGCCAAGCACACTTTAGGCACAAATGAGGCATGAAATTAAGATAAAATCACCTTATAAAGCTCAAAGAAGGTCCCAAGGAATCTCAGCCCAATGGTGGTCAAGTTTGATCAAGGATGTCTAGGCAAAGGAGAAGTGTATCTCTATTTATATGCACAAAAGGGCAAGAGAGAGAGAAGTCTAGAGAGAGAGAAATCTAGAGAGAGAGGATTTTTAGAGAGAGAGGCTCCCAAAATTTGCTAACCTTGCAATATGAGAGATATGGCCTCTAGATATAGGAGAAAGAGAGCCTTGGTCGAAAATATCTAAATACAGGATAGCTAGCACAGTGTAAAACAGCTGGAGGAGAAATATCTGCAAATTCTGAGCTTTCTAGACACTTGTGGCCGACCGGCCACCATTGGTGGCCAACCAGCCACTAATGGTGGCCAACAAGGGTCACTTATGGCCGACCTATGGCCAACAAACTCCATTTGTGGCCGGCACACTCCTCCAGTGGCCGACAGCAAAAACTGGTTCCTAGCCCCGACTTCAAACAAGCATATCTCCTTTGTCTGGACTCCTTTTCAGGTCATTATTGAGTCTAAATTGTAGCCCGGAAGTCTTCTTTCCAATGGTGATCCTCACATCAAAATTCCAGGTATGCTAAGAGATATCCCTCTTTAGTGAAGACTACTCAGTTTCGGTCCAACCGGATTGATGCCGAACTTCCACCAGTCATATCTCCCTCATCTGGACATGGCTTTAAGGGATTCTTAAGTAAAAAATGAAGCCCCGAAAGTCCACTTTCCAAAGGTGGTGGCCTCATAGCTGGAATCCAAGTGTGCAAATGGATAGGCCTGATTTAGCGAGGGCTGCTTAACTCTCTCTTAACGATTCATGCCCATCTTCTACCCCAACTAGGTTTCTTCCCTCTCCTCCTATTTTCTTCAACTCCAAACCTCTAAATAAGGTGTTTCGGAAATTTTTTCAAAAATTTCACCTCTTTCATGCATTTCAACTTTGTCCTTGCTCAGTTTATCGAAAAGCGCAACATTTAACCAAATGCGAGCCTCAGAACCTCATAGAAACTTCTTTCAAAAATGTTTTGAAAGGGAGGGTTTTAAGGTCTAAAATCATCTTGGTCAAAAGGCTTTGGTCCAAAGAGGGGGTGTAAGGTTGGGATTTAGAGCTCCTCTTGCCGAAGAAATCGAACCTTTGCATTGCACACCTTTCATCACCAAGTAAGCGATCAGTGGCGCTAAAGTCATAAGGGCGGTCAAAAATAGGGTGTCTACACAATGTGGCCGAACCGATAAGTCAACAAGCCATGGGCATCTTAGCCTGCGAGATGGCCGGAGCATTGTGGGAATCCATGGGCATTCTCAGAGCTGAGAATCAAGTCCAGGCCCATGTTGCTAAAATAGGGCTATCAATTCTGAAGCAAGAATTTTTTCGGTCAAATCCAGACAAGTTTTTAGGTGATCCTAAAAAGCCTTTGAAAGTGGATGAATGGCTCAAACAAATGGTGAAGACATTTAAGATTCTCGACATCGAAGATGGTGGTTTGAGAGTGACCTTGGCATCCTTCCAGCTGAAGGGAGATGCGGGTTAATGGTGGCAGTATGTACATGGGCACATTGGAGTAACTTGGAAGGCATTTGTCGATGCCTTTCAGGACAAGTTCTTACCTCCCACTGTTAGGGAGAAGTTGAGGGAGCAGTTCTCGCAGCTCAAGCAGTTGAACACACCGGTGGCCGAGTTTGAGGCCGCATTTACTAGTCTATCTAGGTTTGCACCAAAGTTAGTGGCGACAGAGGAGCATCGTTGTGTGGAGTTTGAGAAAAGGTTAAGGACCGGACTTCTTTTCAAGGTAGTGTAGCTCGACTTTTTCGTGCCCCCTTTCGGAAGACGAATAGGTCCTACAATATCGGACTCTTATGGTTCTGAATTTGATTTCACAAGTGCAATGTGAAATAGTGAAAACTCAATAGAGTCCAAATCTGGCAATTCGTTTGGAAAATCGATGTTTTGAATCACAAGCCAAAAATGGACTGCTTTGCCAGATTTACAGAGTCTCCATCTGAATATTTTGTTTTGAAAAATTTAGGAAACCCATGACTCATGCCAAAGGCCACTTATCCGTCATCACCAAAGTGTCTTGGCTTGAGAACTTTGGTATAAGAGGGGAAGGTCATGCATTGAGCACCCCAGTTGCCCGATCAAAGATCGGCCTCTACTAATCATGATGTGATTCTTCTTTACATTATATGCTCTTGTTTCGGTTATTAGGCTAACTTTACTATGTGATACATACAAGTATAGACTAATTTTGCAAACATTGGAACTCTTGATTCATGTTTTTTTTTTTAAATTGTTCCAAATATGTACCACTTGAAAAAGTGATCACATATGAACATTACTCAAATTGTTCCAATTCAAGCAAATAGCCTTCATCCATAGGCATTCAAGCAGTCTATTAGTTAAGCATTTAGTCTCATGGCAACCATGCTAGACATGACAATAATCACACTCATGCATCGTGCTAAAGCAAATAAAATCTTACCTCGTACTCCAAGCCAAAAGAGAAACTAGTTAGAAAAATGCATGATTCCTATGCAACACGACTAATGCAACACATGCGATATGCAGTTACTAGGCTTGGCTACTAATTTGGCATACGGATCAATTTGATAGCATGCAGTCTAAGCACATATTCAAAGAAGTATAAGTAATAACAATGCGAATTAGAATGATGAACCGAACCTCGATACATGCAATACAGTAGATGCGAATATGAAGTATGCTAAATGAAACATGATGCCTTAAACTAACCATATAAGTTAGTAAATAAAAGGGGAAAGACGTGGGGTCGGAAACATACAGAAATTATTACATATTTATCCTCACACAGGAGGGTCCGAATTCCGAGTGTCCGATTGACTACTTTTACAAATCCGAAATGAATGAATAAATAACTAAATACTAAGCTATAATTAACTAACTAGCTATCCAAGGATGCACAATGTTCGCATGCGCAGTGTTCAGAAACTCTCTGTCTGCCGGCTATTTTGTTTCACTTTCAGCCACTCCCTCTGCTTCTACACAACACACTGCCTACCAAAATTGATGCCCGGCTGGCCCTCCATGACACCCGGCCGGGCCTATAGAAGGCCGGCCATGCCTCAATTTCATGCAAAATTCCATTTTGTGCTCTGAAGTGAAAATAGTGCGACAAAGTATTCTAAACTTGTTTGTCCTCTTCACACTTCTCTTCATGGAAAGCCTCAAGAGAAGTAGAATTTTTCCAAATCCATCAATGAGCAATTGATTGCTTGATGATTTCGATGTACAATTCGGACAAAAATCAATAAATGAAAGGGACTATAACCACCCCTCCTCCATCATAGAGTGAACTCAAAGAGGGAGGTAGAGACGCTTCAAGATTCATAAAACATCATGAATTGATGTAAGACAACCCTTGACATAATGGACTCGACATAATTCGGCCGAACCAAAGCAAGATATTCATTTTCTTTATATGGGTTGGTTCATTTTAAGCAAATTCATTAGTCCTTACCATCCTTTAATTCCATTAAGTCCAAAGTGATGATTATGTCCATAAATGAGAAGCTGTCAAACGGGAAGTAATTCTCAACATGAAAGAGAGACTATATCGTTGGCAATGAATCTCCGGGAGATTAAGCCATTAAGCAAAGATCTCTAACTCATGTTTTGAACAACATCAACCGGTTAAACAACTCTCAAATTAAAGAAAGATGATAGGTTGCAGAATGAACACTGAATTTGATTATTAGAATGAGACTCTTGACATGAAAATTAACTAAAGAAAAGCTATCAAAGCAAGGGTAACACAACACAACAAGCTTGATAGGAAGACGTCAACACAACAAGCTATGTTTTCAAACATACACTAATTAAATAAATTAGGAAGCCCTAAAAAGTCCCTAATATGTAAAATACAGTAGCAAAACCATGTTAGAAAGCACAAAATATAGACAGGAAACAAAAGAGAACAAAGCTAGGTACAAAGCTAAGGAGGGGTGGCTAACCCCTCCACTTTTGGGACTCCTAAACCATATTTTACCTCTGAAAATAGTTCCAAAAATAGCCCCAAAATAGTGGTTAAAAAAGAGAAATAAGTGGGAAACACAAGGATAAAAGCTTAAATAAGGTCAAGGAAGGGTGGTTAACCCCCTACCTTTGGTAGCCTTAAATCACAAGTTTCAACCCTTGAAAACAGTCCCAAAAGTATGAAAACACAAGAAAAAGATGAACAAAGATTGAAAATGAAAGTAAGGGAGAAGTTAGTAAGAGAAAGTCTTGTTGTAAACCAAACTTGATTCAAAAGCACTCTCAAGTTTAAGTTATGGTTTTCAAATCTCAATCAAAGTTCCAAGTTCAAGCTCTTGATATGGTATGTATAGATGATGTGAGAGCTCAAAGGTTATGAGAGTATGAAGATCACTTATAAAAGAAGAAGTTCAACTCTTTGATAGTTTCTTACACCTTAATATCTTGATGTTTCTCCACCCTAAAACACAGGTCTAAGCCTCCTATTTATAGAATTTGAGCTGTCGATCAAAATATCTGTAGAAATAGACAGCTGGCAGATTGCTGCACAATCTGCTTTGAAAAGTCAAGAGGCCTGGCTGGGCATTGATACCCACGGCCGGCTGTCACTGAGGCACAGCCGGGCCTTCGTGTAATTCCACTGTTTCTCACTTTCAAGTTCAATGCAGGTTGGTACAATGTTCAAAACTGAGTTTCTAGGGTGGAAATACAGTGGGTATGGCAGGTTGGGATTGTTTAGAGCTTGAAATAGAATTTCTTTGTTGAGAAGTCAAACCACTTACACAATGTAACCTTCATCATCGAGGGCTCGGAATAAAGAGCCTAAGTCTTATGAGTGGTCAAAATTGGGGTGTCTACAAGTAGTTGGTTCAATGATTAGAGATTATAGGCGACTTGTAAAGTCGGTGGCTCATCTTGAGACCATGATGCAAATGGAGGAGGAGCAGATGAGGGGCTCCAGGAGGAGTCATGATGTTCACGAGGATAATAAGAGGCAGAGGGGTTCTAACCCATAGCAGTTCCAGGGAGCTCATTCGAGGTCCACTTTTCTAGTACTAAGTTTGGGTTCTAGAAGAAGTCATCAGGGAGATTTCAATTGTTTTAAGTGTGGTCAGTTCGGCCACAAGTCTCTAGCTTGCCCGCAGAGAGGAGGAGGGCAGAGATCTAAAACGTCTTCGGCTTGTTCTCAGAGCCAGAATTAGTAGAAAAGGCAGCCGCTCACTTGTTATTAGTATGGGCAGGTGGGGCACTTGAAGATATTTTTTCCTCAGTTATGTGGCACACCTAGTGCGTCTGGTTTGAGGTAGACACAGAGCCACCAGCCTGCATAGTTAGTTCAGGCCTCGAGAGCCAATCAGGGAGCCTCTTCCGCTCAGTCAGTGCATTAGACGTATTCTTCGAGGGGTGAGCACGTGGAGTAGAGACCTACAGAGCATGTGTATGTTGTTACCACGCCAGACCTAGTACCAGGGCCTTCAGTAGTGAGAGGTACTTTCTTGTTATGCAATTCTATTGCTAATGTGTTGATTGATATGGATGTATCATATTCATTTGTCTCATTTGCATTCGCATCAGCTTTGGAGTTAAAATTGGCTCGGTTAGCATCTCCACTTAGTGTAAAGTCACCTATTGGTGGTGAGATTGTTTTGGAACAGGGGTGTCGGGGTTGTGACATAGAGGTTGCCGGTCGCCGACTTCCTTTTGCATTTGTATTGATTGACATGTTGAGTTTTGATACTATTTTGGGTATGGACTGGTTGTCATCGTATCAAACTATCATAGATTGTTACCGTCAGAGGGTTACTATATGTACCTTGAGCGGCAATTATTTTTATGTCATAGGGGATAGATCCGATAAAGCTTTATCACTAGTGTATGATCCGTGTGGGTGGAGTGAGCTTAGTTGTCTTCTTGCCGACTTCTTGGGCAATGAGTGTGATGAAGTCCGAGTTGAGTTGCCAAGGGTAGTTTGTGAATACCCAGATGTTTTTCCCCAGGATCTTGATAGTTTACCACCTCACCGAGAGATTGAGTTCTCTATTGATTTAGTGCCTGGCATGACATCGATTTCTATGGCACCGTATAGGTTTTCACTTGCTGAGTTGAGTGAATTGAAGATTCAACTCCAAGAATTATTAGATAAGGGTTTTATCCACCTTAGTACTTTGCCTTTGGGAGCACTGGCCCTCTTTGCCAAAAAGAAAGATGGCACTTTGCGATTGTGTATTGATTACCGGAAGTTGATCAGGTGACTATTAAGAACAAGTACCCAATGCCTCGTATAGATGATTTATTTGATCAGTTAAAGGGGTCTTGTTGTTTTTCTAAGATAGACCTGAGATCAGGCTATCACCAGTTGAGAGTAAAGGAGGAGGATATCTAGAAAATGGCATAGCGTACGCAATATAGCCATTATGAGTTCTTAGTGATGCCTTTTGGACTAACCAACGCACCTGCCATGTTTATGGATTTGATGAACTAGATCTTCCAGGAGTTCCTAGACCATTTTGTGGTCGTCTTTGTGGATGACATCTTGATCTAGTCACTCTCTGAGAAGGAACATGAGGAACACCTGTGAGTTGTACTCGAGTTGCTTAGAGCCTACAAATTGTATGCCAAGTTTGGGAAATGTGAATTCTAGTTGAAAGAAGTTAAGTTCTTAAGCTATATGGTATCCAGGGAAGGAGTGACTATAGATTCATCTAAGATAGAAGCCATGCAAGATTGGGAACAACCTAAGAATGCCTTTGAGATTCGTAGTTTCATGGGGTTAGATGGGTATCGGTTTGTAAAAAATTTCTCTAGATTAGCTTCACCATTGACTAGACTGACGAGGAAGGGAATCAAATTTGTGTGGAGTGAGACTTGTGAGAAGTCATTTCAAGAGCTTAAGGTTAGACTTACCACTGCTCCAGTGTTAATATTTTGGAGAGGGGCTTGGGCTATTCGGTATATTGTGATGCTTCACGGGAAAGATTGGGTTATGTATTGATGCAAGAGAGGAAAGTAGTAGCTTATGGCTCACGGCAGTTGAAAGCACATGAGAGGAACAACCCTACTCACGATCTAGAGTTAGCAACGGTGATCTTTGCCTTGAAGATTTGGAGGCATTATTTGCATGGTGAGAAGTTTGAAGTGTTTTCCGATCACAAGAGTCTGAAATATCTGTTTACATAGAAAGACTGGAATCTAAGGCAGAGAAAGTGGATGGAGTTTATAGAAGAATATGACTTTGAGTTGCATTATCATCCAAGGAAGGCCAATGTTATGGCCGATGCCTTTAGTAGGAAATCCATCAGCAGTGTAGCTAGTATCGCCATTCGGGAATAGGAGATGTTGGGTGCTATTGGTGAGTTTGACTTGCATCTTGGCGAGTCCATTAGGTCTACAACCATGTTTTCAGTAGTTGCACAACCTACACTTGTGAGCCGAGTGATAGAAGCATAGAGGGATGACCTTGAAGTAGAATCCCTCTAGGAGAATATCTCTAGTGGGAAGGCAGAAAGAGGCATGAACGTGTACTCCGCCTCGAGTGTTAGATACCTTGACCGTCTTTTCATGTCGCAGTCTTGTCGAGAGGAGGCACTTCAAGAGTTTCCCCATTCACGCCTTCTATCATGACCTTAGTCACCAGTTTTGGTGGAAGGGTATGAAGAAAGATGTGGTCGTGTTTGTATCGAGCTGCCTTACTTGTCAACAAGTGAAGGTCGAGCATCAGAGTCTAGCGGGTTTTTTGCAACCCTTGCCTGTAGCCGAGTGGAAGTAGGAGCATGTCACAATGGATTTTGTTGTGGATCTTCCAAGGACTCAATGGGGTAATGACGCCATTTGGGTGGCAGTTGACTGATTGACCAAGTCAGCGCCCTTTGTACCTATGTACACGAATGACTCAGTAGATTATCTAGCCAACCTTTACATTAGGGACATAGTGAGGTTGCACGGGGTCGCTCTAACGATTGTTTCGGATAGAGATCCATGTTTTACGGCTCGTTTGTGGCAAAGCCTACAGAATGCCTTGGGCACGAGATTGACGTTTAGTACTGCATATCATCCACAGACTAACAAGTAATCAGAGCGCATCATTTAGATTCTAGAGGATATGCTTCGAGGTTGTGTTCTTGACTTTAAGGGGTCATGGGAGAGGCACTTGCCCTTAGTGGAGTTTGCCTATAACAACAGCTTCCAGTCAAGTATTGGTATGGCACCGTTTGAGGCCTTGTATGGCCGCCCATGTAGATCTCTAGTGTGTTGGGCTGAAATGGATGATGCACCTTTGTTAACCCCGGAGTTGGTTTGGGAAATGATTGAGAAAGTCACTCTTATTTGTAAGAGGTTGGCTACTGCCCAGAGTCGCCAGAAAGTTATGCCGACCGTAGGAGGAGACCTTTGTCTTTTGAAGTAGGAGATCATGGGTGTGTTTGGTTTGTGTTTGTAGAGTAGTTTTTGAGATAAAAAGTACGAAAACTTGTTTGGTTTGCCTTTTTTCAGAAATGATTTTGAAAAATTGTTTTGGGAAGAGAGTTTTAAAAAAAAGTGATTGATTTGATGTATATGAGAGAGAGAGAGTGATTTTGGAAAGTAGGTAACCAAACAAAATTTTGAGATTTTTTTTGAAAAAATTTGTTTGGTTTGATTACTCTTGAAAATTTGTTTGTAAAGAATTTTTCCCAAAAATTTTTTTGAAAAACAAACCAAACAAGCCCCATGTCTTCTTGAAGATATCACCTAGGCGGGGTTTGATGAGATTTGGGAAGAGTGGCAAGTTGTCTCCTATATTTATTGGGCCTTTTAAGATCCTTGAGCAGATTGGAGAGGTATTTTATCGTTTGGCCTTGTCGTCACAATTTTTCGGGGTTCATGACGTGTTTCATATTTGTATGCTTTGGAAGTATAAGTCAGATCTATCGTACGTGTTGGATTGGACCAACTTAGAGTCTTAGATACTCAAGACCAAGTCTTGCGAGGCAAGACAATTCCCTTGGTTAAAGTAATGTGGCGACATCACGGAGTTGAGGAAGCAGCTTGGGAACATGAGTTAGAAGTCCGTGAGAAGTATTCGGACCTATTTGTTAATGTTTGAGCATGTATTGAAACTTTTGTTATGTTGATTTAATATAAACATTGTGTATGTTTTGGGAATGTGAATTGTATATTCAGTATTGAGAACTTGTTTATCATATATGTGAGAATGAATGACCGGTGGATAGGTCATGGTATTGGAATTGATTGATTATCATTGTTGTAATTAATTTAAACATTGTTTTAAAGCTTGATTTATAATTTTAGGGACGAAATTCTTTAAGAGGGGGAGATCATAACAATTCTGGTTTAGACCCGAACCATTTGATGCTTTGGATCTGTGTTTCATTGCCTTGTATAGTCATTTATGTCTTATTTCCCTTATATCTCTTTGAGTTTGGCTATTGGGTTGTATTGGTTGCGTTTGGAACATGTTAATAGCTTGGTTTTCAAACTTTTGTTGCCTAAAATTTTGCTGAATGGTTTTTGTGAACTCTCAATACTTTTGCAGATCTGCAAAACTACTGGGAAATAATATTCTACGCTCGAGCAGAACTTCTTACGCTTGAGCGGTCTTGGCTCGAGTGGCCCTTATTGAGCTCGAGCGTTGGTCTTCTGCTTGTAAAACTACTGGGAGTTGTATTTCACGCTCAAGCATCAACTTCTTGCGCTAGAGCGATCACATCTTTTGTGTCATACGCTCGAGCGTCACTTCTTGCACTCGAGCGGACTGCGCATATATCAGTCCATAAGAGTCACTTTTTACATCATTTTTTCATTTCACTCTCTCTCTCTAAACTTTCTAAAAACCATAGATCTTCACTCTCTCTCTAATACTCATCTTCTCCCTTCTAAAACGCCTTCATTCTTTGATTTATCGACCCTACATCCTTTGAGAAAAAGGTAGAGATCACTTGGAGCTTCGTTTTCATCCGAATATAGTTGGGTTTTGGCTTCATCTAAGTTTCATATGTGTTTATCTCATCTTCTAGCTTTGAGGTAGAGATCATCTATACTCTTTTATGATTTTTAACTTAGCTATTTGTTTTTATATAGCAATCTTGTGCTTTTGGAGGGTTTTGGTTTAAAATACAAAGGGGGGTTTTCAAATAGATGTATTGAAAATGATTGTGGGAGTGGAAATGAGGTTGAGTTGTGATAAAATTATTGATTTTGATACTTTGAATAGATTTTGGAAGAAAAAGTGGTTTTGCCCTAAATGTCTCAAATGTTTATTTTGTATAAATAAATGGAATTGATGTTGGAAATATGAAATTGGATGGATATTGATATGGATGGTGGACTTTGATATGTATTATTGTTCACATCTTGAAATTTGGAAAGTGTATCTCTATTGGAGATTTTATATCTGTTTAGAAATACTTGTTTTGGGCTATCGGTGGAGGATAGCTATGATTGTTATAGAAATTGCATGAGGATTAGGTGAATTGAAACAAATTTCTCATCCATTTGCATTGAGTATTATCACATCTTGATACATTGTACATGTATAACGTTTTTGAGAAAAAGTTGGTGAATCTGGGAAGGGGATGTATTCCATTGAATTAAGTTGGCTTGTATATCCAGGGTGAAAGTTCTAGAAACCACATGTATACATGGGTTCTAATTCCTGCGGACAAAATATCCATGAAATGGCTGAAGTGCTGCTTGTATAGCCTACGTTTACATGGGTGCCGGTTACGGTTTTTCGCGGACGAAATATCCATGAATGGTTGTACTTTTAAATTTCCAAAGTTATGATTCATGGCCCTGTTTTCTAATGTAAAGGGAATGATTGATAAATTGTGATATAAACTGGACTTTACATCGTTTTGGATAGAAAACTGAGACGTTTTGGTCATGATCATTGCATATGCATTTCACCCTTATATCTTTGTTAAGATTCATATATTCTGTTGGATTATTTCTTCTAGGCTTTGGCTCACCCTATATGGGAAAACCATTTTTAGGTATTGGTGAGATGCCTCCACCAAGGTAGTAGCATGGGAGGATTGGAACAAGAACTTCATGTTGTTTACTTGTTGTAATTATTTTTTATAAGCCTAGGGCTTTATCTGTATTGGATTTAAATCCATTTTGATGTAACCAAGTGCAGTCTTGGAAAGTTGTAGCCTTCAGGGCATTTTAATTATCAGTTTAACTTCTATCTCATATCTTTGTTGTTAACATATGTTATAGATTCAGGGTTAGGACTCATGAATGTATATTCGCATGTGTCATCTTTTTGTACAACTGTGTCTTATGTAATGAAAGGATATTATACTCTGATTCATATTATTATTTATTTATCATCGTGGATGGTTTATTGTATTTATTTCAGGGCATTACAGGAACATAGAGAGAGAGAAAGAGAGAGAGAGAGAAAGCTCACCTTCATCTTGTTGCGGGAATTTTGATGGAAAGCTTAGAGGAAAGGCTAAGGTTAAAGAAAGAAAGAAGAACAACAAAGAAGAAAAGAGGAAAATCATCAAGAAATTATCAATCAAGAACTCTAGGTAAGGATTACATGCTTAATTCTTGTAGATTAATTATCTAATAATTGAAGTCAAGAAATAATTAGTTTCAATTTCATATAATTGGAAAGAATTTAGGTTGAATTTGCATGTTATATAGATATATTAGAAAGAGGAAGAAAAATTGAGTTAGGGTTAAAAACAAAAATTAAAGGAATTAAAGAATTTGTTTGATTTTGGTTCTTAATTCGTGCATGTAAATCTAATTTGAGAGTCTTATTTTATTTAATTTAAACATGTTTGGAACCTCTATGATCATAATTTAAGTTTTGAGTTGTATATGAAGAAAAATTGATATAAATCTAAGTTAGGGCAATTACGAATTAAATTAGGAATTCAATAATGATTTGATTTTTGAATATATATAAAATTAGTTAGTTGTAATTTTAATTACACATATGTAAATGTCTTTTCTAGGAATTTTATAATCTCAATTGTGGATTTGGAAGAGAAAGAGAAAAGAGTTTGAGATGAATTTCATATAATTAGAAGGGAACAATGAAGGGACAAGGAATTTGGAATAGGTTATGGAATCAAGAAATTGACTTGGGAAATAATCAGTTTGAGTTTGAATTTGAAAACCTTGATATAATTAATTTCTAAGAAATTTTGATTTACTTAATTAATTTTATTTGAAGATGTTGAGTTCTTGATGCGTCAGAAATAATCTTGAAGTTAAATGAAATTTAATGCAAATGAGTTGAAGATTAATCATATTTCTATGTACAATGATGAATTTATATAATTTAGGATGGGTTTTGCATTGTTTAATTTATATATCGTTATATATTATCTTATAAATATGATTAAAATTATTAGTTATTTTATTAGTTTAAGAAGATTGATAATTAAACGGTATTATCTTGAATTAAACCCTTCTCATAATGAAATAGCAGTATGGAGCTTAGTTTCAAAGTTTAATTAATAATCAGTGTACAGGATCATCATAACTAATAATTGTATATGATTAAGTAATTATAAGTTGCTAGTAAATTGTAATTCGACCCTTCGGACACCTCTACGCACATATTGAGACTAATCGGAAAAATAAAATACATTTAGAAACCAACTTCAATTAGACTGATTGAATGAAGGAAGTTAAAGAAAATTTAATACACGTGTTTTATCGAGTTTGTATGTATGTGATGTGTAGGTCGGATTATCGGAAAGCATTATCGAAACTAAGCCCACTATGAGTAGTAGTGTAGTAAAGTTATGTTCTTAAAGTTATATTTTGAAATGCAAATATATGATATGTTTAGAAAGTTATATTATCATCTTGTTATGAATGAACATCGTATACTTTTGTATTATCTAGTACGATGACATCTTGGACTTATTTGTTATTGGGAATCATGCCAATAACCTCTTGCTAACCGATCTTTGTCACCTGTTTTGGCCTCTTGTCTTGTGAATCGAAGTGCCTTGATAATAGTCATCATTATGTATGTGTGTGTCATGACCCAAACCTACCCCTAACGGTTTAGGCCATGACAGGCCTGTAGTTAGGCCTCAAAGACAAAATTTCAAAAAATTTATTCAATAACAAGGCCTTAAGTGGAAGCAGGACAAAAATAATAAATGTCCATTGAGTTGTGCATACATGATGACTTGAAATAATTAAACCATTTAACTGCACTTTCAATATTTACATATACAATGACAGAGCTTATACATATCTCATACACTATATGAAAGGCTTCAAACAAAATTAGGCTTGGCGAAATAACATTACGCCTCTACACGGAGACATTTCGTGGGTGGCTTGATGGAGAGGCGGACTCTGGGATAAACTCTAATGCTGATCCTTCGATTGCTCACCTATATATATATATATATAGATATATAAGGGTGAGCTAGAGCCCAATTAGTAAAAATACAGTAAAAGGGGTTTAAAAGAATCAGTCCAACATTATAGTAAGCATAATAACATAAATTCATACTATTTCTTAAGCACATTTACAGAACGACCTTAGGTCCACAGAATTGCCTTGGGCCCAACATTTATCAGAACGGCCTCAGGCCCACATATGACACAGAACGGCCTTAGGCCCAATCACATATTAACAGCTGTTCAAAATGACCTTAGGTCTAAATGTATCTTGTCATAGAGTAGATGGAACATCGACATGTCTCCATCGCTCACATAGAACGAAACGGCCTAGGGACCAACATTTTATAAAACGGCCTTGGGCCCACATATAACAGAAACAGAAATTAAGGTATAAACGAACCTTTTCGAACTTATCATAGACAATCAGAAACTCATAGCAAACCTTATCAAATATTCCGTAGACAAAACATGGATTTCATAAATTCCCATATAACATAAATCATTTATGCGAAAATATCTTTACAATACTATTACTCACAGTGGTTTCCAGAAATGGTTGACCGATCCTCAAATCTTGACCTGTAATCACAATGCACATAGCACAACATATCGAAACATAATATTACTCTCTCGATCAAATTTACTTTTCTTAATCTTTTCTTAATCAAATAAACCAATCCCTAACTTTGCTCCTTAACTAATTATTTATGTTGGTTCTAAACTCATTAGTCATCAATGGGTCATAACTCGTGTCTAGGAAAATAGGAAGAAACGAAAGGAAATTGCGTTAGAAGAGGAAATAGCATAAAACAGTTAGAAAGAAAGTAAACAGCCTGCACTAATTTGAACATATCTATTTGTGTACTTGGAATTTGGATGTAATACTACCACCAATGGAAACTAGACTTCTGGGGCTTAAATTTAGGCTCAAGAATCGCTTAAAATAGAGTCCAGATGAGGGAGATATGCTTATTTGAGGTTGGGCTGAAATAAGGGAGTTCCGCACGTGCGGGAGAGCTAAGGCATGTGCAGGGGCACATGCAATTATTTTAGAAGCAAAATAGTTGCTGGAAATAGACTTCCTCACGTGCGGGATGCCCCATCGCACATGCGGTTCTGGGCAAAATCCAGCTATTCGAAAATCTGCAAGGTATTAAGTGTTTTCCATCTCAATCCAAGCCTAGGGCTCAAGCTAAAACACTCAAAAACATATAAAATTTATAGAAAACATAAGCATATCAACATTTTTCAAGTCAAAACTTTACTTATTTCAAGAATCATTAACCAAAGCTTTAAAGTTAATTGAATCTTTTCCAAAACTTTGCTTCTCTTTGTTTACAACATGAATTTGAACTTCAAAACTTACAAAACTAAAAGAATTAATGAAGTTGAAGATCTATATATCCCAAAAACTCCAAAACTTTGATCAAAAGAAAGATTTCCCAAGCTTCTTAGCTAATTCCCCTTCCATGTTTAACTTCTCTCTTTTCCTTCCAAGTTCTTCATTTTTAACCCAATATGATTCTAATTTCTTCCTATTCTTAGATGTTAGGAGTGGTAATTACAAGAATTAGGGATGAAATCTTACCTTGGATTACTTTCTAGCTTGGATTTGATAAAGTTCTTGGAGGATTTTCCTTTTTCCCTCTTTTTCTCTTCTTTCTTTCTCTCCTTCAGTTCTTCTTGTCTTCTCCAGAACCTTTCTCTCCCAAAATATCTTCTTTCTTGAGTCTATCTCAACTAAAGCCCATCTACTTATATATATATATATAAGATATAATATTTAATAAAATCAATTTAATCCATTCCGAATCAGATTTTTACAAAATTTCATACTAGGCTCTAAAAATCATGTTGATCCCAAATATTTAATCGGTTTTGTTTTTTGGCACCGCTAAGGTCGTTAATTTTCCGTTTGAAGCTGTAATTTCAACAGATTGTTCGACAATCAACAGATATAACTTCAAATCCTTATAATTCGGGAAATTCTATTTCCAACACCCTGATAAACTCAGGGCAAATCTTTTCTCAATACACATCCCTATTAATTTAATTATTAAATAATTATCTCAACCCACATCTTAAAAATTACAAAAAAACCCCTTTACTCCTATGTACACACACTTTACCTTCCCTCAAAATACACACTTTCCACCACTCCCGTGAAGACCAAAGTGCACCAATTTACATCTCTACTTCAAACGTGAAGGAAGAAGAACAAGTTGAAACAGGAAACCACAAAAAAAAAAAAAAAAAAATCTGCACTTTCCTCACCTCCATTGAAAATTTGAAGAGCTCCATTCAATATCTAGTAAACACTGTGGAAAACCTGTTTAAGGTAAGAAATCTTTCAATTTTATTATTACATTTATCATTTTGTTATTAGATTGACAATTTTCGGATCTCTCTTCACTCCATTGGCATGAAAGTAGCTTAGATTTGCGACTGGAGGTGCTCGGCACTGGGTTACCGAATAGATATCTTTCGTTCTGCACTTGTCTGCCGAATATTATAAATAATTTCGTCCATTGAATGCCGAAAAAAATAGATAACTTCGTTCTTCAACTGCCGAATATATTCTGTATTTTCGGTTTTGTTATTCCGAATAAATGCAATAATTTCGGAACTTTGTTGATGAAATATTATTGTAAGTTCGGCTCTGTAGTGCCGAATGGGTTTTTTTTTTATTTATATATATATAGAACTAGGTTACATAGGCCACCAATATTTGTTTTGCTTTAGGTTCAATGTTATTTTATGGGTATGCTTATATATTTATTTTTTTTCCCCAAATTGAATGCATAACAATAGAAACAAAAAACTGTGCAGTATTGGTATGTTCACATGATATTGTTAGCTTAGTAGTTGGGTCTTCATAAATTTTGTTAGTTAAATAGGTGAACAAAACAATTGCATTATATAGTGTATTAAAAGCTTGAGTTAATTTCACATCCAAATTGTGAATTTAATGGTCTATAATTGTGTATTAGATTTCATTAAGGTGGCATGGTTAGGCTACTTAGTGATCCTTTTATGAGAGTGCTTATTATGTTTCATTATATTGGGTTGATAAAAACAACTTTTCTTATGCAGATGGATGTCGGTCCTAGTGAACGTCGATCAGTAACAGCTTCGAACAGAAGACTCGGTGAATTAGAGAGACGTGGACGTGGACGTGGACGTGCTCGAGTTCATGATGATGACATGCACATTGCCATGGATGATGATCCTATACGTGGGGCACCAGTTATGGATGATATTGCTATGGATGATGACCCTATTGGTGATGATGTTGACATTGTTGATGAAGATATCCTTACTCAGCCATTTCCGGGAGGTCCAACTGATCCATCAATCCTTAAAAGTTTTAAAAGTCATGTTGCCGCAGCTATTTGGAATGGTGCTGATGAAAGGGGGCCCTTAAAGTGTCATAATCACTCATCTAAGATTCGTTCGTGGCCATGGTGGGAACAAGGAAACAACGGTACATTTGTAAACATTGTGGAGATGTCAGGACTTGCACAATTAGCTCGTTGCACATACCGCTTTGTCAATAAAATTGTAGTGTCTAGTTTTGTTGAGAGATGGCAGCCGGAGACAAACACCTTCCATTTGACTGTTGGAGAGATGACTGTCACATTGGACGATGTCGCCACTATCCTAGGGCTGCCCATTGTAGGCAAATCTATTAGTGTGCGTAAGTTGTCAGAAAGGCGGGCTGTTACATTAGTAGTTAATACCTTGGAAATTGATGAGCAAGAAGTCAGACATGAGATGTCTACTGCTGGAGGCAATTCAGTGAGGTTTGAGTGGTTGAGGGCACACTTTCATAATGTCACAGACAATGATTCAATGGAAAGAATTGCATGTGCAGGTAGAGCATACTTGCTATTTTTGTTGGGTTGTACACTTTTTAGTGACAAGACATGTACTAGGGTCCCGTTGTTTATTTGAGTTTGTTGTCCGATTTGACGACTGTATCTTCATATGCTTGGGGTGCTGCTGCATTGGCATACTTATATTGACAGTTGGGGTACGCTAGCAGGTCCGGCGTTAAACAAATAGCCGGTTACATGACACTCCTTGAGGGATGGATTTATGAGCACTTTCGTGGATTCCGACCACACTTGAATATGAATTACACTCGAGACATGCCACATATTTACCGTTGGACTTCTCGGAGAGAGTGTGGTGAAGAGACACAGTTGCAGGCTTTTCGAGAGGAGCTTGATAGGTTGGGTGTACATGATGTAAGTTGAAAAGTCTATCAAAATTTGAAATTCTATATCATACAAAATTTACAGTTGTCATATCTTACAGTTTTTATTGTTTGTAGGTTATTTGGGACCCGTACTAGAGTTGCAGAGATGTCCATCCATGTCATCCAGTTACGTTCTACCATGGTTGCCTAAAGTGTTTGGAAGTAGTTGAACCATATCACCCTGATAGAGTGTTGAGACAGTTTGGCAGAGTGCAGACAATCCCTAATCCACCACTTGGCCCTATGCGTGCTTCTCGAGGAGCCACAGCACCACGCTACAATGTTATGTATGCATACTTGGACATCATTTGGGAGGCATGGGACAACCATGTGTTATCTGATCGGAGGAGGAGTACACCGGTACGGCAACCTTGGGATTGTGCTCCTGGTTACATGGATTGGTACCAAACCATTACCCATATGTACGTACAAAACCCATCGCGTCGTTCTCAAGTGGATCCGAATATCCATCATTATCAGTATCCTAGCCAAGACGCACAGGTATCCTTTTTTTCTTTTACATTGCAAATTATTTATGTAAACTGTTACAAGTTTGTACATAATGTTATATTTGTTCTCGTAATGCAGCGTATGTCACAGATACATCAGATTACTCATCCTTTCATTGAGGCTGGCTATGAGGACAGTGTTCAACATCCTGATAGGCTGTACTACGCAATTGATGCAATCAAACAACTTCTTCAAGATCAGCACATTAGTGAAGCTGGGCCCAGCACATCCAGTCAGGGTCGGTCTGCACCTAGCTCTTCCACTGCACATCGTTTTGGAGCACATTACACTCGCCGGTCACGTAGTTAGTAGTAGTTCATAATGTTAGCACAAGTAGTTTCTGATGATGTTGGTAGATTTATAAGGGGACAAATATTATTATTATCTTCGAATTTTGTATCTTTTGGATTATGTACAAGCAACCATGTCGTTTGTGATGGTGCGGATGGATTGAACTACTATTTAGTATATATATATATATTTCATTTACATACTTGTTTAATCCAATGGCATTTTACCATGGCTTTGGCATCAGCTGTCCTTGAGTGGTTACTGATCTCTATGTTCTTTATTGATGCAATTTTCTCGTACTTTGTCACAAAATTTGCTCGTTATTGCAAATTGCAAGTTCCATGCTTGCTATGCTCGAGACTTGATCATGTTTTGGGCAATGAAAAAACTTGCAGATGTTCAGGGAATGTGTGACAGTTGCCTCTTTTCATGGAATGTTTGTATATGAGGTACGTATTGTGAGAATGACTTCAAACTCCGTATCATTGATCTCAATAAAAAAAAATTCCTTGAGCTATTATAGCATTAAGGTTTGCAAAATGATTGGCCTTTAGATGAAGGGATCATTTAGCATAATATTACTATGTGATGCCATAACACAAAACATGGTTAAAATTTGTAAATTTTGTAGTTTGATTATCCTAAATTGTTTTTTTCTGCAGATATGGGGAGCATGTGCTTGAAGCAAAACAACCACCAACCAACCGTAGACATTGTTACTATTAATAAAGGCCATTGCCCTGTCTTGGTCCCACTAATGTGGGATTGCTAGGCATTGAATGACATATAAATTACCTTTACAATTATTTGCACGAAGTGGGTCTTCTCAAATTAGGGCCTGCATTCTCATGTTTGATAATCCAACCTTCTTTCATATATTATTATCATTTTTATTTTTGTTGTCATACTTATTACATATCATTCCACTGCATACCCATAAAAGTTTTACATGCTTTAGGTGATCAATTTTTGTGTCTTATTTACAGGAACAAGGAATTTTACTTTGTCTTCTTTTTGGTCCATATTCCAGGAAAGCTGCTACTTCTGCACTAAAAAGTCTTGAGCAACTACAGCAGAGTCAGTATACAAGTAATGCATTATCACATAAGAGGATTTCAGGTGGTATTAATGGAGGTCTAATAAATGATGCTACCGTGAAGTCTTTGGATGTTAGAAGGGACTTTCTATTTCCATTTTCTCGTCTACTGCACAACACGAGACCTGTTGGACGTGAGGTATTTGGTTGATATTAAAGGCAGCACCTAATTTTCATAATGCTTATCGGGATGTTATTTAACACCTAATATTAATATCCAGATATTTTTGTGTTTCAGGATACCCTGCAGCTGTTGATCTCGATCATGCTTTTGGCAGATCTTTCCGTCACCCTCCTTACATTGCTTCAGTTCTATTGGATGTCTCTTGGGGCTTTTCTTGCTGTCTTGCTGATTCTTCCTCTATCCTTGCTTTCTCCCATCCCAGCAGGCTTGAATGCCTTATTCAGTAAAGGTCTCAAGAGAGCTTCACTTGCTCGCATCTATGCATTATGGAATGCTGCGTCTCTGTCAAACACGGTAAGTTTTACCCAGTGTCCAGTAGATTTTGCAAAATTACCACTTGCTTGTGTTGCTCCAAATGAAATTGGCTTAATTATGTTATTTTTAGGTTGTTTTCTATCCTTTGAGCATTTAGCCAAATGTCATAAGCCACCTGAAGAAATTATTATGAATAAAATTTCTTTCACAAATTTTCTGTTATAAATGGAAAGGAACTCTCATATAGCTCCAAAATTGATCAAAATGGCCTTTACCTGGACTTTACTTACATTTCCTTTCAGTGGATGTTCAACCCCTTGCCTAGACTTTACTTGATAGGGCTCCCAATGGAAGACCATGGTGTCCTCTCTCTCTCTCTCCCTCTCTTGCCTGGACTTTACTTGATAGGGCTTCCAATGGAATCTCTCTCTCTCTCTCTCGTTTTCTTCCTCTTGTTCCATTATAGACAATTTTGTTATATTTCCATCCATCACAGGGCAACATTTAGACTTATTATCCGCCAAGTAGTCCAAAATTTAATAAAAAGGGAGAAAGCCACCATCTAACCACGAATAGGAGAAAGTGCATCCAAAAAACACCTAGAAAACGTTATGATTTATTAAAACTGCATAATCAGTCATTCAATGAACAAAAAATAAAAATCTAGAAGACAAAAACTTCACTGTGCGAAGTTCATAGAACATCTAGAAGGCAATATATTGGAATACCTCCACATACAAACCTGAAGACAAAGGATTTAACTAACACCTAAACAACCATCTTCTCCTAGAACTTGAAGTTTGACCACAAGTTCAACATGAATGTAAGCATGTTAACACAGCATATGATAAATAAAATTCCTGAAAGATGAGATTTTGTACTAAAAAATCACACTCATCCACAAAAGAAGGAATAATGTCAGGTTATTACTAACAATCCACAACAAATATAAGTTTGAAGAATCAACAGTGTGCTGTAAGTTTGAAGTTTTTGGAATATTGCTTTTACTCCACTTCTTTCCTTTCACTTGGCATCATTGTTTTAGGCAGTTGTATTTGACTCTGTATCTGTTCTTTTGTATTTATTGGTTTCTTGCAGTAGATACCTTGGGAACACGTGAAGTGGAGCAAAAAAGTGTCACTGAGAGTGGACTACTATTTAGTATATATATATATTTCATTTACATACTTGTTTAATCCAATGCCATTTTAACTGCAACTGCACTTGGTTAATATTATTATCATTACGTTTTGTGTTCAGACAATGTAAAAATAATATGACATCCATTCCAAAAATTGGAGAACTATAATATTCTATTTTGTAAAACAAAACTGACCATTACAAAATCCAATGGCAAAACGCTATCTACCTCGTTACTGTATACTAGTAAATCATAAAAACTAATGTCCTAACCCTCTCATTACTACTCTGTAATACCTCAATCTATGTCAACTACATGAAATGTGTCTCGAGTAGCTACATTAGGTCCTATGTTGTCTTTGAATTTTTGAACGCGGCTAACATATGCATTCTCCCATTCTGACGCACAAGGGTGATGGTGAACTCGCCAAAGCACGGCAATGGGAGGAACTGGATGACCAGCTTCCAGAAACACCTGCACATACATCCAAAAAATTACATATCTTTACCAAATACATAAAATTTGCAATTACACAAATATTAGACAACAATGTTTGGTTATTTTCATAACTTCTACCTGCACAAAATGATTTCCATTGACAAATCCAATGGCAATCTCGCGACGATCAGCTAGGGTTACCGGCGGTGATCTCAAAGGTAAGAAAGTGAGACACTGTTGCAATGACAAGTGGTACAATACTACATTATAAAATGATGCAATAAGATGGCCCATGTCAGGCATAGTCATCCAACGATCAAAGCCTGCGCTATTTTCAAAATATGAAAGGATGTGTGTCAGCTCCTTAACCCTCTCATGCGACCCAAATAGTACGACGTATTCATCTCTGTGATTATTCAATTCAAGTAGCAGATCACGCCTAACTTGCACCCAGTCATTCTCTCCAAGACCAAGTAAACCTGCAATAGCTCGAAATCCACAATTCCCATCACCATCTACATCCTTTATCAACTTTATAAATGGTATTAACATAGGCGGGAAATCAGCAGCATATGCACTCGGTAAACTTATTCTTGTACGATATGTCTTTGTTTTCACATTCCGCTTCTTCTCATGCACTTTTGAAGCTCTCTTTTTCTTTGACTGACTGGAAGCTAATGTGCTTTGGCTATCATGCTCATCATCAACCAACTCAAATGCACACGGGTTACGACGACAAGATATATCAATTTTCTTATGTCCTCGACGTGGATTAGGTTTCACATCGGGCTCAATAAAAAAAGTGCTGGCTGGATTTGCAATTTCCCTCAACTTCTTCAACATATCCAATTGCGTGGCAATATCAGAATCTTCGAACCGCTTTAAAATCAACTCAAGTTCTGGGATACAAGTCAATTCCAACTTGTGTTCCTTCGGATTATGCACACATATAGTAAGGCGCGTCCAATGTACATGTATGTTACTGAGTGGAATAGGACGACCTTGTCTCGTGTAATCTGCAATCTCGTGAGCACAAGGTAAACCATGTGTGCGCCTAAGAACACACCCACATGTTGCAACATCAATTCCAACTGAATTTGATCTCTTGCTCTCTGCTAACACATACTCCAACGCACAAATAGACACATTACCCCGGAGCTCTTTGAATTGAGAAGGTTTGAATTGATATTGTACAGTTGTCAAACTCTTCTCGAATGATGCTTTAATTTGAATGTGCTGCAACTCAAGTAGACAATGTATTTTTTCAAATGAAACCTCAAATGTCGTTTGACTTGAACCTAATTGCCTCTTCAATCTAGCATGAGCACTCTCAACCCTGTTCATATGGATGTAAACCAAAATAGTCAAGCATAATAATTAAAAATAACAATATGATTTATTAAAAATAAAAAATAAAAAAAACAAATCTTACCGATTGGTTGTAACATTGCCAAAATGCATACACATGTCTGTATGTACCGCAATGAATTTTTCTTGATACAGATTCAACCAACTCACAGTAACATATTTGATTGCCTCCGGATAGTTACTGAAATCCTTATGTAGTGTTGCAAGGTGATCATTGTATTCCTCTTCAGTGGATGACAATATCAAATAGTTCCATGCAGTGTTAAACTTGTCCCATATTTCTTTTGTCTCAAACATTTTCTTGCATTTTGTCAATACATTTTTATTAATATGCCAACGACATAACAAATGTCGAGCATTCGGGAAGGTGTTGTCAATGGCATTCATCAAAGCAAGCTCTCTGTCTGTGACAATGACTTCAGGTAAAACACTGTCGTCCATAAGATCACGCAATGCTTGTAACGCCCATGCATAATTATCAACCCGCTCAGTTTGCAAGTATGCGATAGCCACGGAGAATGTCATATGAGTTGATGTTACTCCCACAATTTCAAGAAGAGGAAGCCGATATCTATTCGTCTTATATGTGCAATCCATAATCAACACACGAGGGAATGTACGAAGCAAATCCAAACTCACTGGATGTGCCCAAAACAAGTCCGTGACAGTCATAGAGCCTTCCTCACATCGATGACGCTCAATGTACTTATGTTTCGCTAATTCACCCAGTAGTTGTTGCATCTGGGATCTACCAGCTTTCTGTAGAACCCTACATCGATGTCGTACATTGTAAACTGTCTTCATTGTGCTCATATTAAGGGCATCCCTCTGTTTGAGTGTAATGAGTATCTCTTTTGGTCTTACTAGGCTCTTTGACATATCAACTAATAGCGACTTTTCATTAGCTGATAATCTCCCTGCATATGAATGTCCTTGGAGATGCTCCGCCGCTGGATGATTATGCAGCCCGCAAACTACATTCAATGTCCATTCATCGTTTGTTTTCAACTTGAATGCCCTCAAATCAAATGGACATTCGCACTTCTTCGTACCAGTTTGTCTCAATAAGTCTTTTGGGCCATCTTTCAGCTTTTTACGCAATCTATACTTCCCACTCCGCTCACAAGCCAGAAAAATTCTTGGTCTCTTACGACCGCCACCATAGTCTGACGCCCTTATAATAATAACAAAGCCATTTATCCTTCCAATGTCTCGTACCCAAGTGAGTAATTCATCTTTACTGTCGAAAACCTATATATGATGTCACATAACTTTCATAATAACAAACTAAACAAACTAACTAATGCAAATTTATGAACTTACAAATTTTATGTTAAAAATTACCTGTTTAGCTGTAAAATGACTAGTACAATCCACCATAATATCCGATCGAATCTCAGGTTCTTCAGTGCATGCCATCTGAATAGGAGGGGAAAAACTGTAATTCGGTTCTACAGTTCCGAAATAAATAAAAAAATTCGGCAACCGACTTCCGAAAATAATAATAACATTCGGAATCCTAGAACCGAATGTATTGATTTTGTTCGGCACACAAATACCGAAATAAATTTAAAAAATCGGCATATAACTAACGAAATAATTATATTACTTCAGCATCGAATTACCGAATTAATTTAATAAATTCGGCCCTAGATCACCGACTAAAAAACGCAAAAAATAAAAAAAATTACTCCATGATTTTTACCTTTTCAACACTGATTCTGCTGTCACCATTGCTTGAGTTTGAACTGGCATAGGTTTGCAACTCTTCCATATCAAAATCAAATAAAAAATATTGAACTAATAATTAAACGATGTTAATAATTTAGTATAAACTTAAAGATTAAAGCAATAGAGAAGATGTTTTGTTTGCAAATAAGAGAGAAGAGTACAGAGTGTATAACAAGCAAAGTGACTTCAAAAAAAAATTAGGGTTTAATTTTTTTATTTCAAATAGTGTATATTGAGATATTTTAATTTTTAAAGGATGTGTACAGAGAATTTATATATATAATAATAGGGGGTTGATCAATGACTATTATAGTAGATTTCAAATAGGATATAATTGTCATTAATTTATTTTTTCATTAAGTGTGTTGACTGAGTATATCAGGGTGTTGGAAATAGAATTTCCCTTATAATTCACATCCTTAGACATGCAATTCCACAACAACGACATAACTAAACTAACCATGACTAATCACAAGTCCCACGGAATTTAATTAACCTAATTTGACTTCCATTAGAGCCTAATTAATTATATTTAAATTTATCAGTCTGAATCAGATTTTTTAATCAAACTCTCAAAAGGCTCCAAATATCAAATTAAGCTTATTTCTATCATCAATTTTGATTTCTCGCATTAGTAAAACCTTCAATTTCAAGTCAAACTCAAGGTCTTTGTCAATAAATTACATATTCAAATTGAATACCTCATAAATAAATTTAATTTGCAATAATCTTAATACCCACTCCTCATAATGTAATTAACTCCAATTCGGACCCAATTAATCAAATCTCAATTTTACAAATCTGAATTGAATATTTAATTAAACTCCCACATGGTCTAATACTCGAAATTAAAATAATCTGACTCACTAATTATTCTTTCTTGAGCCAATTAGACTTTCAATTTCTAATTCCAAAATAAATCTTCAATAGAATCGTATACGAATCAGTCTCCATAATTTTTATAATTTCCAAATTAAATCAGAATAGTAAGCAATTAAAATTCAAATTTCCGTCATTAATTAAATATAAAGTATTACACGATAGGGTGATCACAATGTGATACTCTTGTTTTGATTGAAAAACTATATTATGTTCAATTGCTTGCATGCTTGGTTTTGCTAAAACTTGCAAGTGTTCATTCATTAACCATTTTGCTATATTACTATTCATTGAGTTTTGGCTCACCCCTTTACCTTAAATGTATGTAGGTGAGTAACACGAAGGGCAATGTTAGAGTTTGCATTTGAAGATTTTTAAGATAGCCTTCTTGGAGTTGTCGCTTGGGCGGAGTCTACATTATGAAATTGTATCTTGTGAATGGATGTATTTAATTTACTTGTGTAGGTAATGTAAACATGATGTATATGTAATATTTTAGTTTTAGTTATGCACTGCTCAATGAACAGGTTTATTTTATGATTAGTTGTTGTAAAAAAAAAAACTTCTGCTTGTGGCCCCAGTATTCTATTAAATATTTTGTATTTTGTCAAGATAGGCTTTCGTTAATCTAAATTATTGGCCAGTCACCTCTCTAATTCTTAGGGGCAAGTCAGGGTTGTGACAAAAGTGGTATCAGAGCACGAGTTACTTTACCCACACATACTCGTCCATTTGAGCATTAGGATTCCTTAGAATAAATTTTTAGGAATGCATTCATATTTTGCATATATTTGTATTTAGGTATGTGATGTTCAAGTTTAATATAGCAAGTTAAGAAGTGAGAGGAGATGTGAAATTTGATATTGTAAGGAATTAGAATCTTTGATGGGAGTTATGTTGGTTATAAGTATGCAAGTTGTGGGGATGTTGGAGGAAGCCAAAGTGTTATGAATATTGTTCGACAATCAAATGAAGTTGTATGAAGTAATGATGATTGTGAAATAAGATGAGTGTTTGGTATAGGAGCGTTTATTGTTTAGACGGGTAATTTATGTGTGAAGTGTTGAACCTTAGAGTTCCATACCCTTGTTGAACAACCTTGAAAGTCCGATTGGAATCACATTCCACCGGCGTAGCTTCGAATCGGAAATTCTAGGCAGGTTCCATGGGAATGAGTAGCTTACTCTACCAATGCCCATTGTATGTCTTATATGTTTTGTGTTTTATTCTAAGTTAGATAGTTTGGTCTAACGTCATAGATATTATCTCAAGTGTCATAAATCCTTTTCGAGTGTCTTTAGAAGAAGAAGAGGAAATATTACAGAATGTCATGAAAAGCCGCAAGATCTAAAGGAGGAGTTAAGTGGTAAGACAGAGGAGATTGTAGGATATGTCTATGAAGTGCAATATTAGTTGTTAAGAAAAAATTGGAAGGTCAAGCACTTTTAAGCAAGGCATAAGTTATTCCAAATGTTCCACATGTTATAAGTATCATAGAGGGTTGTTTTATCGACCATTTGGGGTGTGTTTCAGATGTGAAGAAAGTGGACATCAAGCGAAGGATTAACCGAAAATCTAAGGAAATTTTAAGTTCGGTAACCAGTTTAGAGATTAGTACCTAACCCAATTATTAAGTGATAGGATCATTAGGAGTATTTTAAGCATGTGTATAGGGTTTTGAGTTGGTTATGTTATATATGTTTTTATTTGAATATTTCCCAAATATTATGTGATACATGCCCTGAGTATACAAACGAGATTGTTAGGATTGTTAGTATGTCATTGAGACCGAAATCAATTGGAGGATTAACCAATTAAGTGCAATGGAAACTAGCATGTTTAATATTTGTTTAAGGATGAACTAACTTATTATGAACATATTGTCCTTAGTATTCCTCAAGAACATTAGAAAAGAAATTTTTTATGACGAACGTGAACGAATTGACCTAATAGGAAAAGAAGATATAGTAAATCCCTTACTTTGTTTTGACTACATAACATGAATAATTGATAGATGAGAATGAAATTATGATCTCATGAGAAACTAAATAAATAAATTCAAAAACCAAATCTTAACCTATTAATAAAGAAATCTCTTGGTGTTACCATAATAAGATCGTACTTAAGAAAAAAGGTAATACAATGAACTTCTTTTAATTATAAATGCCTGTGTCAAAGGATCCCTTCAAAACTTAGAAATTGTAGTTAACTAATTCATAATGGATTGAAAAGGGTTAAAAATTTAGCCTTAAAGAATAATTAGATAATATTTCTTTTGTTATTTGATAATTGGTAAAGAGTTCAGAAAATATATATAAATGAATAAGAATTTGAATAAGTGTAGGCCAATGAAACTTAAATTAGCAATATAAGTGTAATGTCAGTTAATAAGAAAGTAAACAAGAGAATTAATGAAATCACTTTTAAAATGCAGAATGTAGACCCGTTATAAAAACTATTCAGCTAATTAAAAATGATAGCATGAGTTAGTTAAAAGTGATTTAGACAACTAAAAGGACAGAAGAGCAAAATTAAAGAATGAATTAGTTTCAAAGCCTATCTAGTGTGAACAAAGAACGTCAAGAACAAAAAACTTGAATTTAACAAGAACATACTAATTGAAGTTAGGATAAGAGAATCAGATCGCTTTAAAGATTTGAAATTGAGAGCAAAAATTCCACCATAGGCTAGGAGATATAATACTAATAATAATAATAATAATAATAATCTTACTTAAGTGCGTAACAAAACCGAACCACTTTTCTAAGGATAAATTTTGAGGACGAAATTTTTTAAGGAGAGAAGAGTATAACGACCCGAATAATACCACTTATGGAAAACATACTACAATCCATAGTTAAATGCTTTAAACCAAATTAGTTATCGTATAGTATTAGATAGTTAACTAAATGGTTGGAAAAGAATATAGATAATAAGTTTTGACCATATGAGTTCCCTTGTCAATTGGTGAAAGTTAAAAAGTGATCACCTACTAAGTTGTCAAAGTCAATATATACCACACCAAATACAGTATTACATGACATAATATAATTTAATAATTATATAATATTCTAGAAATGGAAATATGAATTATTAAGATGGAATGTTCGAATATAAATATAATGGTAAAGAATTTAAAAGAAGGATATGTGATTAAAATTCTGAGACTTGAACAAATTGGATCAATTTTAAGGAAAGTATTTATATTAAATTTTAATGTATAAAATTGAGCTAGAGGATAACTTCAAACTTGGAACTGAAATATTTATGCATCTTAGAAACTCTAATTGAAGAGCTTAATAGCTTAATTTGATGTTTAGAATAGTTTAGAAAATTTGTTGAAAAATCAATCAGGTTAATGGAAATTAGACTAGTGTAATTTAATTCAATTGGAATCAAATAGGTAATGAAGATTTAAAATTGAATCTGATTAATTAAACTGAATCAACGTTAATGAGTTAATGAAAGTAATTAAATTAAAGGCCTTTGTGTAAATCTGGTGATGTCAATTTAATAAATAAAAACAAGTGAGATCAGTATAAATTTGAAATTGTGTTTGATTTGTGTGAGCTTTATGTGCCTAATTTGTATAATAAGTTGTTAACAATTTTATTCTGAATCAAAAATTGAAAGCCAAGATGACTTAAGAAATCATAAGTGACGAGCTAAATTGAATCAGTGTAATATATAGAATCTTAAGGAAAATTTATTAAAAAATTTGATTCATATTAATAAAATTAGATATGATTAAATTAAGTCCCAATTGTAAATAATTAAAAGAATGAAGTTAAGTGGTAATTATAATTAATTAGCATTAAAGAGTAGTTAATTAAATTAATATGTAATTAGGAAACTAATCTAATCTTATTTAAATTAATTAAAATATTGGTGTATGTTTGAGAGAATTCTATAAAGTTTGGGAGTGTCGTTGACTTTTCTAGCTAATTTACGTACAACCCATTCATTTTGCTGGAGGAGTCTAGGACTTAGAGAGAAGGAAAAAAGAAAGATGTGTACACCTCATTTTGATCCACTTTAAGATTTGAATATTTTTTTTAAAATATTTAGTGATAAAAATTGAAATATGCTATATTGCAAATTTCTAAACAGAAAAGTCAGATTTAAGTTTTAAACTCAATCTTTAACCGTTTTGGCCAAATTATGTTATATTGTGTTTACACATATTTTTGGTTTTTTTATTTAATAATAATAATAATAATAATAATAAAAGGGAAAAAAAGGAAGTGCACAGCGTAGGCGCACCTAATTTAATCATGCATATATGCATATACATATATATTATTACATGAATAAAAAAAGGGACAAAGTGCGTGGCTAAGGCGCACTTGATTTAATCATACATACCTAATATAGATAAATATGGTTCTTTGATGATGGGTGTCGGTCATTTTGTTTATCTTTTATTTTTTGCTTTTACTTTATATGGCTATAAATGGTGTAAGACTTGAGAAGAAGAGGGAGAGGCTCAGAAGATGAATAAAATGAGAGAGGAAGAGAGAATTGTTAAAAAAAACATAGTGAGTTTGTTTCGTCAAAATTATTTTCTTCCAATACCTTTCACATACCACCTTCACCGTCATACTATCTTTTAAAGTTAAAATTCAAAATTTCTTGCTGAGATTCCAAAAACATACGCTATAACCGTGAGGGTGTAAAGAAGAAAGTTTGATAATCAGAAATTTTACTCTTTCTTCCAAAGGTGAAATTTCACAATTTTCTCAATTATTTTCTTTCTAATTCTCTTGTTTTAATTATGTGACATTTGGGTTGCTAAAAATGGATGATTGATGAAATTTCTCTACTAATTATATTATATTATATATTATTATATTGTACATATATCTTTTGGTACAATGGTGGGTGAAACCACCACTATATTTATCATAAAAGAAAAGAAAATAAAAAGAAACATGAAAGTTGTCTGAAACATATGCTTGGGTGTTATTTCCTGCTGGTATTACTGTTTAAATATTGTCTACAGAAAAATACTTCACAAGGTTTGGCTTGGCTTAGTAGTTAAGATGTTGGGTGTTGGGGCTTTGGTCGTGGGTTCAAAACCTCATAATAATATATTTGTCTTTTTGTTTTATTTTTTTATTATATATTACTATTTGTGCATGATGATGTTAGCATGATGCACCGCTGACATCAACAAACGAAATATTCTTTGTTTCACAGAATATTCCTTGGTGTTAACGGAATATCTCATGAATTCTGAAAATTGCACTATGCCCCAAAATGTTCAAATAATTGTGGTGTGGCCCGACTTTCCGGGAGAATTTTTAGTAAGGCCCCCAGAAATGCGGCGAAGTTATTCTTAGCTAAAAGGACCATTTCGAAAACAACTGTGAAGTTAGAATTGTGAAATTCTGAATGATTTTTTTTAAAGATTGTCAGATTAAGCTTTAATTTTGGCCACAAACAAAATGAGATAATTTGTGAATATTTATTAGATTTTTCAATTGATAATTTTTGTATATATTATATCATTTCTCTTAGAAATGTTTTGTTTGCTTTGTTTTGGACTTGCCACATGAAAAATAGGAATTCCCAAATGATTTCCAAAGGTGAAATAGAGCAGCAAATAAATTTTCGGTGGATGATCTCAAAAGCGTATGCAGTTTCTGCTTTTCTTTTTTCTTTTGAGTGTTTGTGAGGATTTTTTTTATATTGTGTCGTAATATTTATTCATCTCCCACTAATTTGTAATATTTAAAGTGTTGTAATAATTCTCCATCCCCACTTCTTATCTATCTCATTCTTTAATCGCTTTCCCTAACTGTACATATGTATATTCTTGTATGCCACACATATTCATGCTTTTACATACATGATTTATGCTTAGATCCGACTAAATTTGCATTTTTGTGCTTTAATTAATTATTACATGATTTTGTGCGCTATCGCATGTTTTTCAACGTGTCATGTTTTAAAAGCCGGATCTTTAGAAGTATTCTTGTGTATGTATTGCATTAGGATTTTGTGTGTATGTATTGCATTAGGATGTATTGCATTAGGATTTTGTATATAGGATCATGCATATTTTACTAATTTTGTTTTGTAGTTGTTCGAGGGACGTCGGTAAATATGTAAGTTTTTATGCTTTATCATCCCGTTTGTGTTCGTTTTTCTTATTATGTTTAGCATCCTACCATGTGACTACTTACTTATTTGATATAACTATATGAATGTCAGAGGATAGAGGTTGTGTCGCTTAATTTTGAATAGTGTTGATTTTCATATTTGAAAACTCAATTTATTTGGGTTTTACATCTCCAAAACTCTTTCAAAACTACATGAAATCAATTATTCCAAAATAAATGACATAGTCTATACTTGTATGTTTCACATAGTAATTTTTAGGATTTTAAATAATCGAACTATGAATATATAAAATAAATAAAATTCATATCATGGTTTAGTAAAGGCCGATCTTTTGATCAGGTGAGTAAGGGTACTCAATTAATGACCTTCCCCTCTCATACCTAAGGTTCCAAACCGAGACAACTTTGGTTATGACGAACAGTGGCCTTGGCACGAGTCATGTATTTCCTAATTTCCCAAAATATTAGGTGGCGACTCTGAGATCTGATGACGCAATCTATTTATGGCAAATGTTTTTGCAATAAAATGGATTTTCTAAAATTGCCAAATGTGGACTCTCGTCTACGTTTCACATTGCACTTGTGAGACTAGATCAAAGAAATCGAGAGTCCAAACTGTTTAACGCACACAGGTAGCCCCCGGGCATGTTACAGTTTCTGGCGACTCTGCTAGGGATTTTATGAAACCTTGACTCAAACTCCATGATATGACTTTTATTTTCAATTATATGTTTATTGCATGTATGCGTTGGTGCACTTAAAGTCCCTGTGGTGCCTAGATACTGGTGGGAGCATAGGCATACTTTTTGTGACACTACACCTATCTTTACGATACTTTAGAGGCCTTGTGTTGTAACCTTTTGAGATCTCAAAGGTTCTTAGACTTCGAATAGAGGCTATATTAACTCTTCTAATTTCCTGGAATCTTTGTTGGTTATGACCCAAAGAACTCTTTTGTCGCGCCACCTTGACTTCAACCCCTAGAGTAGAGCCAACCTTGTACATATAGTGAGCTATAGTGCCTTTCAAAATTAGGACAGGATGCTCTCCCATTTCTAAGATGTATGATGCCGCTTGTTTGAATAGTGAACCCTAGATCATTTCAAAAGCTAGGACAGGGTACGCCTACCCCCATAAGGGTGTTTGTTTTTTTTCTTGCTATGTGTCATGTGCAATGTATTGGATCTATACAAGGGTTCTCAAATTTGAATGAGTGGTTCAAGCATTTTAGTTTGTGAGGTTGAGTTTAGTTTTTCAGTGATGTATGCAGTGGTCAGTTGTGTGAATTGGACAGAAGTGCTTCCAGAATTCTAATTTGATGTCCTATTTTTGTTTTTGCAATGTGGTTGTAGCACTATAGCTTAAGAGTAGTCTATTATCCCCCAAGTTCTGTAAGACTCGCATCGATAGACTGTTCAAAGTACCCTTCCTTCGCCAACTACATCATCTCTAATAACCTCCCTAGAATCAGTGATGGCTCAAATTCTAGAGAATATAGCAAACATGTTTTTATCCCTCCAAAGAAGCACAGATGCTATCGCCAATACGGTTACCACTCACAGTGATGCTCTCGCTAAATTGCAACACCCCAATCTAGGATGTCCACTGCCCAACCACCTCTGGTGACTCATCCCAATCCACATCCACCTGCTAATGCCAACTCTTCAAAAATCAACACAGTCGTTGCCATCACTACCACCATTACCAATCCCTTTGGCAATACTGGCCCACAAATAGTCAAGTCAACTCGACCCCCAAATAAACCCTTTTATCCACTCCACATGTCTCTAACTCGTGCTATGGAAATCCTCATAGAAAAGGGGCACCTCAAGCTCCTTGATCCCCGACCTTTCCCTGATATTCTACCAGCTATACATGAACCCAATAAATATTGTGCCTTTCACCAACAACATATTCATGAGACTGATCGTTGTTTTTGCTTACGCCATGAGATTCAAGATCTCATCAACAGTAAAGTCATAGCCCCGCTTCAATGCCAAAGACCCAAGGTCATCACCTCACCCAAAAAAACCACAAAATCTACTGATGATAGGTCAATAAACTTGGGGGATAATGCAACTAGCTCTGTGATCGGGAGATGAACCACCTGCTGATTGCACACAGTTCGTTCCAGATGTGGTGGATGACACGCACTGTTTTAGCAATTTGAGAATGATTTCATTTTACTTTCTGAATTGAGTGTTAAATCTGAGTTCGATTCCACCCAATCTGTAGAATTGGGATTTTGAGTCATTCTAGCAAGTGTAAATCTGTTGATTTTGGGAATGCTAACCTAGACATTTCTGTCATGTCTAGGTCTTCTTTGTCATTTTCTTTTGAGTCTGTTGTCATCGCTGAGTCATAGTTTCTTTTCAATAAAAGTGTCATAGATTCTGTCTACTTCTCTGTGCCTTTAATTCATTACATTGACCAAAAATTACAAAACTTTTTTCCAAAACTTTAATAAAAATGAAGAGGAAGAAATTCCTTGGTATTTGCAAATTTTGATTGACTGAGAGGAAGAGAGGTATGTTAAGCCCCTGATGAATGAGATCATTTCTGTTAATGTGGGTACTGAGAAGGATCCTGGCTTGGTCCAGATTGGTTCTATATTGTCTTCATAACAGCATGAGCGATTAGTCACTTTGTGAAAAGATTTCAAAAAATGTTTTTGCATAGTCCTATGAAGACATGCCTGGAATTGATCTTAAGATTGTACAGCATAGGATCCTCTCGACTTGAGGTCCAACCTCCTTAGCTTTCAAACCTTGATTTAGAATGTTCAGTAGTCAACCAAAGTATAAGACTTACATAGCTAGAATGGAGACAACCTTTGAACTAGAGACAAATAACGTCGGATGTAATTCAGATTGGAAGCAGCCCTTGAATTAGGGGCAATAAGGTCAAATGTGACGAAGATTCAAAGTGGATCATTTCTCAAGCTAATGAAGACCAAAAAAGAAGTCCAATCCCGGAATATGGGAGAATGAGTTTTATTACTGAAGGAGAATCAAGTTCCTATCCACTACACTATGGGCAAATTCGGACCCAGTTAGCCTAGTCCCTACATCATCGTGTCTATTTGGTCAAGTATAGCAGTCATTCTTATAGATTTAGATGGCCTAGAGATCTCGCAACCAATCAACATGGACAAGCTAAAATAAAAGTACCACCCTTGAGAGGCTCACTGGGCTGAAAACCCAGAAGGGTGACCCAGGCAAAAGTTAGAGCAGAAAAAAAAATAGAAAATGAAAAAAAAAAAACTGAATGAAAAAAATAGAAAAAAAAATGACAAAAAAATAGAAAAATAAAAAAATGAAAAAGCTCGCAAGGTTGAAAACCTCGGAAGGGCGGCTTTGGCAAAAGTTAGAGCACAAAAGGAGAGTGTTAATACCCGAGTGAACCTTAGCCGGAACTACGTAAGGCCTGATTCCTATCTTTGGGATACATAGGCAGCTTCATCCTGAAGTTCAGCCATAGCCATTTTCAACTCACTCATCTCGTCCATATTGTCTGATGTATCTTTAGTCGACTTGGTTGCCTTATCCGCGTTTGCATGGTTCGTCTCCGTTCCGCTCAGTTCAATTCAGTTCGATTCAACTTGGCTTCGTTTGGTTTGGTTCGGTTCGATTTAGTTCGATTCAGCCCAGTTTTGCTCTGCTTCGTTCAGTTTGGATCGGTTTGGTTTGGTTATCACTATTACTATAACAGAACCAATTCAGGATTATCTGGCATGGAACTATGCACCCCAATGGTTGATTCCATGTTGGTCGGGTAGTGGCCATTTACGAAAATAGGTTTTGATTATTTTGAATGAAGCTGACTAATTTTTCTCAAAAATTATTCCATTTTTGCAAAACCAGACCATTTTTTGGACTTAAAAAACGGAAAAAAATTGTAGTCCTCACAACTTGACTTACATGATTTCAAAACAGAAAATGGAATAAGTATGCTAATCTAACTCTCATGTTGATCAAAACATTTTTACAAAAAATCAAGAGAAAAAAGTAAAGACAATGAACTAGGGGCATAGTCGAGTCAGAGTTTCTGTCTTCTCCTCACTCGAGTCAACTATTCACCGCAGGAAGTTACTATTCATCTAGCGGGGTTTGATTCCAAGCATGTTGTTTCATCTTTCAGCTGGCACGATAACTTTTTGGCCAATTCATTAGTTCGTCAGCCATCTTTTTGGTCGGCCCACCAATTTCGATTTCAACCCATAATGACAAACTATAGAATCACGTAGGCTCAATGGTTGTGTTTTAAAGTCATGTTTTTTTAGTTCCTTTCATACTAGTCAGTGTCTATAAGTGTGTTTGGATCATTTTGCTCATTTTTATTTCGTTAAGTCATTCTTTGATTCTGGTCAGTATGGAATCAATGTCTAATTCAGAGTTCAAATTTCAATCATTCTCAAACAATCAAACAAATTGTTTTCAAGCTCAAAGTGATGTGCCAGTCACGCCATTGATGTGCAAAAACAAAACTCATTTATTGAAGTCAGGGAATGAAATCGCCAATTACAGAGGAAAAAAAAGAGTAGCATTTTCTCAGTTTTCCGGCAGCAGCCTGGCGGCCAAGATTACAACCGGCTTCATTTGCACAGCTTCATTGCCCGACTTTACCATCAGCTGCCTCGCATCATCTTTACTCCTTTGAATCTCTTGAAGACTCTATCTCGGCCTTGGCAGAGCTTCCGAATAAGATTATTCCTCACCGGCCATCAAATTGGTTATACGAAAGGAACTTCGAATTGGGCCGCAGAGGTAGCTTGTCGTTTCAATTCTTTGTTCTTCTTTTTCAGTGCACTAATTTCTAATCGAGAGTCCTTGTACATACGTTGGAGCAGGGAGAGTTGTGCAGTTAACTGATGTACATCAAATGTCATGTTCTGCATTCGACGGGACAAGTTGGAGACCACAATCATGGTCTCCACACATGACCTCAGCGTATACAAATTTGTTTTGATGTCAGACTGTGCCGCCATTATTTGCTCAACTGACATCGCTAGAAAGCTGCAAACAGGGAAAAAAAGGAAGAGCCCGCGGTTGAGGTTCAAGGGAGTTAGAATCGGTCAACTCTATCGTGGACTCGTTCGGGTCTAGAAAAAGAGTGAGAGAACCATGTGAAGTGGCCATGGCAGAGAAGAGTATTGCAAAAGAGAGAGGTTGTAGAGTGATGACAGAGAAAGTTTGCAAGCTTTTGTTTTGACTCTCTCGTAGGCCTCAACTTAAGAAGAAAGTGAAGAAGAAGAAAAAGACAAAGAGGAGAAACATTGGGATAAGGCGTTGAAGAATCAGGGCAACCTGTTGATCAGGCACCGCGATTGTTGAAATCGCGCACCAGACACAGCACTCGAAGAAAATGAAGAAAGAGAGAGAGACAAAAACAGGAGAGAAGAGAAAGATATGTATATGTATGTGTACGCTTGTATGTTTGTGTATTATATTATGTATGTATATGTCTGTGTACATGTAACTATGTGTATATTTTCTCCGTAGATGTATATGTGTGTATCCATATACACATATAATTTGCCTGTGTGTATATGTATACTTATGTAATACGTAGTTTGTATATCATTCGTGTGTATATGTAACCTTCCCCCTCTCCGTATGAGATACGGTCAGGAATGCCTGTTAGTTACACCACCTTTTCACCTTTCATGTGAGACGTGTTAGGATTTGAAGTTTACCTGGTTAAAACCTTCTCCCTCTCCGTATGAGATACGATTAGGCACGCATGTTGGTTACACCACCTTTGCTCATTTCACGTGAAACATGTTAGGATTTGAAGTTTACCTAGTTAAAACCTCACCCATTTCCGTATGAGATACGGTTAGGTAAGCCTGTTTGTTACACAATCTTTGCACCTTTCATGTGAAACGTTTTAGGATTTGAAGTTTACCTGGTTAAAACCTTCCCCCTTTCCGTATGAGATACAATTAGGTATGCCTGTTGGTTACACCACCTTTGCACCTTTCACGTGAAACATGTTAGGATTAGATGTGTTCCCAGTTAAAACCTTCCCCCTCTCTGTATGAGATACGATTAGGTACGCCTATTGGTTACACCACCTTTGTTCCTTTCACGTGAAACATGTTAGGATTTGATGTTTACTAGGTTAAAACCTTCCCCCTCTCCGTATGAGATACAGTTAGGTACGCTTGTTGGTTACACCACCTTTATTCCTTTCACTTGAAACGTGTTAGGATTTGAAGTTTACCAAGTTAAAACATTCCCCCTCTCTATATGAGATACGGTTAGGTATGCTTGTTGGTTACACCACCTTTGTTCTTTTCACGTGAAACGTGTTAGGATTTGACATTTACCCAGTTAAAACCTTCCCTCTCTCCATATGAAATACGGTTAGGTACGCCTATTGGTTACACCACCTTTGCTCCTTTCACGTGAAATGTGTTGGGATTTGATGTTTACCCAGTTAAAACTTTCCTCCTCTCCGTATGAGATATGGTTAGATACGTCTGTTGATTATATCACATTTCCTCATCTCGCGTTGAAACGCGATCGGATTTCAGATTACTGGGTTGAAACCTTCCCCGTTTACTGTATGAGATACTATTAGGTGCGTCTATTGGTTATACCACCTTTTCTCCTCTCGTGTGAGACACGTTTGGATTTGTTCACTTCTTCTCCTCTCACATGAGACACGTTTGGATTTGTTCACTATTTCTCGTTTCGCATGAGACGCGTTTGGATTTGTTCACTATCTTTCCTCCTTTCACATGAGATGCATTAGGTTATTGATTTACTCGGTTAAAAACATCAGGTGTGCCTGGTGTTCACACCATCTTTCCTCCTTTCACGTGAGACACGTTAGGTTATTGATTTAGTCGATTAAAAACATCAGGTGTGCCTAGTGTTCACACCATCATTTCTCCTTTCGTATGAGACGCGTTAGGTTGTTGATTTACTCAGTTAAAAATATCAGGTGCGCCCGATGTTCACACCATCTTTCCTCCTTTCGCGTAAGACGCATTAGGTTGTTGATTTACTTGGTTAAAAACATCAAGTGCACCTGGTGTTCACACCTTCTTTCCTCTTTTCCCGTGATACGCGTTAGGTTGTTGATTTACTCGGTTAAAAACATCAGGTGTGCCTGGTGTTCACACCATCTTTCCTCCTCTCACGTGAGAGGTGTTTGTATTTCAAGTTCATCATTTGTGTTGTGGCACATTTGTATGCGATGCACCCCTCTTTCATTTGTGCGGTATGCACATTTGTATGCGATGCACACCCTTCTTTCATTTGTGCGGTATGCACATTCGTATGTGATGCACCCCTCTTTCATCTGTGCGATATGCACATTTGTATGCAATGCACTCTCTTCTTTCATTTGTGCGGTATGCACATTTGTATGTGATGCACCCCTCTTTTGTTTGTCCGGTATGCACATTTGTATGCGATGCACCCCCTTCTTTCATTTGTACGGTATGCACATTTGTATGCGATGCACCCCCTTCTTCTATTTGTGCGGTATGCACATCCTTCTTTCATTTGTGCAGTATGCACATTTGTATGCGATGCACCCCTTTTTCATTTGTGTGTATGCACATTTGTATGCGATGCACCCCCTTCTTTCATTTGTGCGGTATGCACATTTGTATACGATACACCCCCTTTTTTCATTTGTGCAGTATGCACATTTGTATGCAATGCACCCTCTTTTATTTCATATCATTTGCATGAGTGTTGCCTCACTATATGTTGCATCTTGCATTGTACACATCATGCGCTTCCAAAATAAAAGAAAAAAAAGAAAAATTCGACTTTCACTTGCATTAGCATATCATTTGCATAATTACATGTTGCATCACTTGGCTACAATCTATTCACATCACTATTTGACACAGTTTATGCTGGCTCCCACTTTTTGGGTTGTAAAAACCACTCGTTTGTACTGGTTCTTTTTCGGGATGACGAAACTATCCCTTTCTCGGGTTAGCAGTCCAAGCCATTATTGGTTAATACCTCCATTTTCTTGGGTTGTTGGTTAAGACTATCCCTTGGTTAATATCTTCCTCATTTTGAGACCATCGGTTACATTTCGTTCTCTTATGTGGATGTATTCAGGTTGTATCCCTTGTTATGCTCCATATTACTTGTTGTATTGCATTACTCATGCACTTCTTCAAAAAAAAAAAAACAAAACAAAACAAAAAGAGAGAGTTCAATTTTCAATTGCATATCATTTACATTTTGCCCCTGAACTACGTTGATTTGATTCCTTGCAAAAGTATACGTAGGCAACCTTCAGGTTCAACTAATTACATCTGCATCTTGTTTGTTTGCCCAAGTCATACGGCCTTGTCAAAAGAGTCATCTTCGGGCTTTGATATTCACTCACGTTATGAAATGATTTCGAGCTCTGTCAAAGAGGGGCAACTGTAGACACCCCATTTTGACCGGCCGTAAGACTTTGGTGCTTTCTTTTGAACACCCGATGATGAAAATTGGAATATGTTATATAACGAATTTCTAAGCAGAAAAGTCAAATTTAAGCTTTAATCTCAACCTTCAACTATTTTGGCCAAATTATTTTATATCGTGTTTATACATATTTTTTTTTTTTTTATTTAATAATAATAATAAAATAAAAGAAAAAAAAAAGGAAGTGCGCAGCGTAGGCACACCTAATTCAATCATGCATATATATATATATTATATGAATAAAGAAAGGGACAAAGTCTAGCTGCACCTAATTCAATCATGCATATATGCATATATATATATTATATGAATAAAGAAAGGGACAAAGTGCGTGGCTGACGCGCACTTGATTTAATTATACATACCTAATATATCTAAATATGTTTCTTTGATGATAGGTGTCGGCCATGTTGTTTATCTTTTATTTTTTGCTTTTACTTTATATGGCTATAAATGGTGTAAGACTTGAGAAGAAGAGGGAGAGGCTCAGAAGAGGAATAAAACGAGAGAGGAAAAGAGAATTGTTTAAAAAACAGAGGGAGTTTGTTTCGTCAAAATTATTTTCTTCCAATTTCACATACCACCTTTACTGTCATACTATCTTTTAAAGTTAAAATTCAAAATTTCTTGCTGAGATTCCAAAACATACGCCATAACCGTGAGGGTGTAAAGAAGAAAGTTTGACAATCAAAAAATTCACTCTTTCCTCCAAAGGTGAAATTTCACAATTTTCTCATTTTTTCTTTCTATTTCTCTTGTTTTAAATATGTGATACTTGGGTTGCTAAAAATGGTTGATTGATGAAATTTCTCTACTAATTATATTATATTATATATTATTATATTGTATATATATCTTTTGGTACGATGGTGGGTGAAACCACCATTATATTTATATAAAAGAAAAGAAACATGAAAGTTGTCTGAAGCATCTGCTTAGGTTTTTCTTGCTGGTTTTACTGTCTAAATATTATCTGCAAAAAATTACTTCCCAAGGTTTGGCTAAGCTCAGTGGTTAAGATGTTGGGTGTGGGGCTTTGGTCATGGGTTCAGAACTCCATAGCAATATATTTGTCTTATTGTTTCATTTTTTTTTATATATTACTATTTATGGACGATGATGTCAGCATGATGCACCACTGACATAAGCAAACACAAATATTTCTTTTTACAGAATATTCCTTGGTGTTAACGGAATATCTCATGAACTCTGAAAATTGCACTATGGCCCAAAATTTTCAAATAATTGTGGTGTGGCCCAACTTTTTGGGATAATTTTTAGTAAGGCCCCCAGAAATGCGGTGAAGCTATTCCAAGCTAAAAGGACTATTTCGGACACAGCTATGAAGTTAGAATTGTGAAATTTTGAATGGTTTTTTTTTAAAGATTGTCGGATTAAGCTTTAATTTTGGCCACAAAAAAAAAGAAAAAGAGATAATTTGTGAATATTTGTTAGATTTTTCAATTAATAATTTTTGTATATATTATATCATTTTTGTTTGCTTTGTTTTGGACTTGCTACATGAAAAACAGGTATTCCCAAATGATTTTCCAAAGGCGAAATAGAGCAACAAACAAATTTTCGATGGATGATCTCCAAGGCTTATGCAATTTCTGCTTTTCTTTTTTATTTTGAGTGTTTCTAAGGATTTTTTTTTTTTATATTGTGTTATAATATTTATTCATCTCCGTCGAATTCGAAATATTTAAAGTGTTGTAATAATTCCCCCTCCCTAGTTCTTATCTATTTCATTCTTTAATCGCTTACCTTAATTGTACATATGTATATTCTTGTATGCAATGCATATTCATGCATTTACATACATGATTTATGCCTAGATCCGGCTAAATTTGCATCTTTGTGCTATAATTGATTATTACATGATTTTGTGTGCTATCGCATGTTTTTCAACATGTCATGTTTTAGAATCCGGATCTTTACAAGCATTCTTGTGTATGTGTTGCATGAGGATTTTGTGTGTATGTATGGCATTAGGATTTTGTATATAGAATCACGCATAGTTTACTAATTTTGTTTTGTAGTTGTTCGAGGGACGTCGGTAAATATGTAAGTTTTTATGCTTTATCATCCCATTTGTGTTCGTTTTCCTTATTATGTTTAAGCATCCTACCATGTGGCTACTTACTTATTTGATATAACTATATGAATGTCAGAGGATAGAGGTTGTGTCGCTTAATTTTGAATAGTGTTGATTTTCATATTTGAAAACTCAATTTATTTGGGTTTTACATCTCCAAAACTCTTTCAAAACTACATGAAATTAATTATTCCAAATAAATGACATAGTCTATACTTGTATGTTTCACATAGTAATTTTTAGGATTTTAAATAATCGAACTATGAACATATAAAATAAATAAAATTCATATCATGGTTTAGTAAAGGCCGATCTTTTGATCAGGTGAGTAAGGGTACTCAATTAATGACCTTTCCCTCTCATACCTAAGGTTCTGAACCGAGACAACTTTGGTTATGACGAACAGTGGCCTTGGCACGAGTCATGGGTTTCCTAATTTCCCAAAATATTAGGTGGCGACTCTGAGATCTGATGACGCAATCCATTTATGGCAAATGTTTTTGCAATAAAATGGATTTTCTAAAAATTGCCAAATGTGGACTCTCGTCTACGTTTCACATTGCACTTGTGAGACTAGATCAAAGAAATCGAGAGTCCAAACTGTTTAACACGCACGGGTACCCCTCGGGCCTGTTATAAGAGGGAACACTGAAAGAAACACACACATACACACAAAGAGAGAGATAGAGAGAGAGAGAGAGAGAGAGAGAGAGAGAGAGAGATATAGACAGATTACCTTCATCCTGGGGGGAACTTGATGGAAGGCTTAGAGGACGGCTAAGGTTAAAGAAAGGAAGAAGTACAATAAGGAAGAGAAGGGGAAAATCATCAAGAAATTATCAATCAAAAACTCTAGTAAGGATTACATGCTTGATTCCTGTGGATTAATTATCTAATAATTGAAGTCAAGAATAATTAGGTTCAATTTCATATAATTGGAAAGAAATTAGGTTTAATTTGCATGTTATATAGATAAATTAGAAAGAGGATGAAAAATTGAGTTAGGATTAAAAACAAAAATTAAAGGAATTAAAGAATTAGTTTGATTTTGGTTCTTAATTCATGCATGTAAATCTAATTTGAGAGTCTTATTTTATTCAATTTAAACATGTTTAGAACCTCTATATCATAATTTAAGCTTTTAGTCGTATATGAAGAAAATTTGATATAAATCTAAGTTAGGGCAATTACGAATTAAATTAGGAATTTAATTATGATTTGATTTTGGAATATATATAAAATTAGTTAGTTGTAATTTTAATTACACATATGTAAATGTCTTTTCTAGGAATTTTATAATCTCAATTGTGGATTAGGAAGATAAAGAGAAAAGAGTTTGAGATGAATTTCATATAATTAGAAGGGAATAATGAAGGGACAAGGAATTTGAAATAGGTTATGGAATCAAGAAATTGACTTGGGAAATAATAGTTTGAGTTTGAATTTGAAAACCTTGAGATAGTTAATCTCTAAGAAATTTTGATTTACTTAATTAATTTTATTTGAAGATGTTGAGTTCTTGATGCGTCAAAAATAATCTTGAAGTTAAATGAAATTTTAATGCAAATGAGTTGAAGATTAATCATATTTCTATGTACAATGATGAATTTATATAATTTAGGATGGGTTTTGCATTGTTTAATTTATATATCGTTATATATATCTTATAAATATGATTAAATTATTAGTTATTTTATTAGTTTAAGAAGATTGATAATTAAATGGTATTATCTTGAATTAAACCTTCTCATAATGAAATAGCAGTATGGAGCTTAGTTTCAAAGTTTAATTAATAATCAGTGTACAGGATCATCATAACTAATAATTGTATATGATTAAGTAATTATAAGTTGCTAGTAAATTGTAATTCGACCCTTCGGACACCTCTACGCACGTATTGAGACTAACCGAAAAAATAAAATACATTTAGAAACCAACTTCAATTAGACTGATTGAATGAAGGAAGTTAAACAAAATTTAATACACTTGTTTTATCGAGTTTGTATGTACGTGCTGTGTAGGTTGGATTATCGAAAAGCATTATCGAAACTAAGCCTACTATGAGTAGTAGTGTAGTAAAGTTATGTTCTTAAAGTTATATTTTGAAATGCAAATATATGATATCTTTCGAAAGTTAATTATTATTTTGTTATGAATGATCTTATACTTTTGTATCATCCAGTACAATGACATCTTGGACTTATTTGTTATTGGAAATCATGCCAATAACCTCTTGCTAACTGAACTCTACCACTAGTTGTGGCCTCTTGTCTTGTGAATCGAAATGTCTTGATAATAGTCATCGTTATGTATATGTGACAATCTTGTTTTGATTGAAAAACTATATTATGTTCAATTGCTTGCATGCTTGGTTTTGCTAAAATTTGCAAGTGTTCATTCATCAACCACTTTACTATATTACTATTCATCGAGTTTTGGCTCACCCCTTTACCTTATATGTATGTAGGTGAGTAACACGAAGGGCAACGTTAGAGTTTACATTTGAAGATTTTTAAGATAGCCTTCTTCAAGTTGTCGCTTGGGCGGAGTCTACATTATGAAATTGTATCTTGTGAATGGTTATATTTAATTTACTTGTGTGGGTAATGTAAACATGATACATATGTAATATTTTCATGTTAGTTATGCACTGCTTAATGGACATGTTTATTTTTTGATTAGTTGTTATAAAAACAAAAAAAAAAAAAAAAACAAAAAAAAAAAAACTTTCGCTTGTGGCCCCAGTATTCTATTAAATATTTTGTATTTTGTCAAGATAGGCCTTGGGTTATCTAAGATTACTGGCCAGTCACCTCCCTAACCCTTAAGGGCGGGTTGGGGTCGTGACAAAGAAATTACCTCTTAAAATAGAAGGTGTTGGCAAATGCTCTGGCAGAGTAACAACATACACATGCCTTGAAGGCCTCTAATCCACCTGCTCACCCCTTAGAACATAATTTTGGTACACGGATTGAGCCGAAGTAGCTCCTTGATTAGCTCTCGAGGCCTGTGCTAACTGTGCTAGTTGATGGTTCTACGTCTGCCTCAAACCAGATGCACCAGATGTGCCACTACGCTGAGGGTAAAACCTTCTCAAGTGTCCGGTCTACCTATACTGATAACAAATAGGTGGCTGACCTCTCCCCTGACTCTGGCTCTGAGAACGAGCCGAAGACTGCACCGGTCATTGCCTTTTTTCTTCTTTTTATGGGCATATTAGTGCTTTATGGCCCAACTGACCAATCTAAACACGTGAATCCACTTTGATTGGCACTCTTCAATTCGAAACTCAGGACGGAAAAGGTAGACCTCGACTGTGAAGCTTGGGATTGTTGCAGGGTGGAACCACTTTGCCTTTTGTTGTCCCTCACATCCCCCTGAACATTTTGGCTCCTCTGTCTGGAGCCTCTTATTCGCTCATTCTTAATCTGAATCACAGTCTCTAAGTGAGTCGCCACCTCCACTAAGCAACCATAATCCATAATCATAAACCCGGCCACCTTGGAAAAAAGCTCGGTCCTTAACCTGTTCTCGAACTCGATGTAACGACATTCCTCTGTCGCTATAAGTTCTGGTAGACTAGTGAAAGTGACCTCAAACTCGGTCACCGACGGGTTCAACTATTTAAGCTTCAAGAACTACTTCCTAAACTTCTCTCTAGCAGTGGGTGGCAAGAAATTATCCTCAAAGGCATTGACAAAAGCCTTCCAAGTCACCCTGATACGACCTCTTGCATACTTTCACGATTAACCTGCATCACCCTTCAGTTGAAAAGACGCCAAGGTCACTCTCAAATCATCGTCATCGATGCCAAGCATCTCAAACGTCTTCACCATCTACTCAAGCCATTCATCGGCCTTTAGTGGCTCCTTAGGATCCCTAATAAACTCATCCGGATTATACCGGAAGAACTCCCACTTTAGCAAGAATGGCCCCGTTTCAGCAACATTAGCCTGGACTTGATTATCAGCCTTGAGAATGTCAATAGATTCCCACAAAAATCCTGCAATCTCTCAGGGCTAAATCACCCATGGCTTGCTGACCTGCTGACTCAGTCACGTTGGCCTGACCAACTCCCTCCTCTTGCACCAGATTTCATTCGAAATTAACACTTCTTGCCGTCTAACCCTTCCATGCCTACCACATCCACATCTGTGTCCCGACATTCTAACAAAGGTAAAACAATAAATTAGCATATTTACAAATGTATGGAAGCTAATTACTCACGTCCTAATGTAATGGACAACATAATAATTCATTCCACATAAGTACCAAGTCATTAATCACAAACAAATTTCCTTTCTAGATAATAATCATTCCGCGACATTTTTAGAGTTCCAATTAGAATTAGCAGTGATCAAGTGCTCTTCTAACAGGACATCTAGAACCTCATAGACACAATCAATATCTAAAAAGCTAAATCTCATAATCATTTAGCCACATAAATATGTTATCACATAGCATACCAAGTCGACTTCTGCTACTATCTAGCGGTAAAAATCACATCCCACAATACCAAAGTATTCAAACCCGATAGCCCTCTTACCAAGTTGTAACGCCTCGAAATATTTTTAATAACTCACTTCATAGTATCTAGGAATAAAAGAAGCTTATACAAAAATTAATCCTTCTTTAATTCTCTTTTCTCATACAAAAGATGACATATGCATATATACATTCATAAATCCTCGATCTTGAATCTATAGCATATGACATAATGATATAATGTGAAACAAAAGGAAGCACGAGTAAGTTATGCCCTAATGGCTACATCTTTTCAAGTCAATGCTAGGGTCCCCCCCCCCAAAAAAAAAAAAGAAGTGAGTTAAACTCAATACATAGAAAGCCCAAGGCTTGTACAAAAGTAATTACACAAAAGAAACAAAAAGAAGCTCTCAACTCTAAGTCCTTCCAAGCTACGTCCTTGGTGGAGGCATATCATCAGCACCTGAAAGTTATTTTCTACATAGGGTGAGATAAAGCCCAGTAGAGACAGTTTAACACAATATATAATACTTGACAAAGTCATAAGGTGAATGCTTATGCACACCTTTACCAAAACGTTTAACTTTCTTCTTCTTAAACAATGCCATGACATGATTACGATCAATTCATAAAACAGTATCTTTAAAACAGAAAAGAAGCAGTGGATTCACAACACTAGGAATCTCTAGGTACGTGTCTGCCAATAGGCTATACAAGCACTGCCAAAGCCATTTTACCAGAACTATCTAGAAGGAACGACACTTAACCGTGCGAATTTTTGGATTTTCACCAAGGACACACAAGCCATCATAATAAAACCACAACCACACCCCTAACTAAACTCACCAAGGTCTACATTTACAAAATATGTATGTAAAACAATGTTCAATGCAATGTGTATGACTAAATAGTTTTCAATTAACCTATTCCATGCAATTTCTACAACAATCAAAGCTATCATCCACCAATAGTCCAAAACAGATATTTCCAAACAAATGATAAATTTTCCAACAACAAGCAAAATCTCACAATTTCAATGTAGGAGTGATATTGCATACTCAACTCCGTCCTCATCATCATGTACATATTATCATTCTCATTTTAAATTTCATCAACATTCCCTTGTTCTTAGTTTCCAAAATTCAATAATTTTCCAACCAAAAATTCATTCCTTTCAATAATGTACTTTAAGAAGAGATTTTCAAAATTTCAACTCAAATTAACATTATAAGCGTCTCCACAACATTCCCTATGATTCAATTTAAGAACCTCTCTTTTATATTTCTAAAAATAATCCAAATCAAAACCCTAGATTTAAACCTATAACCTCCAAATCACTAGACCTTTTTAAAGAACAAATAACCAAGCTAAAAATCATACAAAAGGTTGAAGAAATCCCTACCTCAAGTTTAGAAGAAAAGGAGAGCAAGAATCGAAGTTTGATGGAGCTGAAATCAAAATCTTCTCTGATTAAAACGAACCCCTCTATGACCTCTACCCTTTTCTCCAAGGAACTAGTGGAGAAATCAATGGATTTGGGTGTACAGAGGCATATAGATAAGAACTAGAGAAAGAGAGAGAGTGTGAAGAAATTAAGGTTTGGAGTGTTTTAGAGAGAGAAAGAAATGAAAAAGTGACTTGAAATGTCTTTTCCAGATCTGATATACGCACAGACCGCTCGAGCAACCAATCCATCGCTCGAGCATAAGACACAAATACGGAAGACCGCTCGAGTGACCAAACTACTGCTCGAGTGCACAATGACCCATTCTCAAAAGTTTTGCAAATGCTAGAAGGCTGCTCGAACGAAGATCACCTTACTCTTAGAAGTTTTGCAGACCTACAAAAATACTGAGAGATCTCAAAGACTACTCGAGCGACCAAAGCACCGCTCGAGCGAACAAGAAATGAAATGGACAACAACTCTTTAAAAACCTAACTCCCAACCTATTTCAAACACAACCAAAAACACCAAACAACCAAACTCAACTAACAACAAGATGAAAAGGGTATAAACAATAAGTAAAGATATGGAATTTCAGATCTAATAACATGAAAATGGTTGGGTTTAAACCAGAACCATCATATCCTTCGACGGCGTGCAACGAACTCCCACTTGTCGAGCTTCCAACATGGCCTCTGTACCACCAAATCGATCACGTTGACATTCAATTTCACATCATCACAAGATAAAACGATCACCGAGTGGCCCTGCAACTAGCGGCGAAGACGGGAAGCGGTAGAGATTATTAGATCAAGAAGGCAGATACCACAAAACACTAACGATCGAGATGATAACATAGATGAGGGTTCACAGAGATCATCACCGTTCTCAGATCACATTAAATATGAGATAATCACCTTAGATCTGAGATCATCAACTGATGAAGGTTTGGAGTTCAGTGGTGAAAGCACTGCTAGTGAAGGTTTCAGAGAATGAAATCTTAGAATTGGCCCTAGGATTTGCCATTGGGTTTCGAAATCGATCAAAGTAGCTATTGTTAGGGTTTTATCTATTCAATAGATTTGAATTAGCAACAACATTAGAATTTTTTTTGCTAGGGTTTTATATATGTATATTTATGTGTAGATTTTGGCTTCGTTGGATCCCAGATTTGGATATTGTAATGCCCCGAAATAATACAACATGAACCACTCTCATTAATCAACATTCACCGAATAAATAATGTCTTAACACCAGCCTTTTAGTCATATACCAACAATGTTTATACAAAAGTTCCATATGCGATTTATACATTCAAGGATATAAAGATACATGAATCTATTGCATGTGAAGCATCTAGTCTCAACACAAACAAAATGCCCTTAAAGGCTTACATCTTCCAAGGCAATAGCCCGATTACACAAAATAGTCTCTCGGACCCAAACATATTAGCCCTTAGCTTACAAAAAGATCACAACAAAAATAAGAGCTGTGTACTCTTTACAATTATCCGCGCCTTCAACTTGGCGGGATCACCACGTCTTTACCTGCACCAAAGTCCCATAGGGGTGAGCATAAAGCCCAGTAGAGAATTCTAACAAAGTATATACAGTTATGCAATTCTCAATGAAATGCAAATGTCAATGCCATGCCATGCTCTTTTAAAGAAATTTCATTTCATGCTCTTCTTGAAGATCTCAATTTTTCCACTAAAAGTTTGCCATCTTAACACATTTCAAACTTCTAATTTTAATCAATAGGGGCGGTAAATACGACACTAATAATCCCTAGGCTGGTGTTTGCAAGTAGACTCTATGAGTACTACCAAACTGTCATTTTTACCGGTATTAACCGGAAGGCTCGACACCTATCCGCGCGGTTTTCTGGTCTTTCACCATGGACACTCAGGCCAACTTAACAAAATTCATCTACACCCCCTAACCGAACTTACCACCGTATTTACCCCTTACACATTTCCGTTGTTCTCATTACAATAGATATGTTCTTTTCATGACAAATGTTTTCCATTCAAATTATGCAGTGCATGATAGTTAATTGAATGAGTATGCAAGATAATGAATTTCCATGTTTCACAGCCTTTCTCCGTTTCCATATGGCATCACAACAATAACAACCAAATACATGTCTCATTTCCTCCTTTCCACGTTATTTCGCAAAAAAACCACGTGTCTTCAACTCACAACAACAATTTCTCATCAATTTAATCCTTTCGAAGCCACATGTGAGGTTTTCAAATATTAACCTCCACTATTCATAATTCTCACAATCCATTATGCACATCAATTTGTCATTTCATAGCAATATATATATTCAAGTACTTAACAATAATTCCTCAACAAATTCATCATATCTTTAATCATGGTTTTCTAAAACAAATTCTCCATATCTATAAGTCAAAAACTTTCCATCTTTTGCAACCACATTATGGAATCTACACACATACATGCTTTATCACAAGAAGAGAAAGAATTTCATGGACTTTCCTATGTTTTCCAAAAATCCCCAATTTCTAGGGTTTTCATAAAAAATCCAACATCCTCCCTTTCATGGTGAAACCCAATCAAACCATATTTTTCTTAAATTTTGCAAAAAGACATTTTCATGGATAAAAAAAAGGTTGAGACTTAAACCCCTCTTTCAAAAACCCCCTTTTCTCTCTCTTCATTTAGTGCAAAATTGAAATCAACACAACAATCTCATGGAAGCTTTAAAATCAACATTTATGAAGCAAAACATGTATATATAACTCAAGAATTCCCTACCTCAAGCTTTGATGAAGAAAGAAAATGAAACCCTAACTTTGATTGGAACCTTCTTCAATTTTTCCACAACACCCAAAGGAGTCCTAGCTTAGTTCTTCAAAGTTGGTGTGAAATGTTGATGACCTAGACCTAATGGTTAAAAGAATCAAAGTATTTTAGGGTGTTAGAAAGGTTTTCTAGAGAGAATGAGGAGGAAAATATGGTTTAGAGTGAAGGAGAAATGTCAAAAATGAGGTACACTTTTGAACTAAAAGAGAAGAAAAACAGAGTTTTCAGACTGCCCAGAGTACCGCATGTATGGCACCCATTCCCGCACGTGCGGAGCGCCCTTCCCGCACGTGTGGCCCTCACCCCCGCACGTGCGGTGGTCTTGCCGCACCTCAGCCCGTACCTGCCTTTTAGGCAGAGTGCAACTTCCCCCAACTCACCCACTCCCGCACGTGCGGCCCTGGCCCAGCAGCTCAGAATTCTCCGCTTCGCTCCCGGGCACTCAGGACCGGATCCCACACTTTCTGGAACACATGTTATTCAATATCGAACACAATAAGAATAAGGACTCTAATTTCAAGAATTATCCCCGTACGTTTCAATCTCAACGAGGGCAAAAGAGAACGAAGTGAAGAGGAATGGAAAAAGAAGGAAAATAAAGACCCGGTCGTCACAGATATGTTGAAATCCAGATCTGTAATTCAAAACAAGTTGATCTACTAACTGTTGAGATCTAGATCTGTTGAATCTATTTATTTATTTTTGTTATATGTAGTTATATCTCTATATATATGTAGTTATCTGTTGAAGTGCTTTGAACAGATAGGTTATGTTGTTGTTGTTGTTGTTGTTGTTGTTGTTGATGATGATGATGATAAAATCCCATAAGATATTTTCTTTTTGCTTGGTTTGGAAGCGAGTGGAGAACAGATAGGGTTGATTTCTTCTTCTTTTGAATCCTCTATCTGTTCATTTTCAATAGATAGAAAAAGATTATAGAATTTCAACACATAATTTGAACAGGTAGAATTTTTGAATAGATAAATTTCAATAGATAGATTTTGTTTGGATAAATACATGAATAGATAAGGAAATTTTGAATTGAAAGGATTAAAAAATTAAACAAATAGGGTAAAAAAAATTGAACAAATAGGGTAAAAAATTGAACAGGTAATGGAAAAAAATTAAACAGATAGATATAAATTTGAACAAATAGTCAACAAAAGTCAACAGATAAATAAAAAATCAACATAAAAATTAAGGGATAAAATTAAAAATAAAATGTCATTCAAAACAATAAAATATACTTTTCACCATAATATTTCACAAAGGGTGGACTCATCACCAAATAAAAATATCTACTAGACCTAATGTCTTGGACTCTCTTTAGATTGGACTTTTCAACAATTTTCTTTATATTTAAATTTTATTATTTTAAATCAATTTTATTAAAACTAACAAGTAGAAAACCCGTGCAATGCATGGAAATTTATTTTTAAAATAAAAAATTGATTTTGAGACTTAATACTTTATTTGTAGAAAATTTTGACAATTGAAAACCAAATACAAACAAATTACTAATGGTTTATGAACATTTTTGTCATTGTATGTGATTTTATGTAAAATAGGCTCATAAAAATAATTTCTTTAAAAGTTTAAAAATTAAAAAAAAAATTTAAAATGTATATTCTTAACCTGAAATCAAATCCTCGTTTGCGTTAATCAAATTTACCAAAAATCATGAATTCTACTTGTATCAAAATATTTTTTTTGAAAAAAAATAAAATAAAAACAACGAAAAATTCTATAATGTACAAATTATGATTGGCTATAACTCATGGTGTATTATTTTGGTTATTAATCGAAAAGGATTTTGCTAATTTCTTATGTTTTTAGTTATGTCTAAAGTGACGCATCGGGTTTTTAATTATGTTTCAAGTGGTGTTTAATTATGATCTATTACAATATTTTTATATGACAATATTTAAGTATTTTATTACACGAAAAAGTACTTAAGGTTGGTTGACTCAAATATATAATTTATGTTTATATCAATAAGATTGTAAAAGTTATTCACATTGATGTAACAAAAATTACAAATTCAAATCATAAACAATGTCTTCAAAGGGAATCAGACACAAAAAATCTCTATAACCTTTATAATTTTAGTTTTCAAAAGGGTTCTAATTAGTTATGTGACACATCATAATAATTATAAATTTTTATTCCCTTCAAATTATTTTTGTATATCTTTTCTGGAGAGCACATGAAGGTACATTATCAGTAATATTATAAATTATAAATTTTTATTTAAAAATTATTCAAGAAACATTAATATGTGCCTTAAATATACACAATCATTTTCAATAAATCATTATTCTTTAAAATAACACTTCATTATCATCTAAAAACTTAACAAAAAAAGTATCGAGTTTTATTATTTTAATCAATCAATATCAAATATGTAAATCACTTCTAAAAATATGCTATATGATATAAAATCACCATGAAGTTATCTTTAATTAATGTAATCATATTTTATATTATTATATGTGTTACAAAAGAATAATACTAATTTTATTTTAAAATAAAATTTAAATTTAAATTATTTATCTTAATAAATTTAGCCTTGTCGTTCTATAAAAATGTTACTTGAATACATATATATAATAAATTTAGTTAAACTATTTGTTTATTTTGACAATTTTAGTTCTATTGTGTTATAAAAGTGTAATTATTATATAATGATTTTATATGATATATTAAATTATAAGATAGTAAAATAAACACTCATTTTGATATTAAAAATAATAACTAAATTAGAAAGAGAATTAATAATATAAAACTAAAACTGATACTAATTATTTAATTTTACTTTTATTTTTATATTTATTTAGAAAATAAAAATATGTAGAAATAGAATTACACAAAATTTGTTTAAAAGATTAGATATAAATATGTTGTAATTGGATTAAGAAGAAAATACATAAATTAATTATATAGGGTATTAATTTTTTCTTTAATATTCTTTTTGAATTATTCATATATATTGTATTGTATATAGGTATACAAAATTTAAATTAAATATAAATATTTTGTAATAAATAATTTCATGTTAAATAAGAAATTAAATATAAATTAATATTAAGACATCAATAAGATAGACAAAAAATATAAAATATAAAAGAAAATTAATTTGATCTGTGCAATGCACATAATTAAGCACATTTTGTCTTATTTATTCATTTATTTATTTATTTGTATATTAAGATAATTTCTTTTTTTTTTTTTTCCCCAAACATCATATTCCCACCGTCCTAAAATAATGGTCCCTTTTGGGAAATCTAACTTTTTTTCATAGTACAATTATTATATTTTAAAAATATTAATTTTTCAAAATTACCATTTGATAGTACATTTTTTTGGGAATATCAATTTTCATAATTTTACTTTTTGTATTATTAATTAATTTAAAAGAAGGGCAAAATAGTAAATTCATATTTTTTATTCCTTGATGTTTGAAAATGGACTAATATTTTGGGATAATAAAAAATGGAATAAGGGACTAATATTTTGAGACGAAAGGAGCAATAATTAAATTAAAATATCAACTATATAAAATAAATCTGACAACGACAAAACTAAATACACGATGAAAATATATGGAAAATAAGTATTTCTCAAATAGGATCCATATAAAATTAATTATTATAATTGAAATTGGGTTTGTGTAGAATTTTATATGTAAATAGAAAAAATATTTGACGTGTGTGGAGGGTGAAAACATTGACCCAAAGCTAGAGGTAAAAACATTGGCCTAAAGCCCAAGCCCAGCCAAGTAGGACGAATCAAGAGAAAAGCCCAGGTCTTCGATAGGTCCATCAGGTGAAGAGACAGTGTTACGTGTCCAAAGCCTGAGTAAAATTGCCTGCTAGAAGGAGATCTGCAGAATGCAGGGATGCCCTTAGATCTATTCATAATCAATGGTGAGTACCACAATTGTCAAAGATAGGGGCATAGGTCCAACCTACCCAAACGACACAACCATCCAATGATCTAAATCCAATAGACAAAGCATTTGACAAGTTGGCCACATACATCTGAACTAATCTAAGCCATCCACAGCAAGGTGATCCAACGGTAAAGGATCAAAATAACTTGGCCACTTGCCTGACCAAAGTCTGGTAGCAAGAAGAGCTCTTAGAGTAAGATGCTAATCCAACGGCCAAGGCCCAAGACAATAGCACTATAAAAGGAGGAATACAGAAAAGCAAATGAGAAAAAAGATAAACAAGTCTTTCTTCTTGTAACGCTCCGAAATAATTAACAATAACCTATTCATTAACAATACTACAATTGATTAACAATCTCATAATTTTTGTTCATTTCATCTTTGATCATTACAAAAGATGAAATATGCAATATATATTCACAAATACTAAATTCTGAATCTATAACATATGGCATGGATACAAGAGTAAAAAGGAAAATAAAAACAAATAAGGAAATTCCTTAATGGCTTATAACTTTCCAAGATAGTGCTTGGTTACAACAAAATGAGTTTAAACTGAATACAAATAAAGCTCAAGGCTTAAACAAAATAATTGCATCAAGCAACCCAAAAAAAAAAAAAAAAAAAACCCTTAAGCTTCGGGTCCTCCTAAGTTATGTCCTTAGTGGAGACATATCATCAGCACCTGAAAGTTGTTTTCCACATAGAGTGAGCCAAAGCCTAGTAGAAATTAACACATTTTATAAATATTAGCAAAATCATAAAGTGAGTGCACATGCATGCCATTTTCCAAACATTTCTCGTTTTCCATCTCAAAACATTGCAATGCCAGATTATATATCAATTCATGAAAATAATCCTTTTATACAGAAAATAGGGTAGTGGATACAACACACTGGGAATCATTGGGTATGTGTTTGTCAATAGGCTATATAAGTACTACCCAAGCCATTTTATCGGTACTAACCGGAAGGATCGGCACCTAATCGCGCGGGTTTTCGAACTTTCACCAAGGACACACAAGCCAATATAATAAAACCACAACCACACCTCCTAACTAAATTCACCATGGTATTCACCCCTTTTTCTCAAAAACCAATACATTTACAATGTTCAAATTTTAAATGATGCTCAATGCACTATGTATGAGAAATTAGTTTCAATTCAACATAATCCTCATGCAATGTCTACAACAAACAATACTACCCTCCACCTATAGCCCAAAACAGATATTCTATTCAATAGATAAATTCAATTCAAAATACAATTTCATCAATTACAATAGGAGTAATAATATATATCTAACTCCACTATTGTCGCCAACATCAACCTTTGTTCCAATTTCACAATATCCAACAACATTTTCCATTTTCTTTCACAATCTCCAACTATTCAAAATTAAGGCAAAACACAATTTTCACACAAAATCAATTTTTAGAAGGAAAATAAAATAAAATAAAATAACCATTTTCAAGAATCAATTTGGAAAATCCCTCTTTTGATTTCAAACCAAACCATAGGTTTTACAAAAAAATCCCCAAATAAATAACCTATTTTCAAAGAGCAAATAACTAAGCTAAAAATCATCTGAAGAGTCAAAAAAATCCCTACCTCCAAGTAGAAGACAAAAAAAGAAACAATGGGTAGAACTCGATGGAGTCAAAAACACGACCTTCTCTGATTAGAATGAAGCCCTCGACGTGCTCTATCTTTTACTCCAAAGGGAGAGGGTTACGAAATGAATGGATTGAGAGTATTTAGAGTAAGAGTTCAAGAACTAGAGAGAGAGAGAGAGAGAGAGAGGGAGGGAGGGAGTAGATCTAGGGCTTTGGGAATGTTTAGAGAGAGGAAGAGATGAAAAAGTGATTGAAAAATGCTGTCTCTCAGACTGATATACGCACAGACTGCTCAAGCGACCTGCTCGAGCGAATAGACACGATAAGTGACACTGCTCGGGCGACCAAAACCATTGCTCGAGTGCACAATGACCCCCTCCTAGTAGTTCAGACCTGTAAAAGTTTGCTCAAGTGTTAGAAGAGTCACTCGAGCATAAATATCTAACTCTCAGTAGTTTTACAGACTGCAAAAGACTGCTTGAGCGCAAGATGTAACACTTTGTACTTCTTGAATTCATGGGATTGCTTTTGCCACTCTTATTATTTTACTTGGAGCCTCTTTGGTTGATGTTAGAGTATTGATTGGGGTGATATCACAATGGTAAAGTAAGATTGGACCATAAACATTGATTTAGATAATTGTCCCATGAGTAGCATGCACTCTTTTGCCTTTTTCTCTTTCCACACTTTGAATTTGGATGTAAGGCTAGAACAATTGGAAAGCTTGTTTCTGGGGCTTCGATTCTGACACAAGAACGACCTAAAACGGAGTTCGGACAAGAGAGTTATGCTCGTTTGAAATTTGAGGATCTATGTTGGAAACAAGTTCGCTTGAGCGCAAGAAGTTGCGCTCGAGCAGTCTGCAGGAATTTCAGAGATTTTGGGAGTTTCTTTTCTACGCTCGAGCCAAGCTTTGTTCGCTTGAGCGGTTAGTGTTGACACCCTACTTTTGACTTCCCGTAAAGACTTGGGCACCACCGATTGATCACCCAATAATTAATGCACACGCTCTTTAAATGCCTGATTTCCTCACCAGAAAGCCTCGGATTTGAGCCTCAAAAACCTACAAGCATTACATCATTTTTGGACCATAGCAACTTTTTTTCAAGCCTGACCACCTAGAGGCCCACGGACCCCACTAGTGGCTGACCGAACACAAATTAATGTACGATTATCCCCTTCAGTAGCCAGCCAGCCACTTGTGTCAAA